>OX421978.1:73907636-74507636 GCA_949128135.1 Parasteatoda lunata | reverse complement strand
AAAATTCATAAAAGAAACAGACCCTTTATAAAAATTCATTTTATTCATAAAAAAACCTCATTGAAAGAATGAGTTGTTTTATTTAAATATATTTTTTTTCACAGAAATCAGACTTTTTTTTTCACATTCATAAAATTATGCGTAGGTAGATGTTTCATAAAAACGGCCCCTTCTTAAAATGTCTGAACATACCTAGTTTTTATGATTTTTCACAAAATAATGAGTTGATTTTTTATTTCATTTATAAAATTAATTCTAAGTATTATAAAATTTAATTTTTTGTGCCGTTATAACCAAGGTGAAACAAGAAAAACACATTATTTATTATTTTTTGATGAAGATAATTTATACCTAGAGAAAAACATTTTTAAAGATCTTAAATTGTGTTGTATTTATTATTCTGTCATAAGAATGTGTACTGCAGTTTCAGTTACTTAATTAAGAATATGTTTTTAAAAAATTACATGTAACCTTCTAAAGCATTAGTTTCATAACATATGTTTTTTTTTTCTAATAAGATTTAACATTTTTCTTTTTAAGTAAATCTTTGTTCTTGTAATCGTTGGAACTTAAATAATTTAATTACTTTTTTATCGTCTCGAAAAATGAACTGTGTGAAAATAAATTAATATTTTTGTTTTTATACAAAGTGTATGTAAACATTTCAGTATATTTTTTCAAACTTTTTTCTCAAGAATCCAATAAATAAAAATGGCGCAACACTTTACACACTTGCACAAGCTGGTAATAGTACATAATAATAAATGAAATATTCGCTTGTGATAAAAATAACATAGGTAAAAAAAGGAAGCACCAATAAAAAATGTTGCAATGCAGAATTACAATGCTGCAAAGTGAATGTCTTATCAAAAGTTTCCGTATTAATCAGAGTTTCTGAGCAACAAATCTCAGATCGAAAAATGTTCTTGATTGTAGCACATTGCTCCTCACAAATTGTGTTGTCGCTAGCCTCAATCGTTAGCAAAACTAAGTAAAGTCAATAACGCCAGCAACTCTGAGCATATCAAGCAGATCCACAAAGAGATCTCTAGAAAGACCAAGGCAGTCAAGGATATGTTCTGGTGTAGCCTGACACTTAGAACATATAGGGAAAACCTTTCCTTTTTTTGTATGCCATAGCATGGATAAAAGCGAGACGGAAAAGTGTCAAAGCTGGTAATAAAGTGATTTCAGTTTTAATTTCTTTACGGGAGGAGTAAATCTATTTTTTTCTTCAAACTATTCAACAATATCTTCTTTTTCTCGGGGAAGAAACAGTTTTATATATAAATATGCTATAATTGTTAAAATAATCTCGGTAGTTACAGAAATTTTATATTTCTGGAAAAAAGAAAATAATACTATAATTAAATGCCTTTCTTACCAGTTTTTACTCTTTTCCGTCTTGGTATATATAGGCTTTTAGCCCTGTGTCATAGATTTCAGATGACCACTGCAAAAACGAGAAATGACAGTCGGCTCGGATTATGCTGATACCAGTGATGTGTAGATTGATAAAACAGGAATACACTTCTGAAAAAGTCAGGGATGCCTGATAAAACAAGGGCAAAGTTTTTCTCTTCTTTGCATATGATGTGGTGAATTTTTAATTATTGTCACAGAAAATAAGGGTAAGGATTTTTATTGATAAGACAAGATGGTGCAATATATAACAAGAAATGTAATCAAAATAGTATTACATAGTACGGCTTTTATGCCATCTGATTTAGATAAAATGAAAAACTTTTTGCTAACATAAAATTTCAATTGAAAAACTTTCTGCAAGCAGTTTATTTTCTCTTGTAACTAGTTTAGCTCTTTTTGCTGCTACTAAATTTAGACCAAATTTGTTTGGAAATCACAGTTTTTTTTAGCATTTTAATTTTTATGAAACTCAACATCGATTATTATACATTCCAACTTGTATTTCTTTAAATTGGACAGTTTTTAAATGACATATGAACTAATTATTGGCTTACTAAATTTTCTGCTGCTGTTTCCGAATTTTCTAAAATTGAAGGCAGGGTTGAATAAAAGAATTCTGACCATTTTTTCCCCTTCTTTTTTTAAATTAGTGATACTGAAAAAAAAAAAAAAAATTCCGCAGCCTGTGCTCGCACATTTGTGTAGATGATGCATACAGGCATATCATCTCTTATACGCATCATATAAAGTATGCATTGTTAGTCTAAACAAACTCATTCTAGTTAGGAGTAGGGAGTTGCTATAGAGACTTGATTGTTTTTACATTTTATGATTAATATTTACTTCACCAATTATAAATGTTTCATGCACCACATAACTGACTGGGGGGTCATTGCTCCATGGCATTAAGAGAACATTTATTGCCTCACAGCTCATCAAATAGAAATGTAGGATACTTTTCTTTCTAATTTAGCTGATGGTCATAATTAAAACAAACAAAATAAAACTCTAGTATTATTTAAAGAAAAATTTATTTCTTTAGCTCTTCTATTTAATTATTATATACTATCAAACGCGACGGCAGAATAATATAAAAGGGGTGCAACCCTCTAACAAACTACCCCTCCCCCCGAAATTTTTTTTTTTTTTAAATATTTTTTTATTACATTTTGTTTTGTTATTACATATACTTTCATCTGTTAATTTTTTTCAAAATACATTTCTTCATTGTTAACAAGATATTAAAAAAAAAAAACAAAAAAAAAAACGAATTTCTTGTACTTGCAAATTTTGCCACAAGAAACTGTATTGATGGCGCTGGCATTGAAACACAAATAACTACGAACAGTAGTTTCGTATACTAACGTGTTTGTGCACGCTTAACATTGGTATTTATTGTGTTGATGAAGTTTTACAGTTGTGAGAAGTCAGTTTGTGTTTTACACCTTTGCAAAATAACAAATAGAAAATATAATAGTTAAATTTTATTAAATGAAATTTAAAAATATAGCTTAGATATCTGCCAAGCCTGTGCATGCTCAGTGTGCATAAGAAAAGAATCAAAAATGACTCAGAATTCATTGAAAAAATTATAAACAGATTTGAACAGCAAACAAGACGATTACAATTCTTGTTTGATTAAACAATTTTTTAATTGTTATGTATCAATAATTACTTATTTATTTGTTTGTGAATAAAAGTATTTTTAATAAAAAAATTTTATAACAAAATTATTTTTCTGTATTTCTAGTTGTTTAGGAAAAAAAGCCAGGGGGTTGCATGTGCACCCTCTTGCACCCTGCTGCCGGCTCCCTTGTATACTATAGTAGATATTAATCCAGCGATGAGTAAAATTTGGCTTGGAGGATCAAATGCTATATAATGAAGATTCTTTCCAATCTCCCACATAGTTAAATATATATTTATATAATACACTAGGAGAGTCAAGATGAATACATCTAATTTCATAGTTGTGCATACAACATTCATTAAAAATGTACATACATGCAGTTGTAATGTGAGCGAGTTTTGAATAACCTTCAATGTATGTCAATGAAAAACTATTCATCATCAGGCTTTTCTGCAAAAGCAAAACAGACTGAAAAAACCTTCCCCCTTGCGTAACACTTTTTTTTATGGGTAGACAATGCACTTTTGACTTGGCCACCAAGATCCATAGATCTGCTCACTCCAGGCTTTGAGCAGGTTCGTGAAAGATCGGGAAGATTTCCATATCCTGATCTGTGGCAGAATAATTGCCAATTTCCGGGCAGTTGCCCAATAACTGAAGGGAAAAAAACATCACAGAAAGGGACAAACTCGAAAGGTATAACTCGTAGCCACCCCCGGACAAATATCTACATTTTTTTTTTTTTTTAAATTGCAAGTTTAAAATCTATTTGGCACTTTGGTGATTATGTCATGATTTTATTAGTCAGGTATTTTTTAGATATTTTTAGACTTTATAGTACAGTCAAACCCTTCTTTTAGTATTTTTGCAAGCATATATATTTTCAATGAATAAATTTATCACATTTATGGTAGTGCACCTATGAAATTGGAAAACTCTGTCTAGGACAATACGTTTTAATATATCACTCTTAATCAAAATATCTTCAGCTCTCCTACCGTATTTCAGTTTGAACCCTCATTTTAATACCATTAAAACAGAACTAGATTTTAAAAAAAATTTACATAATTTATGAAGCAATGAATTATTTCACATAAAATATAACAATCCGATTCTCCATGCGTGAACAAAAAATCAATAAAAGAATAAAATCTTTTTCTAGCTAAAGAGGATCTTTATCATGGCTGAAAAAAATAGTTTAATTTGTTTTCTAAATGACTTTTTTTGCTTAATTATATTCTTCATCTTGAAGTGGTTGCATTGCTCTAAGCTAAGAGTAAGTTAGTTATTTCTTAATTTCCACATATTGATTCCAATACAACTCTGTTAACTTTTGCGATTTTGTTTTCCTTTTCTAAAATCTCTTTGTTTTTCTAGTGAAAGAAGACCAGCCAGAAGTGATCTAATTGTTCTGGTTGCCCACAACGATGATCCCACTGGTATATATACTTTAAATTATATTACACAAAATTAATTTATGATGCCTATAAAGATGTATAGCAAATTATGTTACATTTTTCTCCTAATATTTTAATAAAATAAAGTCATTTAAATTAAAGATAAATCATTGCAGATGTGTTGTAACCTTTCTTAACATTGTCAAGTTATTTATTTATTAATTTTTTTTAATTGAACTAATATATTCTTGCCAGCTAAACTTCTGTTTCTGACTACTAGAAGTTTTAAAAAAAAAAGAAAGTAATTTCTATGTATAAATTTTAAAATGATATTTTTTTTTAATTATAATATTTATTTTTCTTATACTAATTTAATAATTCTGTGATTACAATACTTATATAAGACTAAAAAATCTTTTGTGCTTCATTTAAAAACATTGGTTCATTCATGTGAATATTATGTTGTAAAAGTAAATTATGTTATAAATTTGAATCCTTCTGTGAAATTGTATAACTTTTACTTTGTAACAATTACTGTTTTTACACAAATTTTACTGTCATTACTTTATTTGACAATTATCAATATATATATATATATATATATATATATAATAACAGAGCTTCATCTCTGTTATCAGTAGTGTATTTAGCTTTAATAATGCAGTCGTATGCCATGTTACACTCAAAAAATCTTTATTAATGGTAGTAGGCTGGTATCGATAACACTTCACATCCACACTCCGCAAGGGAGGGGATGGACAAGACTTTGGACAATTCCGGAACAATTTATCAGGAACAGAACATGATGAAAAAGCCATGCGAAAAGCATTGCTCTCGCTTTTATACTAACACAGATTTGAGTAAACAGGCACAGTCGTTGGCATTCTTGTATCCTTACGCATTAAGGAAAATCATTTCATGCTTCCTTATATGGAAGTGAAAGGGGGAGAGATTCTATAAATAACTCAATCGTATGTTTATCAGCCTTGACTTCCCAAAATAGAATCTCTCTACGCTTATTCTTTAACAAAGACATTTTATTAAAACGAAAGAGATTTAATTCTTTTATTAATACAAAAGTATTATACTTTTTGTATTACATCCCCCCCAAAAAAAATTTTTGGCAAGCCAAAAAGAAATCATAATAAAATTTAGAATTCTCTGAACTTTTAAAATTTATGTTGGTACGACTGTTCCTTTTCACTACTACAAATAACATTTTTTCAATTATCTGTAAAAAAAAAAAAAAACTATATACAATAATAACACTAAAAACATGATAATACAATTTATCTGTTTAGGCAACTAAACAGAAAGAAAAATAAAGCATATTTTTATAACTAATCTACTAAAATTTTCAAAAATTTTTCACACAAAAATATACAAAATTTTTATCCAAATATCACTTCTTCCCTTGAAGTAGTAAAAATTTTCTTTTGTATTGGACACTATTCATGATTTAATTTCAACATTTGTGGGTTGTGATATTTCTTAAGTTTTGATACATGAACTATTTCAAAATTTTGTTTACTTAAATTTTTCTTTTTATTTCCTATTTTTTCGTCGATGTTAAACTGATAATGTATGCACCCATTACCTAGTTCTATCTTCGAATCATTTGAAATGTTTGGCCTTTCTTTCTTTTTCCTGTACTTTTTGTTATTAACTTCTTGGTCATTCTTTCTTTTTCCTATTCTTTTTATTTTTGTTACCCCTCACATTATTTTTTTTTTCAAAATGTTTACTTTTACTGAAACATCTTAAACTTCCATTTTTTCAAAATGTTTACTTTTGTTGAAACATCTTAAACTTTCATTTTTTTTTCACAATTTTTGACCTTAACATGATGAGAATTCTGTTGTCTAATGTGCAAGGATAAGTTGTCATTGTTAGATTTAGCAGAGATGATCAGTCTCTTACCAACTTGAGTAACAACTGGCCCGACACAATTAAAAAACAAACAAAAATCTTTGCAAGTCTGCAACCCTACTAAAGCATACAGTAACTCAGTATCAAGTATAAAAAACTTAGCTGAGTTAACAATTTCGCCTATCATAATAAGGGGAAACTCACACAATTTGTTAAGTGTGAAATGTCCTTTTGTTTGGGTAACATTTAATTTTTCACATTTTAATAGGAATATTTTGTTTTGACCAAGTCCGAAAAAGAAAAAGCATTACAAATTTCTTTTAGTTTTGTTTTTGTTTGAAAAGCTGAAAAATTTTGAATTTTGTTTGCCGTCACAAATTTAATTGACGTTTGAAACACATTTATTTCCCTCAAAAACATTTTAAATGCATAAAAATACACTATTATATAATAATTTTAAAGAAAAGCAATCTAAACACAAGAAATGCAATCAATTCTTAAATATATTTCTCTATTAAATTTCATAAAAAGAAATTTAAAACACTACTCATCTCTAATTTCACTAAAATAAGTTATCATAACAGTATCACAAACTATGAGAAAGAAGAAAAAAAATGTATATCTACAGTGCTTTATTTTGGCCTTCATGACTTTTTGTTTTTCGTTGAAGAGAAAGAAAAAACATATCATTGCACTTCCTGAATATTCATGCTTTAGATTCCGCACATTCACTTTTGTTTTCACAATTTGAGCACTACGGAATTGTAGGGTCATCTCGATCAACACTGTGGGTTTCAGAGAGGCATGTGACGAGCTCGAGCCAACGTCAGCATTGTCACTGCGATGAGGTGTACAGGTAGTGAACTCAATCCTTTCTTCCTTCATTCTTTTTTTCACCGCGGACTAGGCACTTCTTTCTTTCGTCCTTCGTCCCCCGGAATGAGGTTTTATCAGCGTTGTAGTCAGCCGGAAAATAGATAACAAGGTTTCCTCAACAAGTAACATCCTGGCGTCTTGTAATAACAGGGTTAAAGTAATGCAGCCGTAGCCATGATACACTCCAAAAGATCTTTATTAATGGTAGTAGGCTGGTATCGATAACACTTCACATCCACACTCCGCAAGGGAGGGGATGGACAAGCCTTCGGACAATTCCGGAACAATTTATCAGGAACAGAACATGATGAAAAAGCCATGCGAAAAGCATTGCTCTCGCTTTTATACTAACACAGATTTGAGTAAACAGGCACAGTCGTTGGCATTCTTGTATCCTTACGCATTAAGGAAAATCATTTCATGCTTCCTTATATGGAAGTGAAAGGGGGAGAGATTCTATAAATAACTCAATCGTATGTTTATCAGCCTTGACTTCCCAAAATAGAATCTCTCTACGCTTATTCTTTAACAAAGACATTTTATTAAAACGAAAGAGATTTAATTCTTTTATTAATACAAAAGTATTATACTTTTTGTATTACATATATATATATATATATATATATATATATATATATATATAACAGAATTAATATAACATTTTCATGTTATTGCTATTTACATAGTTGCTGTTTTTAACTATTTCTGGTTAAGATTCTTTGAAGTGTTAGCATTTTAAAAATTGACTTGACAACTGTAAGCAAGAATTATTTTAAAAATGCAAAAAACTTAATATTTTTATAACATATGTTATGACTTTTATATGTTTATTTAAACTATGTGCATGTAGTGGTGGCTGAAATCATTTTAAATCTAGTTGATGGAAGATCAAAATATCAACGTATACATTTTATTAAAATAAAACTTCCACAAAAATCAGGAGATTCAGTCACTATGTACTTAAACCACTTAAGTAATTTTTTTTTTTTTTTGTAAGTATTTTGTTTCTCATTTTTAAAATCTATATTCGCTTTTTTAAGCGAGTTCATATATAACCCCTGTCTAACTTTTCTTCTTCAGTTTTTTAGGTCTTATTTTTTTTATTTATAAAACCAATGTTAATAAACAAAGAAGAATGCCTACCTGCAGGTAAATTAAAACAGGCTAATTCTTATTTTATTTTAATAAGGAATACTGAACCTGGAAAGCAGGAGATTTAAATCCTGAAAAATGATAAAATATTTGTTTCAATGTTTGGTTTTAGTTACAAGTCTCTTAAAAAAATTAATTCAATGAAATTGATCTGTAAAGTGTTCAATATTCAATATAGAAGGCTATATTGGGGGACAAAAACAATATTTGTCACTATATATATATATATATATAGGGGAGAGTCGGGTAGCCCCGCCCACTTAAGGAGTATTGCTTGTATTTCTGAATAATATTGAGTAATAATCAATTTTTTTGTATGTTGCTATTGTTTTATCATCTAATTAAATAATGCAAAAAGAATAAACCAAAAAAAGAATAGTTTAACTTAAAAAAATAGAAATTTAAAAAATTTGAATACTGTATTCAACGTATTTTCAAAACTATTGTTTACCATGTTACCAGCTGCATAAATACTTGAAACTTTGAAAATAATCTTTTTTTAATATACTAATGAATGCCTGATGGCCTATTGACTTGAAAAAATATTCTATACATATGAAATTGACAGTGGACGGGGGTACCCGATACTCCCCTATATATATATATATATCAATTTTATTCCATTGCTATTACCTATTCACTTCAGTTTTTAGTTTCTCAATTTAAAAATTTGTTCATATCTTAAAAATTATGCAATATAATAATTAATGTATACATAAAAAAACTCGTAATAATTAATTAAGAAATAAGATAAAGATAAATTTTTCTCTCTTTTGAAACTTAAAAATTATGAATCTTTTTTGAATCTTGCTCTTCCCAAATTATTTGTTTTACTAATTTTTAACCCTAATTTATTGCTTATTATTAAATAATATATTCATAAACTTGCAGATCAAATGTTTGTATTTTTCCCTGATGATACAAAAATCGGTATTAAAGTCATTAAGACTTACTGTCAAAGAATGCAGGAGGAAAACATCTCCAGAGCAATAATTGTTGTACAGCATGGAATGACACCATCTGCTAAACAAGTAATGATCAATAGATTTTGTAATAAAATTGTTTATTTTGATCTATCCAATAACTATTTTTCTTACACCATATTCTGTTTATTTCAGGCTTTGGTAGACATGGCACCTAAATATATTTTAGAATATTTCCTGGAATCAGAACTCTTAATTAACATCACTGAACATGAGGTAATGTCTTATAATTTTATTTAAATAGGAAGAAAATGAAAAGTTTTATTTTCTTACTTACTGAATCAGAGATCGCTATTTTGACAATCATTGAAATTAACATTGGCAAAAATATAGACCTTAAAGCATAATTTATTATTTAGGCTGCCAGCATCGGCAAAAATCATAATTTTTTTTTTTAAGAAAATTTTTTTTTATATATATGCAAATTGAATTTTTTTGTGATAAATCAAAACTGATAAAATGTATTAATGATGCTTAATATTATCTGAAAACGATATTATAACTAAAATTCTCTATAATTCAAACTAAAATGTTTAAAATAATTATAAAAATCGATCACTGAATAAAAGGAAATCATAGTTATTTTTATTCAGGCTCAATTTCAAATAAAGAATACATTAATTTAGATCAGAAAAAAAACAAACAATTATTCTAGATTACTCTTACTAATAAAATGTCTTTCTTCATTATTAATATGTATGTATACAAGTTATATATTTAATTAGTTCAACAAGTACTATTCAACATAAAATTAAATGGATATAATTATAACATCTACATTAAACAAGATAATTATTTTATATATAACTGATAGAAAATTTAAATTGGAAAATTTCAGTCACTTTTTTCCTTATGATTCTCTCTTTTGTTTTAAGCATCAAATAATATTTTAGGCATTACTTCATTATCAGTTAAGTATTTTCAACTTAAATCAAATTGTAAGAAATATTTTCAACTTAAATTTTTAAAAAAATCAATTGATTTAAATGAACTTTAAAAAAAATCAAGGAAAAAATAAATTGATATCAAAATCAATAGTGTAGAAGACAAGACTTATATATCACCAATTGCTTGATGTAACTTGGTGTTTTTATTAATTGTTCGTCAACTTGTTTCTGGTTCCTCCAGCAATAAAACAGGTTTTGATGTTTTCAGTTTCACCTTCCTCACTTATAATTTTTTAAATTTTGAAAGTGTTTTTCTTTTCCTACCTTAAATATTAATTTTCCTTCCATACTGCTAATACTTTTTATTTATTTTTAACAAAAAAATATTCTAACAATATATATTAAGGGCTTAATTTATGAAACAATTTGTATCAAACAAGAATAAATATTTCAAAACTCTTATATTTTTTCAGTTGGTTCCAGAGCATGCTGTTATGACACCTGAAGAAAAAACTGAACTTCTAAACAGATAGTATCCTTCTCTCTCTTTTTGTTTTTATATTAGAAATAATAAATAGATGTCATTTATGATCAATAGTTTATTTATTAATTTTTGCTTTTTTATGGTTGCATTTCTTATCCCATTGCATTAAATTTTTAGAATTAACTTGCAAATATGCTCTAGAATAATTATTTTGGTTTTTATATATCTTAATCAGAAGGAACTAAAGTATCCCATTGCTCCAAGTAGTTTTGGGCATAAGATACCTTTTGATATAATTAAGGTACTCCCATTTTATTAAAAAAAACTAGAGTACCTCAATATTATTATATATAATTATAATAATCAATATATAATTATTATTTATGGAGAGAAAAGGAAATTAAATATATATATAATTATTATATATAATTATAATAATCAATATATAATTATTATTTATGGAGAGAAAAGGAAATTAAATGTATACGTGTAACAAAATGGAAAACAATGTTCTGTTTAATAAAATATTTTTGTTTAACAAATCGATTAAAATACCATAGAATTTCGATAATAAATTTTATATTATATTTATTAAATTATGACTATATTTTAAATTTTGGCTGTCTTATTGATCTACACACAAACAATCCGGTAATGGCCAAATTAGCCTTTTTATCTTTCTAGGTATACAGTTATGTTATTTCTTTCTAGTATTAAATTATAGGTTTATGAATGAGTATACATATTTTTAAAGGTATTAAGGATTTCTTGACAATTTTTTAATTTTTTGAAAAATAATGTATGTCACGACCTGATTTGTTCTGAGAAATTTATCACCAAGATAACGCTAAAAAAAATTCCAAAGTTACTGCAAAAATAACTAGCCAAAAAAAAATGGAAAACGCACCTAACTAAAATTGTCTGCTAAATAAAGTATTTTGTTTTAAGTTACTTTTTAAGAATTTTGTTTTTCTCAATTTTAGTTTTTCACATTGCATGCAATATTACTCAACTTCTAATAAGCCAATTAAATTGAAACTTAGTAATTTGTTTGAGTATACCATGTTGCTTAAATTTATTTTGCACTGTAATACTGATAAATATTTTGGTTCTTTCTTTTGATTTTGAAGTAAAAATAAAATTTGAATTTTTTTTCTCCATTATCTTATACTTTAAAACTCGTTGAAATAACCCACAGTTTGTTTTTCCATTTTGAAGAAGAATATAAATTTTATGACTTTGTTATTCAAGAATAAGTGAATAAACAGTACTTAATGCAGTTATTAACAATTGAGTACTAGAATTTTTATTATTGTTTTTAGGAATCAAATTAATTCAAATGCTTACAAAGTATAATTTATTTTGATGTTTTATAATTTTTATTTCTGAACTTTTTTTTTATTATTGCTTTAGGCTGCACTATTTTACTAGTACTAATGTTTTTATTAGTATTTGCTTTTTGATCTAGGATGTAACAATAAAAAAAAATATTTCTTTAATGAACCTTTTAGTAAGCTTAAAGAAAATCAACTGATGAGAATTCAAGCTGGTGATCCTGTTGCTAGATATTATGGACTTAAGAGAGGGCAGGTAATTAATTTTCAGGCTTTTTTCTCATTTTTAATTGGAGAATTCTATGACAAAGAGCTTTTGGAGCAACGCAAAGTTCAACTCTTGAAATCTAAGTAGTCGTTTGACAGTCCACTTTTTGTTCAATTCGGTTCATAGTTCCTATGTGACATCATTATTTATTTTATCATAATTTTTTTTTATGAATATTTTAAATAAATCTGTTAGAAAAACATACTAAAACAGAAAGGGTTAAAACCTTAAAAAAAAAAAAAAAAAAAATTCCAATTTTTCAGAATTTTAGGGAACAATTATTAGGAATTCTGGTTTACCCATTCTCTCTAAAATGCTCCAGTCAAGATTCTCAATTTATCGATGATATGTATTTAAATGAGTTTTTATTTTGAAAAAAAAGTTACAATAAAAAATATAGTTTGCACAACATTGAATAATATTTGAATTACACTTAGTTTTTGTCTTCAAAAATTATAAATCAACCCAAAATCATTTGTTTATAACAAAAAGAGAAAGATAAAATATCTACTCTTCTATAAGATTAAAACCCATTAAACTTTTTCAACTCTTTTGACAGCAATTTCTGAACGTTTTAGAGAATGCTCCACAAACTCAAAGTCTGAGATCTCTTCCAATAAATAAATTTTTATTTGGTGTTAATGATATTTTTTTTTTCATCAGGTGGTGAAAATTATACGAAACAGTGAAACTGCAGGGCGTTATATATCTTACCGTCTAGTTGTTTAGTTCAGCCATTTGTTTTTAATTTTCATTTATATATGTATATACGTCACTCTATTATGTTTTCTATTGGCAATAAAATTGTGTGTGATTTTCTGAAAGTCTTTAAGAAGCATCTGTAATTTCATGAGTTGCCTTTTTTCATGCTACATTGATATTTTCTGCATTTTAAAAACAAAATTTTGCAACATCTCTTAATTATTATTTATAAAAGGTGCTTTTGAGACAGAAAGTAAAATATTCCAAAGAATTTTTTTAAAAAAAGAAAAAGATTTTTACTAGATAAGATATAATGGTAAGTCAATAGCTAGCTATCTTAAATTTTAAAAATCATACCACAACCAAGTGTAGTAGACTCCAAAAACCTCATTTTATATTAAATTAAAAATAAATTTCACCTTGCATTGCGACATTGAAGTCTAAAAAGTTTAGAAAAACAATTAATTCATTTTTTAACACAGCCAAAACTCATTCTTGTATATTAAAATTCATATTCATACTTTTTTTCTTTAGTTTTGAAGTCAATCTTAATGCAATATCTAATCATGGAATAAGAACTGGCAATCAATTTGATAGTTTTACTTAAACTATCTTACTAAACTTACTATCTACTTAAACTTACTTAAATTAATAATGGTAAAATTTATTCTATTTAACTTTTTTTTCTTTTCATTAACAAAAACAGACATTTTCTTGAATCATTTAAGACATGCAGCAAAATAAAATTAAACGGTGTCCACAGCAGCTAGTTTAGTCTGAGGTTCAGGCAGCCTAAAGAAATTTTCGGTCCAATTAAAAAATTGCTGGAAACTTTTTTTTTTGGTTAAAAAAAATGTGTCATTTTACAAAATTTTTCCTTGGGAAAGAAATTTGAATTCTTTAAGTTGGACCTAAAAAATATTATTTTTAATGCATATGCTAGTTAATTCTATGAATTTTTTTCCTTTTATTAAAGAAAAAATATTGTCAAAACATTTTAACAGAATATAAACCTTGCTTTCTAAAAATATTTTGAAAAAGTTATAATAACTATTAAAAAAAGCGCTATAATTTTTGGGAGTATTTCAAACCTTAAAAACTGTTCCAGAGAAATATTAGGCTTTGAAAATTTTCTTTACCTCTGCAACAGTATTAGATAATTCAAAAGAATAGTATAATATTAAAAACATGAATTATTAATTCATAAATTCAAGATTCATTAATTGCAACAAAAAATGAATATTTATTAATTATTCAGTTAAATGGAAAATTATTATAAAGTAAAAATTGTAATTCAGCTTTTTGTAAATTATAGTGACTGAATTAGGTTAATAACTGTAATATATTACAGTGTAATATATTATGTAAAACTTTATATTATGTACAGTGTAATATATTGTAATATATTATTATAATCAAAACAAATATATAATATATTACAGTGACCATCACTAATAAAATTGTTGGAAATGTTCTTTTACAATATCAATATCACTGTTTTGCATTTTCTTTGTAGTGCATATGTTTTAAAAAAACAAAAACTCTACTCGTTTTTTTTTTTTTATTTTTTTGTTTTTTTTTTTTTGCCTGAATGATTAGAATTTTTCATTTTTCAAGTTATGAAAGCATAATTAATAAATTTCATTCCACCCTCCCCGAAAAAGTTAGAGACATGGAATATTTAATCATTTAATTTAGGTGTGAGAGTTAAAAAATTATTAAACTGGAAGTAAAGAGGAAT
The DNA here is from genome assembly GCA_949128135.1 of Parasteatoda lunata. Classification (NCBI taxonomy): domain Eukaryota; kingdom Metazoa; phylum Arthropoda; class Arachnida; order Araneae; family Theridiidae; genus Parasteatoda; species Parasteatoda lunata. Next base: position 74,492,888 of record OX421978.1, on the reverse strand, counting down.
AAAAACTTTTTATGAATTAAAAAACTTATGGAATATCTATAACAATTCAGTAAAATAAATCTGTCTTCAATAGGCATAAAGTAAAGAAAATATTGAAAGTAACAAAAACTTAAAAACACTAAAACTTTCAAACCATGTTGAATTTTAAAGTTTTCTAATCAAAACAAATATGCTAATATGTTAAGATGCTTTTAAAAATTATAAAATATAGCTTATGTTTAGTTAAACTCTCAAATGTAGATAGAGTGAAAATAAATTATAAATGTAGTAATCAGTTTAGCTTTTAGAGTTTTTTAAAGTTTTACTTTGGAAATACTTTTTTTGTTTTTTAAGTGTAGATATTCTGGTTAATAAAATCAGCCACACGATGAAATCAAACGTTCCCTAAACAGAAGTGATTTTAATAGGCAATGGACACTGTGCAATAAAAAAATACTTGTTTTTAAAGGCAATTTATAAAAAAAAACACAAAAGTTTCTTAAAATACAATTTTAATGATTACTTAAATCTAAGCATTACATTCAATAAAAAGAATCAGTCAACTTGCTATATGCATCTAAAAATAAATTACTATTTTATCGTGCTTATTATAAATAGATTTAATATTATAATCTGAATAAAATAGTTTAATAAGAAACTACATACTAGTATGCATGATAAAGTCCTTCTTTACAAAAAGAATCAAAGAAAACTATACAGCTAATCTAAACAAAAATACTAGCATATATTTGCTTGCAGACAAAAAAAAAAAATGACTCAGTTTAAATTCAAAATAACTACTAGCTTGCTATGTTAACCCGTTCAGGACCGGCAAAAGGAGAAATAAGTACTTCCCTAGGCGCACACAATCCAAGATTATATGTACTAAAAAATATGTATGTGTATTATTAAGAGAGAAGCAAATTAAGATCGTGTTCATGTGATTATGGGCTGCTAGAGTTAGAAAGGCTTGCCTGATATAATATTGTGGGCTGTAAAGGAAGAATCGTGTGATCACAGTCCTGAATGGATTACACTTTTGTCGATAAAATGCACATGCATCAAGCAAATAAAATTTCAAATTCACGATCCAACTTTTTTATTGGGGAAAAAAAAACATGACTAATTTTTTTTTAATTTTTGTAAAAAGAGATAGCTGATTTACATTTCTAACCATTTTTGGTACAAAAAGGACTTCAAATAGAAACACAATATTCAAAATTAATATATATTTTTTTAAGAAGAGTTAAGCATAGAAATTATCAAGTACCCGATCTCTAGAGAAAAACATGAATACTAGCAATGCAATATTAATATCAATTATATTTTAAATTTCAAAGAAATACAAATATAATAAACAAAGGCACTGCCATATTAATACTTAAGCAGTCAATATTTATCACAATATTATCGTTTTTCACTTGATATGGTAATTCAGTGAATTTATTTTCAATATTAGAGTCATTTAAAAAATAATCTGCTACATTTTTATTTTTTTGTTCATTTTGAAACTTTTCAAATACAATACTTAATAACTTTGTTATAACCAACACTTTGATATTAAGGAAAACAATAAATAAATATTTTCATAACAGCTATTTACAAACTCATAACATTTTATTCATCTATTTAAACTTAACAAATTGTATAATAAATTCACAATGTCAACACTTATTTGTATCTGCTTAGACAATACTTACAGCATTTGTTAACTCTTTATTACCTGAATTTTTAGAAATACTAGTGTTACTTTCACAGTGTGGTTGCTCCTTATTGATGCTTTTATGTAACATTAATTTTACAGGTTTGAGTATATATTTACAAATTACTATAATTTTCATATTCTGAGCTATGAGACAAAATTGACTGTAATCACCTACCACAAGGCGACTATATATATAATAGCAGCAACAATTTGTGTATTAATAAACTTTTTTGCCAAAATTCCATTCCATATTACTCTGAAACACATGTTTTAACTTCTTGTGTTTATTTATTATACAGGAAAGCTTAAATCATCTTTGAAATGTTCCAATTACTTTACACTGATGAAAAATTTCAGGACTGAATTTAGTTATCAAAGGTTTTATTTAAGTTAAAATTAATTTCATATTGCTTTTTTTTATTTGTGATTGATACCATTTAAAAGCAATCTAATTAATAAATAATTATCATTGTGATTAGAATTACTTCAAATTTATTTTGTAACGAAAAATATTATGTTTGTTGATAAACATAAATTTTATATCGCCAAATAGATCGAAAACTCAAAACCCTAAATTTTATTAGTTGAAATCATTATATACAATACATAAGTTTTACATAACTTTTTTTCATTTTAAAAATCAACCCTCTAGTATTTACCATATTTTTAGAAATCGTCAAAAGAAATTATTTACATTACTAATAAAATTAATAGTTCATTTAAATTTTTTGTTTCTTTTTTTTTAAAAAAGAAAAAAAAAGCCATTAGTTTTCTAAATAAGTCAATATTAACTCCTTGACGAAAAGAGGATACCAGTATCCATTTTATATATTTATTTCTGACCCTCTAACTACAATCAAAAATATATTTAGGTATTTTTTAATTATAAAAAGCAATATAGTTAGAGAAAAAATTTGCTAGATTATTAATTATATTAGTACTAAAATGTAAAATCCAAAAAGAAAGTTATTTGAAATTTTTTCATCATTCATATTCAAAAATTTATCAATAAATGATTTTGAAAATTAAAGAAATTTCAAAGATGAATAACTGTTTCCCTTAGATCTAAATAGCTGAAAAGAAGTACAAATTTGAAATATTATTTGAAAGATTTTAACGCAGAAAAAGAAACTAGTGTTTCATGCTGTATTTCATAACCTTAAATTATTTAAGTGGTAATTATAATATTTTTTGCTCATTTTGACCTAAATTAATGAAAAAGTATTAAAAAATATGTTGAATAAAATTTCAGTGTCAAAAGGTTAAAAATGCTAATACTGACCACTGGCTGGTAACAAAATTTTGTCCTATACCCTTAGTTTTATCTTCCTCTCCCTTCTGCTTAAAATTAGTATTCTTCAGTTGTTGAACTTGCTTAGTAAACTGTTAGGTTGCAATGAGTTAATTATGTTATATATCTTGGATGATTTTGGATTTAGGAAAAAGTGAATATATTCGATGTCTTTATAAATCACAGTATACGTCTCTAGAGCAGCAGCACTGATAATATTGTTCTTTAAATAAAGTTTTATTTTTAGTAATGTTAGCTTACAATGAATAAAGAGGTGAAAAAAAATTTCAACACATTTAAAAACTGCATTCTTTTTTTTCCATCAATATATGAGCAGCAAAATCCTTATTAATAGCCATGATTTAGTAAATTTTATTGTTAATTATCTTTGGAAATTAAGAAAATCAATATAAAATGATGCAACAGTATGAGTTACTTTAATAAAGAATAATTATTAACATACAAATTCATTCTCAATAAAAAAAAATATATATATTTATTCAAAATGCGAGTGTTCTACATTCTTTTCATAAAAACTATTTTCTTTCTGCCACATATTTTTATTATTGATAAAAAATTTGTGAATTGGTTTTAAGCTTAAACATAGTTTCTTTTCATAACAATTTATTTCACTTGAACTGTTTTTCTTACAAAAATTTATGCATTGATCTTCTGAGTAGAAAAAAAATATGATAACCTTTTACTAAACTAACTTTTAAGATTACTAAATTTTAAAATATTGTTATTTTGAAACAATGTTGTCGTTATAAAGCTTCCTGGAGAGCTATGCTTTCAACACTTATGGGTATAGGAAATTCTTTTTTAAGAACACTTTAATTCAATAAATATCCAGATTTTCCAGTGGATATTTTAATAACACAGTCAACAATACAAAATAGTATACATGTAGCACCAGTTTTTAAAATATAACAAGGAAAATATCTATGAAATTCATTTAAAATATCTTAAAAATAGCTCAGCAAAGAAAGAAAGAAAAAAGACAATTCAGCATTTAAGTAATTTTTTTTTTTAAATGTCTAGTCTATATATCTAAAAAATGTGGAAAACTTATTAACACTGGCTTATGTATAAGATTTTTACATAAAATATATTAATGTAAATTCAGGCAATTTGCTGGAAAATTTTCTTCCTGAAAATGCCATAACCTTTAAACAATGTAACTAGCCTTTGAATTACTTTGTGAAAAAGCAAAGTATGTTAAAGAACATTGAAAATTATTCATAAGATATTAAGTCTTTACTTTTGAATGTACTGGTACATATATAGGTACATAACACAACTTTCGTTCATAAAATTGCTTTTCTTATCAGAAATTCTAGACAAGTCAAAACAATATATTAATTTAGTCAAAGTGTTGGAGTTTAATATATAGGATATATATATATGTTAAGTGAATGACCCAAATTGGTCGTCGTCGACTTCCACCAGTGAATGTTGACAATCACATAGTCGTTTTGGTAAATGTCCAAAATATATACTAGGTCTAGTTAAGTGCCACTACCCGGTATGCCCTACATCAATGTTCTTTTAAGGGCAAGTGCCACTGCTCATTAGGCATTTAACCAGCACTCTGAACACTGATGTTTCTCCTAATCTATCCTCAGCAGATATTAAAATATCAATGAATAAATTAATATGAAATAGGTTATAACAAATATTTCGGACATTCACCGAAGTGACTATGAAATTGTTGACATTCACCGTAGAAAGTCGACATTCTCTTGATTTCAGTTAATCATGGTAACATTTTTATATTATACCCCAGAAAGCCAAAAGAGAATTTTTTCGGCCTCTCTTTGCATCCCTAAATAATTTGCACTTTAAATCTTAAGTAAAAAAAGTACAGCATTTTTGCAACAGCCCCATTTCAGGATAGAAGATCAAAGAGGTTAAAGCTGCACTGTTTCGTTACCAACAGCATGAATGTGGCAGCATTGTACACAATGCTATATAGACAAGCTTGTATTCATTGATTTGAAGCTGGGTGAGCTTCTTGCCGCCACTAAGAATCGAAATCCTGTCCTTCACAGTGGCAACTTGATGCATTTGATCACTGAGCCATCACAGCTCTATTTTAAGGTAAACACTATTAAGTTGAATTACCTTAATTATGTTCAATGGCAAATTTTAGTGGACAATATTATAAAAAAGTATTTCAAGGCATTGATTTTAATCGAAACTGAATTAATATAAATTTGAGTTGTAGTCTTAAATAATTTTTCCAAGTTACTAATTTCACATATTTTTTATAACTACCTAATATAATGGATTTATTTATTATTTAAAGAACCGTAAAACCTCAATATCATAAGTATCGAATATTTGATTTTTATAAATAGTATATACATTAAAATGATCTTTACAAATTCAAAATTTTTTAATTTTGCACTTAATAATACATATTTACAATTCGGATAAGAGTATTTAATTTGAGTTAATTGTAACAACTGTGAATGTTTTTTTAGCTAATATTAGAAAATATTAAATTTAATTTCAAACACTGAACCACGAAAACATAGATAAATCCATTTAATTTCAGAAGTGACAAATTTTAAAGCATTTCAACAAAAGAGTTTTTTTGACATGAATTACTTTAGTCACTCAGTTTAATAACTACTATACACTAAAATTAGAAATAGTTAAAAACTCATTGTAACATTGTAAACTAGTTAAAAACTCAAATATTGCATAAAAGGATTTTTTGTAGTTTAGAACCATTTAGGATACGACCATATACATTTTACTTACCCCAAACAAGTTTCTCATTTCAAGACAAATGATACAGAAGATATGTAACATGTTATAATATATTACAATTTAGCAATATAAAAAGTAAAAATAATTTACTCTTTCATGTGAAATGTTGTGCAAGTCAATTGGGAAAAATTATAATATATTAATCTTTAAACATACATTGCTGTTAGGATGAAAAAGTAACGTCAAGATTTTGGCAGAAAACATACTTATTGCAAATGACAATTGGACTGTCACTTTTATATACTTTTCCTATAAAAAAAATTATTTTAAGTTTTTAAACAGTCAAACATGATTAAAAAAACAAGTAAAAAGTTCACTAGATATATATTCTACATTTAAAAACCAAATTTTTGAGCTACAGAATAGAGAAAGTGACTTTCAATTAGAATTAACAACTTCATTTGAAATTTTCTTTTTTACCCTGAAGAAAGTTAAGTGATATATTTAGTATAGACCTGCCAATTTTCAGGATTTTGTATCCAATCTCAGGTTTTTTTTCTAATATAAGAGGATTAATATTTTGAAACATCTGATAAATTAAAAAGTACAGCACTGCTTTTAGCAAATCAAATACTGTTTTATAATTTTCTTTTAAGAGTGATATCTTAATTTACTATTTAGTAGTTAATTTGAGTAGTTTTTCAATTATTTCTTTTTCAATCATTAAATTTTTGTTTTCTGTGTTTGTAAATGCTTAAGGAAAAGATAGATGACAAAGTTCGTGTTTTGTTATTCCAGAGACTCAGTTTATAGTGTGATGACATTTCAGAACACAAGTTTTTTTTTTTTTTTTTTTTTTTGGATAGCAACGATGTATTTATTATCAGAAGCATAAAAGTAATGCTTGCAGTGAATTGGTCAAGTTAAAGCTGGTGGTATAAACCATTCTTCCCAATACTGCAACTTGTGAGTGACTATTCAGCTACGTAACAAAAAGGAGACTTAATTCCGTTTTTCTTCGTCAAAGCAAACTTTGGGAATTGAAATTGAATTTATTGATTAAGAACATAAACCAGAAAGAGATTCAAAAACATTGAGATAACGTTTTTAAAAAAGTGTTAAATCAGACTATGTTTTTAAAAAATAAATTTATATCTTGTTTGAATACTGGGATACTATAATTTTAAGATAGAGAGCATTAAAACAAATGGGTGTATTGTTTTTCTTCCTATAGTATCCGATTAGATGTGATCAATGCTTGGTAGCAGAAATAACAAAAGGGTGAACTATGATAACCTTGTTTAAATAATCTTAAAAGCTCAATATTTGTTCATTTTGAGATGCGCAACCTTAAAGTTGAATGAGCGTATTGTTCTTCGTGTCTTTTAGCATATTATTCTTCAAATTTGTATTACTCTCTGCTTGGGGGCAGAAATAAGCTAGAAGTGAAATATTATTAAAATAAAATAGTTGAAGTACACTATTAAGTCACCCTAAAACTGCACAACGGACTATTGGTGACTGTATGAGATGATTCGGAAGAATTCGATCACAATTTTGATCCCCATAAGGCTTTGGATTTCCAGATCACGATTAGCAAAAAATCCAGGATTTTTCCAGAGCACAATCATCTCTGAAACTAGTCAATTTTTTGAGGCAGAGCAATCAATAAAGTTACTAAATAATATTTTTTCTTAAAAAATTTAATGACTTTTCATTGAATTCAGTAACATGACTCCAATGCTTTGGTAGCTTTCTGCCCTGTGTGTGAAGTCAAGAACTTTACAGTGGAACAGTTGCTTTACAAAGATCAATACCCTCAGTCATATGCTGATCAAAGTAGCTACCCACCTGCTCACTAACCGCTGCCACTGATTTATGACTTCAGAGATCTACTGTGTACCATTTCTTATGTTCAGACCACTGTGAGAAATGGCTTGAATGAACATTAAAGTGAAACAATCTTTATTTTTTTAAGATGAGAAGGAGCATATTTCAAAACTGGCTTTCATAAAAATAACTATCAGTCAGTGATTTTATACTTCAACTGTTGTTTTGAATAAGTAAAATGAAATTTTTATGATCCAAATTTATACAAATGGACATAATTATAAGTTGTATCATTATCATAGGAGAAAGTTTAATTTATCTTGCACATCTCTTACCTTACATTTATTGAGTAATAAAAAAATGTTTCGGCCATTGAAACAAATTAATGATTTGGTAAAAAAATAATTTACTGAATTCAATGAAAAGTCATTAAATTTTTTAAGAAAAAATATTATTTTGTAACTTTATTGATTGCTCTGCCTCAAAAAAATGACTAATTTCAGAGATGATTGTGCTCTGGAAAAATCCTGGATTTTTTGCTAATCGTGATCTGCAAATCCAAAGTCCAGAAATCATCGATTACATTTATGTATAAAAATCCTTGTATATTATTTTATTCAGAAATATTAGAACTAGAATTTATACTTGGCATATTTTTCATTTTTAAATATATTTTCTAGTAGAATAATAAACATGATTAGAGATAAAAGTAAACTTATACCTAATTGCTCATTTAAATTATGCTGCATATGATTTAATTAGAATTTCATATTTTGAAAATATCAATTACTTATATTAATAAAGACATTAGTTTTTTGAAATGTGTCATTAATGATTTTACTCAAGAAATTTCCAGGATTTTTGAGTTGGACTCACAATTTCAACTGTTATTTATATTTTTAATTCAAAATTTTTTGATGTCAATCATTCTAATTTAGATGTATTAATACATAATAAATGTCACATACATATACAGAACATGGCAATTAATTTAAATAGTCCATTAACATTATATTCAGCCATTAGTTAAACTGATTAAAAAATAATTAAAAACTTAAAATGGTTTTCTTAATTAAGATTTCAACTGTGACCTCGTTATAAGAATGTCACCATATCAATCTGGAGAATGCGGTGATTCCTAATGAATACATTTTTTTAGACAGTTAATATTTAAAATACAGGTTTTAATTTGTTTATTTTTCAAACTTCAAGCACAAATATATGAATTCTCATATAGATCTTGTGTCCAGAAAATGTCTTCCACCTAAGTATTTTCTATGTTAAAAATTGTAACTTTTTTTTTTTAACATTAATTATGATTATAAAATTTAGGGAACCTTTTAGAAAACTATATAAATAGTAATAGTCAAGCCAAATAAATATACTTCATATAATGATAATTTTAAATTTTATTCTATAACCGTCGTTGAACAGCCGACCCAATTCTGAGTTTACGACTACCAATATTCAACTTCGTAGCCTTGTAATTTTGAACCTAATCCAGAAGACAAGGGAGCTTCTGGATCAGTATTGGAAGAAATTTTCCTTTTGTGGAAGACTTTTTAATAGAACTAACCCGCATTTGCGTTACAATAGAGAAGAAAATCTCCCATGGTTAACCTGACGACAAGGGGACTCTAACCCATGATTCGTCTACCACTGAGGATATTTTAAGTCGGCATTGCGGTCGGTACGAGTCCCGCAGTGGACTGATCGTTAAGACACGGTTCCCAGCAGATCACCGATGTCAAGCATCACTGGCTGCGGTCAGTGTGCGGGTGGGTGACCACTTGGATCAGTCTGCGTAGGGACCGAGGGTGTGCGGTATTGGTCCTCGTTAAACTGTTCTACCGTAAAGTGCTCGACTTCGCGTGCAGGTCGTTGGGCTACCGAAGCAGGGGTGCCATCCCCTCTGCAGAGGATCAAAATTGTGATGGCATGTCTTCGGATCATCCTCAGGGATGTTTCCCAGACCGTCGCCAATAGCCCATTGTGCAGCTCTAGTGCGACGTAAATTAACTACAACAACAACAACGGTCGGTACGAGCAATGTCAATAAAATTTTACTGGATTCTTTTGACAGCTATTCAACATTAAAATTGAATAAATATATTCAAATATGCTGGATTCGAATATGTTGCCCTTTCTAAATTTATTGTTTTTATATTGCCTTTTTTAGTGTTTTTCCTCCTATTCTTGGACTAAAGTCAATAAAATAATACAATACTATTCCATAGTAAAATACTTATACAATACTTACAAACTAGAGGCACGAACTTTATTTAGTGATACAACTGAAGGCGCTAAAGGTAATGAAGGGCATTTCACATCTTCTCGCTATCAAGTTTTCAAGGAAAAAAAATATCAATTTTAGATTACAATGAGCATACTAGTTAAACTTAAAAGCAATTTCTGAAAAAACTTGAAATCCAAAAACGTTACATTTCTTATAACTACTTTTAAACCTAAATATTGTTACTTGAAAAAATTTTCATGGTAGATCAGGCTGTCGGGAATATTTTTTCAAAAAATGAAATTACAAGCTATATTTATTATTCTATTCAACAAGAGAAAATTACACACTGATTAATTTAAATGCAAAAAAATAAATTAACTTTTAAAAAAAAAACAAGCAGTCTTAATCAAAATTCTCTCTCAAAAATTTATAAATTTAAGTAAAAATTGCTTTAAGCATATTCAATTTATCTTCAGCCTTGCTTAAAGGAAAAATATTTAATTAAAATCATTTTCAGTTTTGCGTATAAATTTATAACATACTCAAAAAAGTAGTGATTAGGAGAATAATTTCTCAAAATATTTCCTAAATGATATGCAGAAAGTTTTGATTCTATTTATGATTGTCTTTACTATTTTATTTATAGTGGTTGAAAAAATCTTGAATCGCTAGACATAAAATTTTTTATATTTTTTTAAAGAACATAATTTTACATGCCAAAATACGTAATTTGAGTGAATCAATTGAGAAATAGTTCTTAAGAAATGGAATTTTAAAGAAGCAGCATTTTAAAAATTCAATTTTGCAGGAACTATTTGACCAATTTTGCTCAAAGTTTGCATTTTTCTATGTAAAATTACATAATTTAAAATTATGTAAAAAATTTTATACTTTACAGGTCAAAATTTTTCGACTTTTATTAAATTATTAATAATAAAAATTAAAAACTATTTACCAAAAGTTATATTATGCATGGAATTATCTATGGCTAAACGAATCGTGAAATATTTTTTTTTCAATTATCTTAAAAATTTCTCAAGAAAAATGCAAAAAGTAAAATTAACATTGAGAGGTCCAAACTTTGGATCGCTCTCCTGACCAAAATATGGGGACCATAATTTCCAGATTGCTGCTATTCCTATATTTAGGGGATCAGAAATCCGAATCTGCTGGGGAAAAAAGGTATATTTATTCAGAGAAAGTACACTTTTGTGTCTGATTTCGTAACTTAAAATACAGTCTGCACTAATTTAACTATTCCTTTTTGATCAAAAGTTATTCATGGTGGTCCGTTTTTTATTTTGTGCACTGTACATTAGAAAGTAATTTTGATTTTTGAAAATTTTAAAATTTATTTCAATAAATAGTTCATATTTCTTGACAATAAAGCTCGTCTATAGATAGAAAAAAAAACTAATAAAAATTTTATAGTAAAATCCATAAAAATACAAACTTAATTAAAACAGCTAGAAATAAAAAGCAAATAAAGAAAAAAAGCATTTTTAAAAAATTATAAATCATTTTAATATCATAACAAAATGTGCATAACAAAATAAAAATAGAATTTTTACAATAAACAGAAACATAAATGTTAAAAATTCAGATTAACTTCCAAGATGAATTATAAGGAGTGTTCTTAATTTCTCTAATTGGCGATGGAGTATAAGCCTAAAATAAAATAATAATAATTGTTATTCCAACAGAAATTGAAAACTAAAAAATATTTAACAAAAACCAAAACTAATATGTAAAACCTTTTTTTTTTTTTTTTTTTTTGCAAAATGAAAAACATTTTGATTATTATCCCTGTGCCCGAATCGCGGCGATATTGTCGCAGAACGTTACTGAGTTCTTGCAGAAATATTTTACTATTTGAAAGAAAAAATTTTGGTTTTCTTTTTTGCAAAAATTTACATGTGAAATTTGTATATCGCGTTTAAATTATCACTTTTTGTCACGTTCAATTTACGCTGATAGTATCTTAAATCCGTGTAATGTTTCGATTGTATTTCTGGCAGTTATTGATTTTCACATGGTTTTTAACTATCCCGATATATTTCAGACGATATGGGAAATTCGATTCGTGCATTTTAGTATTTACTTTTTAAGGCAACAATTTTATCGTTTTTCGGCAATTATTGCTCTTTAATATAGTTTTTAAAATTCAATATTATTTATTACAACAATCAACTCTTGAAATAAAACACACATTTGAATAATCCCTTTTGGAAGAGTCCGATTCGTGTGATTTCGTCGTTGTTATACTTACTACTGCTATGGCGTGGCGGACGTCTCTCGGTGCCACACTTCTAGTGAGTCGTCTGCAGATGAGATTGGCACCGACTTGGGTTTGTCCCGTTCGGCATCCTCTGTCCATCGACGAGTAGTGTTGCTATTAACGTGCGTGACTCGGGGCCATGGACCCTCGCGTTTCCATGCTCCGATGATTCTACCAACGATAGTCACCAAGTACTACCTGGATGCCCCCTTCTGGGGCAGGACAGGATTAAGGCTGTCTTACTACTGCTATTGATTTCATGATTTTTAATTATTTTTTTTTTTTAATGTGACAATGATTTACAAAGTGGGATGAAGGAAATAAGTGCGTTTTTCTTCCCAACAAAATGCGAGTCTATCGCCCATAATATTAGAATAAAAAAATACAACCGATTCAATTAAAAAAAAAATTTTTTTTTTTTGTAAACACAGCATTTTTGTTACCTTAAATTAATAACATACACCTTTGTTATTATTGAAAGTATTCTGCAGAAAGATATTAGTGCTAGAAAGTTTTGTCGCAGAAAGTCCGTGAAAATTCTGCCACAGGGATTATTATGAATTTATCTTTTAATTAACAAAAACTTTTCTGCAAATATTTTAATCATTTCTGAGCAAAGATTTTTAAATTCATTTATTTTGAGACACAGTAATTTTTCAATTTCAATAAATTTTAACTTAGCTTGTTTTTATTTTTCTCCTAAGTATGATAAAATTACAGATTTCTGTGTCTTAATTTTCAATTAAGACACAGAAATTCAATTGATCTTTCCTCATGGGACCATTCGTTGTGAGCAAAAGTAGCAATGAATTCGTTGCAAACCACAAATAATGGTTGTATTTCTGTTTTCTCGGTACAACTCTACATTTTTTTAGTTTCAGCAAACATCTCTTGAACTGGCAAAATAATTTTCATCAAATGATGCATAAGCATTAAACATGGTGTTAAAAACGTTTTTCCTGGGCAGTAACACTTCTTTAATATTTTCTCCGCTGAAAACGAAATACCTTAAAATTTTTTTTTTTTAATTATGATAGAATTTTTAATGATTAATGCGTAAATTTGCTAGTTACTAAAATGATCTAAACAGGTATTATTGACCTAATAAGAATAATACTTGTGATAAGATTGTTAAATCAAGATGCTACATACGAGAAAACAAAAGATGTGGATTTAGGTTTGAATATATATGGAAAACAAAATGAACATTTTAGTATGCGTCAAACAATGATGTCTTTTCATCAAAAAGAAAACGCGTATTGCTTAATAAATCTTGAAAAAGCATAATTATGGTAGCAAATTCTCCATTAACCATGAAGAAGATACCACTTACACACTCTATGCATGAACAGCTCAGGACAAAACAATTTTTTTATTACATTGAAATAATGAACATTAGAAAATAAATTATTTTGGTTTAGTGGATTTCAGTAGTATATTATTTCAGTGCTATTCATTTTTAGTGAAGTATTAATCAGAAACAAAATGCTGGAAATAAATTGAAATAAGAAACCACATTAGAATATAAATTTTAGTTTAGTGAATTTAGTATTTTAGAAAGATTTATTGTTAGTTTATAATTAATATTCATTTTTATTCAGAAAAAAAATTCACGAAATAAATTGAAATAAAAACATAAGAAAATTAATTATTTTATTTTAGTGAGTTTTAGTTACACAACATTTAAGTAAGATTCATTTTTAGCAAAGTATTATTCAGTAACAAATATTGGAAATATATTGAAACATAAAAAAAATTCATTAGTTTTGTGCAGTAAATTTTAGTAATAAAATATTTGAGCGAGAAAATTTTTTTTGGTGAAGATTGAGATGAAACAGATGAGATTCGTTTAGTAAAAAATTATTGCAGATAAATAAATTTTAATTAATTGAACTAAGAGCAAAACTAATTTAGTAATAATATTTTCAGTTTAAAAAAATATTTTGTATTAAATCTTAAGCTATTTGAATTTTTAAATTTAACAATATACATACTTGTTTTCTTCTTCGTAAAATTATATAACACTGTTCAAGACTTTGGACTGAAGCTTGAGATATAGCTTTAACTAACAACAGTTTCTAAAAGTAATATCAAACAATTAGTAAAAATAACGATACTTTCATTAGATTACAAAATTTGAAAACTATTAAAAGTAGAAAATTTAGAAACTAATGATTTTATTAAACTAATTATTAGTATTTTTATTGCTGTAAGTTTTATTTAAAAAAATATGAATGAGTATTAGATATTTGAATCTGAAAGGTTTAGAAGTAGTAAAACAGGTCGCATAGCCAGATTTTTCAGCAAAAAATAACAAACTTTTAAGTACTTTTTAAGCACTCAAAAAATATTTTTAATCACCTTTCCAAAAAAATTTATAATTTAGAATCTGTGCAGTAATAAAAATTATTTTTTTCTATCATTTTAAGTTCTTAATTTATAAACATAAAATCAATAAAATTCAAAAAAAAATTTCAGAAACTTTACATAATCATGATTTAACAACTAGTTTCTGATAAATATTGCTGAGAAAATTGTGAGAATCATGCATTTTTGTAATTTAGAGCGACAATCAATACGGAAAAGAAAATATGTCTATTTAAAAGGTAGAAAATTAAGCATTTTTTTACAAACCCTGAATAAAAAAAAGTGCTTTTAAGGGCTTTTAAAAAACGTAAATAAAAAATAAGAACCTTTAAGCACTTTTTAAAAACGCAATGCATCCTGTAAAAATAATAACATAAATTTGTAATTTCTTTTAACACTTTTGGTGACGATTCTGCACCAGTATTAGACGAAATTCTTCATAACAATTTCTGTCGATAAAACAAATCAGCGGTAGAGGTAGAAAAAATATAATATTTTCTTCCGACAACATATTGTTTCTTGAAGAAAATTATAGTGAGTTTTAAAAACTAAATTGATCACTAAAATAAGGAAATTTAACTTTAATTTTATCATCATCAATTACAACTTTTCATTGACAGATACAACATTATCACCTGTACTCAGCTAGAAGCGAACATTGAAGATCTACTAACCTAACCTAGAATGATCACCTAGTTTCATAGATCATTCATTCATTTAATATTATATATCATACTTGAAATATTTATATCTAAAAATTGAAACAATGCAATGACACTTTATGAAACTCATATCAATACTTACACTGTCAGAACACTTTACAGATGACCCCGAAAGAGGGAGATCCTGAAATAAAAATAATTTTAAAACATAAGGTACCCTTCACAGTATATAATAAGATGTTAAAAGAAACAATTTATCTGACCATTATGATGGTAAACAATAAACTGTGACCTAATAAACATTTATTATGGGATACCCAGCAAGTGACATAGTGTGAGTATTTCGATTCTGATTGGTTGCTAAAGCGTGGCATTTGTTCACGCTAGCAACTGTTCTTTCCATTCTCTTTCCAGTAAGCCAAGTACGTCAAGCATCAATTTTCTAAAGTGACACATTCTATATTCTTTTACAAAGATTTCATTTCCTTCACTTCCTTTCAAATACAGGCACAAAGCCATATAGAACATAAACAAACTTATGATGCATCGAAGTTACCACTTATATGAAACAAAAATATATCACACTTACAATAAAGTACATAAATAAATCTAAGTTAAGCAAAAGAAGTAGACGAGAAAGAATTATATTTCAACTAATTCGAGGCAGTATTTACTTAATTTCGCGGCAGTATTTAATTAATTTCACATTAATTAACATTCTAACTTAAGAGAAACTTAGTTTAACTTCAACACGCCATTTTACTTATAAATGGTCAGCTTGTGCTGATGTAATAGGTTACATATGTGGGTATCTGTGATCTTCTTTCTCTTGAAGTACAAGTACCCAATTAAAACAATTTTTAATGTGTAACAATAGAATTTGTTTCAATGGTAAAAAAAAAAAGTTATCAATGGTTAAGTATCAATAGTTAAGTAATGGGTCAAAGTAATAAAAATATTTTTTTTCTTTTTTAGTACTAAAGTACACCATTTATGTATTTATCCCAATCTATATAGTCATCATGTAAATTCAACCAATTTATAGTATTTGTAAATCACTGAGATCACGAGAAAAGGACAGCAAAATTTCCTTGAACTAGCTTAAAACGAGTCAGCTGTGGGTTAAAGTTTTTCTTTTCTACTTAACCATATCCCAAACTATTTCAAACAAACCTAAACATTTTTGCATGCAATTTTAACTTTTTTGACCAAATATAATTCCATGCAGTTTTTAACACTTGTTTTAATAATAGACAATATTTGTTAAATAATTGTCTTTCCCCATATTTTGAAGATTAAAAACCTGAATCTATAGAGAGAGAGAGAAAGAAGGTAAAACTCGGAAAAGTATATTTTCTGTTTATTGTAACTAAATTCAGGCAGTACTCGTTGGTTCATTAGTATATTTCAACTTTACACCTCAAACCATTATGACTTAATTTTGGAATGAAAATTTAATTGTTAGATCAACTCATTCAAGTTTTTTTATTATTGTATGAAACATATTTACAAGAAAAATTGTTAACAACTAATAATTGTTCCACTTAAATCATACTCAGTCACTTGTTGCCAAACTAAACCCTATTTGCCAAAACAATCAAAAGAGTAGATAATATTTTTTAATATCATACTCAATAGCTAAAAAAAAAGCGTGTGATATTAATAAAACATTAGCAACATCATTATCTTACTGTTACAAACAATAAAAAAAACCTGCAACTTCATACAAAATATAAATTAAAACTAATCTCTAAATAGAGAGATAAGAAATTATTAATGCTAAAAAAAAAAAACTGATAGTATTAATGACATATCTCACTTCTATAGACTTTGTTAAAATCCTTTGGCACTCAAGAGCTTTAGTAACTGATTCACTTATTTCTATTAAGGAATTTGTAGAAATTTCACTACTTGTAGACACTTCTGTAATATTCAGTTGATTAGGGGTTGTCTTTTCTGTTGCCTGAAGCTGCTCTTCTGCAGAAGAGGCTCCTGGACCGACTTTACATAAAGCAAACGGATTTTGATTTGAAGTCTGTTGGCCATTTTTCTGAAACAGAGAATCTTTTTTTTTAAATAAATACAATTTTTATAAATATCACTATATTTTAATGAAATAAACTTAAAAGGAAGTTAAAATAAACATAACAATGCAGTGGCTAAAGAAGCCTAAAGATAATACCACGTATTATAGTAAAAAAAAATAGGGAATTTGATATAGGGTCATTTTACTGTAATGTGTAACTTATGGTTAATTTTTTTTCTTTCTTTGGGCACAAACTATTTAAAAGGAGCAATTAAACATAAATATCTTATGTTTAATTGCTCCTTCATTTTTTTTTTTTTTTTACAGTTTAATCTAATGTGATAATCAATATTACTGTAATAAAAATCAGATTAGCATGAACTTTCTAAAATTGTTCCAGAATAAGTAGTTTTTCCTTTCAGAGAATATTCTTAAAAACTTATTATAATTTTTGTAACTTTTATTTAAGTTTCAAGAGGGTTTCGGTCAAAAAATTTTGTTATCGAGTTTGTCTGCTGCCCTGCTCGTTAAGTTTTTTACAATTTTATTCAACAGAAGAGTCTAGAGAAAAATTATACATATACTCGTCAACCCTCATGATTGCATCCCAACTCAAAAATTATTCAACTAAAATATCTTAAAATGTTACATTGTTTTAAAATAGTGATAAATTCTAATTTTATAGAGATAAATTTATATCTAATCTTTGGCTAGGCTAATTTAACACTGTACTTTTTTTTTTAAAATTCTCATTTAGTTTTTGGCTACTACAAACATTAGTTCCATGTTTTTCATCAAATATATTATTTAGTAATAGAACAGAAAGTTAATTCTTAATATATTTTTTAAATTACAATCATTATTTTGTAATAATTTTTTTATTACATATATAGGTAATAAACATACAATTTAGCATAAAAATAAATATAATATATCAAAATATAACTCATTTACTGTTCTATAAATAAATGGTAATTCAATAGATTAATCACAAAAAGTCGTACAATAAAGTAATATAATAAATGTAAATTACTTCTTTTGGTTTTAAGTCTTGTTTGTTTAGATTATTATTTCCCATTTCAATAAGAATCTAACACAATAGCTAAAATGACAAAATATGCTAAATATAAACAGTATAACATTTGAATATAACTTTAACTAACATACATTAAACTGTGATTAAAATAAAAATGAATAACAATATTTTTGAATAATAGCTAAATAATTTACAGGAAAATTCCATTATAATTTATATTATTTTTTAAAAAAATTAATCACCACAAATTCAGGTTAGTAAGAAAAAAATTTACACCTCAGCAGAATGGCTTGCGAACTTTTCGATAACATAACGCATTCTTTCAACCCAAAACTGTCGTTCCTTCGCATCAGATGCTAAGAAAAAAATTAAGAAAATAAGCATTTAAAAACAAAACACAAAATGTTTACAATTTATGGACTATAATAATGTTTTTAAAACGGCAATACATTTTATGATATAAATATATTTTACATGGATAGACTACAAAATAACCACAAAAAAAATTTTATTTACTTTTATTTTAGAAAGTGGTTTATGTAAAATGATGCTATAAATTCTACTTGATTAATTGGAAAAAATCATTTAACATTATTCTTATCACTTAATTTTTAAAACACAAGTAGTAACAATATAAAAACATGAAGTAGAAATAAAAATATTTGTTAGAAATTTTTTCAAAAAAGTATAAATCCTTTTTTTTATCTTTAAATGCAAATAGCAGGTTAATAGCTGATAATGCAAATAGCAGGTTATAAAAGTATCTCTTTATAAAGCAGATATTTTTATATTTAAAAAAAATATTTATAATAGAAAATTCTTACACACACATGTGAGAGTTCCTGATGTCAATAATACTTTTCCAAGCAACAATTAAATAATTTTTTACAAGAGTTAAAAACGTGTATAAAAATGAAATCTGTATCTACTGCAAAACTAACAAAAGTTGTAGAGCAAACAATTTCCTTCCATTATTATAATTTTAAAATAAATAAAAAATTTCATCAGTAAAACAAAAATATATTACTCATACAATAAAAATCTTATTTTAAAACACCAATTGCATTTCATTAATTAAGAAAGGGAAGTCATTTATGGACTAATCTCACAAAAAAAATTGAAATTTCAAAAACTCAGAAGTGCATCAAATATATAATTAAG
Source organism: Parasteatoda lunata (assembly GCA_949128135.1). Classification (NCBI taxonomy): domain Eukaryota; kingdom Metazoa; phylum Arthropoda; class Arachnida; order Araneae; family Theridiidae; genus Parasteatoda; species Parasteatoda lunata. The sequence goes on along the minus strand of OX421978.1, from coordinate 74,473,599 downwards.
ATTACATATATATACAATAATGGTTGTTTTTTTTTATTTATTTATTTCTAATGTTTCATTTACACATCTAAGAGGACTAAAAAAAATTTGAAAAGGATATTATTTTCAAAAATCTGTGAAAATATTTAATTAATGTTCACTTCAATTATTTACCTTTTAATTTATATATTTCACCATAAACTGCACTGACAATGAAGGAAAGGCTATCCTCATCACTTAGAATAATAGTAGCACCCTGTAAGAAGGATTATAATTAACATAAAAATTAGTATATAAATATTTATTAATAATTTTTTAAGTATACAAAAAAAAGTGACATGTTTTGAAAGGAACAAATCTTTCATAGTCAAGCACATCAATTTACATGTGGATACTTTTTGTGAAACAAGTGAATCAATCACAACACAGACCATTATTTTATATTCTACTTTTTTCACATTAAATATCAAAACATAAATACTTTCAATAGACTTTTGAATCATCTAAGTTCATTAAAAAATCTTCTAAAAAAGGCTATTTTCTCAGATTTTGATAATCATACTCGTGCTAACAGAGGACCACAAAGGTATATATTTCTATGAATACATTATAAAAAGTAGTGCCTATGAAATCAACATTATGCCTGGTTTACATTTGATGTGACCCTAAAAGTAAGAAATCAAAATTCACTTTCAGCGTCATTAACTGATTTTGCCAAAACTAGAGACAAATATGAAATTTGTGGGGGGAAAAGTCTTTAAAGCAGAAACAAAATCATTTAACTGATTTATAGTTACTGATTAAATTTTTATATAATGTCCCTAAACTTTGAGGCTTGTTTCTGAATAATTAAATATAGAAATGGCTATGGAAAAGCTGGATAAAAAATGTGATCTAGGCCCAATATGACTATCAGAGGTTAACAACATCACCAAAGAAAAGCTTCAGTTACTATCTAGAATTTACAGAAGAGAGGAAAAGGGCAAAACTTACTTGTTGCTATCTAGATATAACTGATTTATAGTTACTGATTCAATTTTCATATAATATGTGTCTAAACTTTTCAGGCTCGTTTCTGATTAATTAAATACAGAAATGGTTATGGGAAAGATGTATAAAAAATGAGATTTAGGCCCAATATGAATGAATATCAAAGGTTAACAACCTTCCCCCGAGATTGACTTCAGTTATTATCTAGAATTTACTGAAGAGAGGGGGCAAAACTTACTTGTTGCTATCTAGACATAATGCTCCTGATTTAAATTTTTTTTTTAACACTGAATCCAATGAAATCAAAACCATATTGATACATCTAATAGTAAAGAAGTTGTTTAGGTTTTAAATAGGAGAGAAAATTGTGACTCGTATATATATATTTATGTGCTTGACATTGTTACCCAGGCAAGTGAAGTGTTGATTTTTACTTGCCTGGAAGATAATGTCATTGATTGTATTTATTTTATCAATTTAGAGAAACATTTCAGTTCACTATTGGTGTAAGAATAAAAGTTTTAATCATGATTAAATATTTAATTTATAATTCATTATGCATTTGAATGATTAAACAAAATTTTAATCATCAGAAAAATCAAATCTCTTACTATGCCACTAAGCAATCAATTGGGCTTCAAATTACTAATTTATCTAATTATGTCCAATAAATTAAACTAAACTTAACACAATTTAAAACTTAAATTGTGTTAAAATAATGACTGTTGCAGCCAATGTTGATCTATTTAAAGCCTTAAATAACAAGCACACTTTTTCAGTTTAGGTATTAAAAACCATAATTTATAAATAAAATAATACTTACAGCAAGATGCATTCCACCTCTTGGTTTGCTTTTTTTCTTTTCTTCAACCTAAAGTTTGAAATGGATATAGAAAAGTTCAAATAATCGTAGATTTTTTTAAAAATACATTTTTACAAATGAAGGCGCTTAACAATGTAAGTATAAGCTTAATTTAATTCTATTTTGAATTTGAAAAAAAAATAACTTTTAAAAAAAGGTGGAAAAATAACAAAGTACTTTTATTTCAATGCGAAAAACTTAGGAGATTTAGTATTATAAAAGATTTAGTAAGGTTATTAGATTAGGAGATTTAGTAAAACTTAGGAGATGTAAGTATAAGCTTAATTTAATTCTATTTTAAATTTGAAAAAAATAATTTTTAAAAAAAGGTGGAAAAATAACAAAGTACTTTTATTTCAATGCGAAACACTTAGGAGATTTGCAATCTGAGAATCCATAATGGGAAAAATTTGTAACTAATTGCACTTTTAGGAAAGAATTGTCTGGATAAACATTGTGTGGCAGGCTAAGGCCCATCCTGGGCTGTAGAGCTAGTAAAGAAGAATTGTAATATTTTTTTACCATATAGTATTCCAACATTCCACTATCTGGAGTGAGAATAAACCATCTATATTGCCAACCTTTAACAACATTTGTGTATTTATATAACATTCCTTCCACAGGTTGCCTAAATAAATGTAACATGTATTTAAATTACATAATTAATAATAAAAAATACATAATATTTAATAAAGTTAATGAATAATTTTAATGCACAAGAGCTAAATATAGTTACTATATCATTATGCTCATGGTAAAACATTTAAAATGACAATAATACAGTGAAACCCTTTTGGAGAGACCAATCTCCACGCCACAGTATAATGGTCGTTGATGGAAGTTGGTCGTTCTTAGAGGTTACCTGTATTGACTTCAAAATTGTCACTGAAATTTGGTAAATTTGAAACTGCAATGAAATCTGTAAGCATTACACTCATAAATTTCAAAGTGGTTTAGAAGTTTTGAATATAACTACAGCTAATTTTATAAATATTTTTTTTTTAAATTATAGGACTTAATTATAGGACTTATAATTAAGTCCTTTAATTTAAAATATATATATATATATATATTTAAATTATAGATATAAAAAAAAGTCCTATTAATAAATTTTTTTTTATAATTATAAAAAAAAAATATATTTAAATTATAGATTTTTTTTTTTAAATTATAGGACTAGAAAAAATTATCTATTAATTTTGTTGCTTTTCTCTTTTCTTCTTTTTTTTCTTTGTTACTTAGGAAAACAGCACAGCTTATTTTTATGGTAGTATCTTTATAAGTAGTGACTTATAAAATTTTGAAAGCTAAAAGAAAAAAATGGATAATGTTTATCAACTGTAAAAATTTCACAGAAAAAAACTGTAACATCGGCATTTCATAACACAAGTCTAGTTAGATCTAAGCTTACAATATATACATTTAAGCTTATTACATTAGTTATAATCATGCTTACTAGAACATAAATATAAAAAATATATGTTTTTTTCTTTCTTCTTATTTTAAAAACATTAAGCTGTACAAGAAACAAACAAAAATTATAGAATTTTCTCTGAACTCACGTTTGGAAGTAATTTGTAATCATGTTCAGTCACACTACCCATTAAAAAAATGAAGAAAAAAATATTATTTTTTAATGCTTATTTAAGTCTGTCTTAACTAATATAAACAGTTTTTTAATGTAGCATACAAATTTGGAAATCAGAAAAAAATAAATCTCCATACCAAAATATAATATTTTTTAAAAAAAAAAATATTACCTAATAAAGATTTTAAAATTTAAACACTCAATAAAAATATGCTGTTAACACTCACAAATATTTAATATTCAACACATTTCATGCATTTACATTATAAACTCTATATACAGATAAGATGGTAAAATCAAAAAACAAAAGCACTAATAAACAATAACTAACTTACTCGAAGATCAAGCAAATGCTAAAAATAATAATAATTCTTCAAATTAAATTAACTTCAAATATTATTTTAAATATGGTTTTCTAATAAAATTTCAATTAACAAACAATGTTTGTTTGTTAAACATAAAACTTCGTTAAATATTTTTAAAAATAGAAATATAACAAAAATAAATTAAAAAATAAGGAAAATATGACATAGAAAAAATTTATTTTTTATTCTATGTTAATAACTTAGTCTTATAAATTTATTTCATTATATTATACTGAAATTAAATAGGAGAAAAATGAATCTCACAGATTGAATTTACATAAAAAAATAACAATAATAATTAATCAAAATTACACATCTGTTAGGTTATTATAGTGAAACTCTATTTAACAAATAAAAATATTTATTTTGTTTTAATGAATTATATTCTTTTAATTTACTTTTACACCAAACTAATTTAAAGAAGTTCTTATTTTGTGAGTTATTTCTGTCACCCATGAAAATGTTATTACGTGTTTCAATTACAAAAAGAACGCTTAAAAACATACAATAAGCTAATAATTTACTTGTTTATGGAAATTTAGTTTTAATCCTGCATAAATTATGATACAAAAATTATTAAATATGTTGTTAAACAAAATACAAATTATGCATCTCATATAAAAATAAAACATAAATATGTATTTAAGCCAAACAATAAAGAAACAAAAAATAGGAATTCTTTATATTTTAATTGTAAACAATATGATTTTATTTAATCCTTATTTTCTAATAGAAAACAAAACTGGCAATTAGAAATTAGTCTTGAAGTAAAACAAAAATATATAAGAGCATATATAATGTAGGTAATAATGACAAACTGTATAGCTATAAATAACATTTAATATACCTAGTACCGGAACAAACATTTGAGTTAAAAAAAGGTGTTCAGAAATAAAAAATAACAGTTTTAAGATAATCAAGGACAAAGTTTAACACAGTGAAATCCATTGTAATTTAAAATAACTTGGTTTAATATGATTTTGAAAAAATAAACAAATTTTTTAATAATTTCTTGCTATATGTGTTCTTTTTTTTTTTTTTTTTTTCGAAAAATAAATAATTTAATTTTTAAAAATGGGCTTTTTTTTTAAATTTTCTTATATATGCAAGCCAACTATCCTTAAACCATATTAACTTCTGGAACCAATAAAGTGAAAGAATAGTATACCAAATTATACATTAGAAAATTAGGAAAGATTTGTTACTAGAGTGTAAAAAAATATAAGAAAGCAGTTTACAAAATTGCTTTTTCGAATTGTCTCAATCAATTGATTTAGGAGATAAAATTACTGCAGTTAATTATAACATGATTTTAAACCTAAAAAAAAAATGTTTTTGAAATAATTTATAAGTTGTTAATGGATAAAAGAAAGTTTAGTTAACTAGTCTAGAGCAAAAAATAACACTAAAATTAATACTTTAAATTTATTGACAAAATATACTAACATAAAAAATATCGGATACATTGATATCTATAACATGATAAAAAACTTTTATTTAACAAACTCTAAAAATATAATCATTTAATTAAAATTCAGATAGTAAATTTTGATAAAAATGTTAAAATTATTCTTAATTAACCACTTAAATTACAAACTTTCATAAATTTAACTGTCCAACATAATATATAATTAATATGGAATTAAGTAAAAAAAATTATAATAAATAGTATCACTGATGTTTTAAAAAATACAAATACAATGTTTACATGTGCCTAGGTTGAGGTAATTAAAAGATCAATTAAAAGTTATTAAAAGAACAGTAATGCAACTACATTATACGAATTTATATCAATAAAAAACAACAGCTCCCCCCTTCCTGAAAAAAAAGTTTAAATTGAAAATGTTTTTGATGAATTACCTCATTCTATTAGCTTCCTCAGCTTCAAATTCCTAAAAAGTCAAAAAGTTTATTTTAATATTGATAAACAATAAAAAATTAATTATCCTTTAAACAATTACAGTTGGATTAAACCTTGAAGCTCTTCCTTTATATTTTATATATCAATAATTTACCAAAGCTTTCTTCATAACAGCTTCGAGTTTATCTTTTTCTTCATCTGTTAATCCAGGAACTTCATCTGTCAAAGAGTAATAAATGCTTCTTGACGCCCCTAATGGCTGTGGGCAGCTGTTTTCAGTCATGATTATTTAAATATCTGCTCATGAGGTAGATAAAACTTTTTTTACTGACAAATTGTAAGAGTTTGACGAACGATATATAATAAACAAAACAAATCAACACTTTTTGAAACAGATAACTTCGTTCCCCCTGTATTGTGACTTTTTTCTGAAATGTTAACAACTACTGAAAAATCTGAAACAACTGAATAAACGATAAAGTAGTGAAAATATCGGATATTTGCATTATCAAGTTGAAGAGTTTCAGTTTAAAACGAACTTATTCAGTGTGGATTCCAGATGAAAAACTCTTCAAAGTGCATATTTGCGAACGCTGTGTCTGACTATTTTTTAAGACAGTTACAGTTAAGCGAAAATTTATGGAAGAAAGTTTTAGTTTCGTTATTATTTTTTCATTTCGGAGTTGAATTGGTGTTCTTACTTAATTAAATCAATTTGAGCACATCTTAATGCAGTGTTTGAATTTTTAAAAATGGCAATATTTTAGTCTATTAATATGAAAAAAATGTATCTCTCCAATCGTTAAATGATCATAATGTAAAATAAATTACAATAAGTCATTTGTGAACGTACACTGCAAGATTTAATTATTTAAAAAGATATATATATATAGTTATAAAAAATATGTCCATATAATTTTTTTTAAAATTCGATTAAATGTTTCTATCATATAATTATATGATGAAAAGTTTGCACTTTGCTTTTTTTTCCTTCCTGACACGCTTTGGTCGTCATTAAACGCTCGCAATTGTAGAACCTGGAAACAAGCAATGTTTTACTTTTGCAAGTTTGCACCAAAAATTTTATAAATTCATAATTATTAATTTATGATAATTAAGCATTAATTTACCATCCTTTGAAAAAGGTATGTACTTTATTTACATCGCTCAAGAGCTCAACAAAGGGCTATTACCGACGGTCTATATTAGGGAAGTTTGTTTGCACTCTTGCTCGAAAAAATAGCACTTATGTGTTAAATTATATATTATTTTATTGATAAAATATATTTTAGTACACTTTAAAATTAATAATAACCCTTAACAAAACTTTGAATATATTTACTATTTAATACCTATTAATTATTTGTTCAATTTAATACCTTAATTCTGCCTTTTCAATATTTCGTAAATTAATATAAAATTAATGATTATAAATATCCGAATATGTCTTCACCATTGTGTGTTTCTGTGTCATATTATAATTTTAAATTGTTTATGGCAAGTCTAAAATCGGGCGCACTTATAAATCTTGCAGTAAGTCTATGTACTTATTATTGAATTTCATCAAAATAAGCAGAAAATTAAATGCAAAATATAACAATTCCGCAACTAAATTGAAGTAAAAAAAAATATGAAAACCTATTTTATATCAAGAGATAAAAGCATATGGGTTTCGAAAAGTTATAACTTTATTTCGATTGGTTCGGAAAAAACGCAAAACAAATTTTAGCGGATTTAGCAAAATGCTCTGAAATAAATGATAAATAAAAAAAAGAGGAAGAAACAGCAAATTAAAAAGTTAGAATTCGTAGTTCACTTAAAATTTTCTTCTAACTTATTTTTTTATTCATGCAATAAAATTTAACCTCCTCATCCCAAAAAATATTACAATCCATATTTTTTTCGTCGTATTTTTAAAATGATCACATTTTATTGATCAAGTTTTAATAGTCCATATTTTTTTAATTGAAGTACTGAAAAACTCACATTATGTTGTGGCTATCAAATATACTGCTAAATAAAATTTTTCAGAATAAAAAATAAAATGAAAAATCCGTTATGCATATTACCTTCTATTTTGTATTTTATATCAAATTACAAATTTAATTAGGTTATCCACAATTTAATCAATTAAATATTTTTAAGATCAAACTTAACTGTTGGAAATTAAATATAAATTCTTAACACATTAAAAAATACTGAACAGGTTTGAAAGTATTTAGAACATTTGTGATAAGACCCTGCAAATAAATTAAGTATAAATAATTTTAGCATTATTATTAAGCAATTAGAAAAAAAAGTTAAGAGTGGTAAAATATTTAATTGAAAAAATAAAAAAGTATGTGCTTGCCCAAAAACTTTGTACTGTCTGTTTACCAAGACGAACTTTTTTTTATTTATTATAAGACGATCTGTAGCAATTTTTTAAGAAGTTTTATTAAATTCTTAATTAGTTATAAATGAGAGGGAGAAGGTTTCTATTCACATATTGATTTAAAATTCTTTTATAAAAATAAAAATGTTTTTATGTTCATGATCTTTGTTTTTCTATCCTTACTACTAAAATATTTTTAAACTATTTTTCTAGTTGCAATAATTTAATCGAAAATCATGAATTTTGAACTGAAAAACCGGGACAAAAATGTAAAAATTAAAACAAAATATTTTTTTATCAGGAAATTAATTATAATTCCATTGTTAATTGTTTCCATACGATGAGCGCCCCGGGCTTTAACATAAAATAACTATAAAAAACTGATATCTTCAACAATAACATTTTCATAAAATGTACTTACTTTAAACACTTCTTTTAAAATGCAAGCTCAGGTGATAGATCTTCAAACAAGGAGACCCAGGTTCGAATCTTAGAGACAACTACTCTGTCGATTCTGCTCACCCGGTTTGTACCGATAACAGTGTTAACGTAATCAATCATATACCGTAATAAGCTTAGAATCCTTTGCCATCGGAAAAATGTGGGAGATTTTCGTGGTTTTCCTTTCCATAAAATGTAAATGCAGGTTAATTCGATGAGAAAATCTAACACGAAAGATAGTTTGTTACAATGCCTGATTCATGAGTTCCCTTGTCTTCTGGGTTGGGTTCAAAATTAGAAGGTTACGAAGTTGAATATTAATAGCATAACTCAAAATCGGGATGAAAATTTAACACTCCGGTTGTGAACTAAAATGTGCGAAATTACATTTTTTTTTTTAATGTTTTAACTTTTAAGTCCTGAAAAAAGTAGAACTTTTTTTTAAACGACTTTGACCAGTAACTTGTCAATGAACATAATATGAGTTTGGATATCTTATTAAGATACTTCATCAAAAACATGGCATTTTTATAACTTTTAAATGTTATTAAGAAAATAATTGATGCTGAACGTTTAGATAAATTGTAATTTACTTATTAAAAGCTTTATCGCAAAGATACCAATATAAGCAGAATCATTTGAAAAGATAGATACCGATATCGATGGAGCAAAAAAACGATCGCGTTGTCAAGGCTATAAAAAACCCTTTTGAGAAAATTCAATAATAGGAGAAAATAACTCGTACTAAAATTTTTTTGAAGAGAACATTCTTGTCTAATAACAGAAAAACCGAAAAATAAAACTGGCTTTCTTATTTGCAGATCAAATTTTATCATAAAAATAAATAAATAAAAACATGTTTACGACAGACTGCAGACAGAACAGCGAAATTAGCTGAATTTCACTTCGACATTATTACTTTAGATGAGGATTGTGAAATAACAAACAAAAGTAGTGCATTAATAAATAAATAAGTAAAATAAAAGACCCCACGGTGCAATTTCACTTTAATACATATTTTTTTAGTGTATCATTACATATTAGGTCAGATTTTTGTAGTAAGGTCACCACTCATCGCTTTTTGTTTGGGTACAACTGAGGTGGTAGGTAGGTCAGTTACATCGCCTTAGAGCAGCAAAATGGGCTCTTGGCGACGGCGTGGGAAACATCTCTGAAGATGATCCGAAGACATCCCATCACAGATTGGATCCTCTGCAGAGGGGATGACTTGGTACTCCAACAACCAACACTCGAAGTCGAACACTTCACGGTAATTTAACGAGGAGCGATACGGCACACCTTCGGTCCCTAAGCAGGCCGATCAAAGTGGCCACCCACCCGCTTACTGACCCAGGGCTAAAGAGAATAGAAGGGCTAGTTCACTCCGCTCTTAGAGCTGAAGCTACGATTTCCCTCCTCATTACGTCACTGTGTCCGCAGATCTCGGAGTTCGCAAGCAAAGATATTATGATAACTTTGCATCTTTCTCTTTATAAAAATAAGTTAGACTTTTTCTGGTTATTAGCTTTCAAACTTTACGTAATTAACACATTATTTCCCTTCATAAACATAGTTTAAAAAAAATTTCTTGGCCATTATATTAAAAAAACACCATTTTAAACTTACAAAAATATTTTACTAGTTGGCGAAAATGACACTATAAATACTTTATTTTAAAAAGTTCTGTTTTGACTTTAATTATTAAGAAAAATGAAAGCATATATCGACACTTTTTTATCTACATATTCTTTTATAACAATAAGTTTAGTTAAATTTAGAACCCCTGATTTTAAAATATGCCATTAATAGCAATTTGTTCATACTTAATCATTAGAAAACATCAACCTTAAACGCTAATTACTGATACAAAATAATAATTTAGCTTTATAATGACATCAGAAATTTTACAATTGTTTATAGATGTTTAAATTTAAGATGATATAATTTATAGATATTTAAATTTAAGAGAATATAATTTTTAAAAAAATCATAAATATTTAGAATAACTACATTAAAAAATATGTTATTAAATTAGGAAAATTTCAACTATACACTATATTTTATTTATACTTTTTATTTAAATTTTAATTTTCTTTGACTTTATCCATTTTTTTAATTTTTTTCACCTACCTTTCTTTTTGAAGTAATGAGGCGGTTTCTATTTAGATAATGAATTTTTATAAAAGTTCTTAACGACAGAAAAAACGTATTGCTGTTTCATACTAACTGTGTCATTTCGGAATCCATTCTTTACATAGTTGTTCATTTACTTTAGGGAACACGTAGAAAATTATATTTTTTCCTTTTGTTTTTCTATCAGAATTTTTGCAAGTTGCAATCGCGCAAACTGGCATTTCGTTAATAGTTTTAAATTTTTGTAAATTCACTGCAAAAACTGAGGAAAGTCATTATAGAAAATAACAAATGTCTTAGAATATGTCACAAAAAGAAATGCTCCAATATTAGTTAGAGCTAGTAAGGCCGAACGCTCTGTTCTTGAAGTAAAAGTGCGAGTTTTGCGCCAAAGTGACGTCACTAGAGAAAATCGGAGGATTGGCGCGGCGAGAGTTTCTTCAAAGGAGTGAACCAGCCCTTCTATTCTCTTTAGCCCTGTTACTGACCGCAGTCAGTGATACTTAACTTCGGTGTTGTACAAGGAACCGCGTCTTTAAAATGGACACAATAAGTATTTTTCTCGTTAATTTTTAAAAAAAATATGCTTTGAAATTTTCATTTAAATAAATTTTTTAAGTAAACATTATTGTATTATTACATCGTAAGCCATATACTTTGTCTGGTGTCAATGCTAGAAATCAACTATACGATTTTTATTAAAGTGAAAAAAAAATCTCCACATTACTTTAAATGCAGGATAGCCCGTTGTAAACTTGTCATAGAGATTAAGGCACCACCATTTCGCGACCAACTGTTCAATTGTGGCAATAAGGTCAGCATTGCGCACAGGCCGCTTTTACTTCCCAGACAACAAGCTGGCACAGAGCGATCTGAAACTGTGTTGGCTTCAAGTGGACAGTGGGGACGAGCCCCAGTTCCTCACAATGACAGCGCCCCCTAATTTGTCTTTATTTCCTTTAGTATGGTAGCATATTATATTACAATAAAACATCTGACCGAGTTCACCACATCTTGGGTTTGTACCCCAGACTCTCGTGACCAGCAATTTTTTACTTCATACAATTTAACTCTACTACTTTTCCTAATTATCAGACTTATAACAAGCTTTTTAAGTAATTTCTGTGGTATGTCACGGAAACCATATTATGTCCCATGATGCATCGTCTAAGAAGTCAATAATTATTTCCATCGGTATGATAATTTATTATGATACAATTTAATGTCAGACTGAGTCTCAAAGTTATGGTTTAAAATAAAGGAGAAATATAGGGCGCTATGCCATAGTATGTGAGCAACAATTTTCTAATTCAGTGCAACTATTATGAACGCACTTGAGAAAAAACTAAATAAAATAAAATAATAATAATAATAAGTAAGGGAATATTTTATTTACGTTGCAGTATTGTAAAATAATAATAATAATAATTTTTTTTAATATTATTCTAGGTAAATATTATTTTTAAAATTTGTGCACATCTGGGGCTCGAACCCCGAGTCTTCGAGACTAGCAATTGATTGCTTCATACCACTTCACCCCACCGGTTCACCTGGCGGTTGAACTTTTTAAGTAATTTCTGCTATTTTTTGAGGGAACCATATATTCATCCATTGTGCACCCCCTAATTTGACTATAATTATTTACCTTTTGCTTTAATTTATCATATTGCAATATAATATAAGTTCGAATTTCGAAGTTAATATTAAGGAAAAATATGTGCATAATGTATATACAGTATATAAACAATCAATCTCCTAATTTAATGCTCTTATTATAAACACACTAACAGAAAAATAATATTAAGTAAATGAATATTTTTATTTTATAACCGTCGTGGAACAGCCTACCCAATTACTAATGACGACTACTAACGACTACTAATGTTCAAATCTATAGCCTTGTAATTTTGAACCAATCCAGAAGACAAGAAAACTCCTGGATCAGTACCCCCAGAGGCAAGATTTGTTATGGGAACATGGAGGAATTTGTGACTAGACGGATTCAACGTGCGCCAGTCACCATTTACAACACGCGGAGTCTTCGTCCGGTGGGGATCGAACCAACGACCTCTTGAACATGGGCCCAGTGCCCTACGAACCTGGTTATCCCGGCCCAACCTAGACTCATCTGTGAAGTGAACAGCCCTCCATTGGTCTTCTGTCCAGTGAGCATGCGCCGTCCTCAAAACGTTCCCTTTTAGGGAGTAATGAAGTAAATGATTATAGTAATGAATATAGTATAATATATTATCTAGCCGAGTTCTGAAATAATAGAGGTTACAGTTCAAGGGGCATATGAGGCCATTTATATAAACAGTATATGAGCAATAATTTCTCTATTTTAACGCTATTGTATGCACTTGTAACTATATATACAGTCAAACCCTGCTATAGTGTGTGGACTCAAAAATATGTCCACTAAACGCGATGGTTTACTATTTCCAAATTTTCTGAAATATATTTATTAGCATATGATAGCTGAAGTATTGTAAATAGGGATTGTAATTTTACATAATTTGTTTTTTAAAAAAAAAATAATAATGAATTAAATAGATAATAAATCAAACTTTTAAGAGGAAAATACTTGCTTAGCTAAAAATTTGTTATAATTTTAATATTTTTAGAAAGAAATTAACGATTTTCGATTGAACACAATATTAATTTAAGTAAAGTTCACCAATTTTCTTAGCTACAATATGCAGGGAATTCAGTATTTTTTTGAGCCACATTTTCAGAGAAAAAAAAAATATTTCGGACATTTACTGCTTTGTATTACTTCAGATATAGAAGATGCTAAAATTTCATTTTCTTTTAATGAGTCTTCTTTCTATGCTACGTTCGTCTCATAGTGGACCGATAATAAAGACACGGTTCCTAGTAGAACAGCGAAATCAAGCATCACTGATTGCGGTCAGTAAGCGGGTGGGTGCCCACTTTGATCAGTCTACGTAGGGACCGAGGGCTACGAAAGCGGAGGAGCCATCCCCTCTGCAGACGATCAAAATTGTGTCTTCGGATCATCCTCAGGGATGTTTCCCAGACCGTCGTCGTTGTGCAGCTCTAGTGCGACGTAAATAAAATACCTACCTACATCTTTTCTCTCTGGACAATTGTGGTTTTTCTAGTTTTGTTTCTCATCTTTACTTTTTTCATTGGCAACTTTACGTTTATTATTTCAAATCCCGAAGACCATGTCATCATAGGGGTACCAGAAGTGCACACTTCATCATCCCAAGATTCAAATTGCTCAATAATATAGTTAGGAAAAATGTCTATTCCTTGTTTTCCCAGCCAGAGAGTGGTAGGTTATCTGCAGTTGCGGATTGATGTTGGTGTCCCTCCATAATTTTTTTAACAAAACGATAGCGTATAGTTTTCTTCGTAATTTTCACCATTAAAACACGCATCCTGCACAGATTGGACTTCAGGCTGTGAATAACGCCCCTATGGTCTGCAACAAAATAGGGAGTGAGTTGTGTACACCTGCTGGAATATGTCTATAATTCTGGTATGGGATGATAGGATAGTATATTATAATATAATATCTGACCGAACTTGAAAATTATAGGTAAATATTAACGAGAGATATAGAGACACAATCCACATATATATACACAATATAAGCAACACTTTCTTCATTTTAATGCTATTATACACACTTAAATAAATACATACTTACATATTGTGCCACATTATGGGCCCCTTAATTTGTGTATAATAATATCCTTTTGTATGAAGTATAGTATGTTATAAATAATACCTGACATAGTTTGAATACTATAGTTCTTTTATATCCGCCGTTCAACAGCCGAGTAAATTTTTGGGTTTTGGGTTCAGTTCCGTAGCCTTGTAATTTGGAACCAATCCAGAAGACAAGAAAACTCCTGGATCAGTACCCCCAGAGGTATTGATTTGTTATGGGAACATGAAGGACTTCGCGACTCGACAGATTTAAGGTGCATCAGTCACCATTTACGAGGGTTGCTATTTATATTTCTGGCCTAATAATGAAAAAAAAAAACAAATATGTAGGATCGAAATTGGTTTTATTGTTTTTCAAAATATTCTCCATGTTGATCAATACACTTTTGCATGCGTTTGAACCAATTTTCAAAGCACTTTTTCCAGTCCGATTGAGGTAACTCCAAAACATGCGTTTTGAATGCATCAACCGCTTCTTCGGGGGTCGAAAATCGTTGTCCACATAATTTATTTTTGATGTGTGGGAATAAGAAGAAGTCATTGGGTGCCAAATCAGGGCTGTACGGCGGATGACCCATCAGTTCGATCTTACGCTCCGTCAGAAATGCCTTTGCTTGAGTCGACGTGTGAGAGCTCGCATTGTCATGATGAAGAATGATTCGCCTGTTCTTCTGCTTTTTTCGAATTTCTCCGATGACTTCTGGCAAACAAATGGTCGTGTACCATTCAGAATTGACCGTCCTGCGTTGCTCTAACGCCACTGTTGCCACATGACCGTTAATGCCGAAGAAACAGGCAATCATTTGTTTCGATGTGCTTCTTCCTCGAACAACTTTTGTTGGTTTTGCCTCGTCTTGGAAGACCCATACAGTTGATTGCTGTTTTGTTTCCGGCTCATCTGCATAGATCCATGATTCGTCACCTGTGTAGATGTTATACACAGCCTTTGATGTACCTTGAACGTATTTTTCCAACATTTCCTTGCACCAATCGACACGAGCCTTTTTTTGAGCGTTTGTCAGATTATGCGGGATCCAACGCGAACAAATTTTTTTTACGCTCAAATGTTCATGCAATATTTTATTGATGCTAGTCATACTAATGTCCAAAGACGCCTCTATCTCACGGTATGTCACATGACGATCTTGCTTTATCAGTTCACGCACAGCATCGATATTTTCTGGCACAACAACGTATTTTGGACGACCTGCACGGGATTCGTCCTGGATCGAACATCGACCACGATTAAATTCGTTATACCAATTTTTTACAGTGCTGTAGGATGGCGCTTTATCGCTGAATAAAGAATTAAGTTCATCGAAGCACTCTTGTCTTGACAATCCACATCGAAAGTTATGAAAAATAAAGGCACGAAAATGTTCACGATTCAATTCCATTTTTTGAAAGAGAAAGAGTTCATCGAAGCACTCTTGTCTTGACAATCCACATCGAAAGTTATGAAAAATAAAGGCACGAAAATGTTCACGATTCAATTCCATTTTTTGAAAGAGAAGAACTTTTCAATTTACTCTCAACAACACAAATGAAGCTATAATGGTAAATCGTCTGCTGAATTTATGTTTAAAAATATCAAACTTTCGATTAAAATCGTCTGCGGTCGCCTAGCAACACTTACTGTTGCCAAGGCCAGAAATATAAATAGCAACCCTCGTACTACATGGGGAGTCTTCGGCCGGCGGGATGGAAAAAAATGAACTCTTCGACATGGGCCCAGTGCCCTACCAACGAGTCTGAGTATTATCCCGGCCTGAATATTATAATTTATTATTAACGGGAGAAATGGAGCCTTATGTAATATATATGCAGTATAAAAGCACCAATTTCTTTATTTTAACGTTATTTTACCACTTTGAAATATATATATGTACTTACTTAAATATTGTAAAAAATTCTGAGGCCTCTAATAGTTTAAAACAATTCTATTCGGTATGGTACTATTGTATATTATGATATAATATCTGGTCGATTTTGAAAATTGAAAGATAATATTGAGGGGAGATATGAGGCAATTTATATATACAGCATATAAGCAACAATTACTCTATTTTATAGCTAATATTCGTATTTAGAAAGAAAATAAAGAAAAACAATTATTTTAAGATATGGAATATTTCATTTACACTATACTATAATAAAATAAAAATATTTATTTTTATTAAATTTAATTTTAAATACATTTACCAGGGTACGAACCCCGGATCTTGTGACTAGCAACTCTTTATTTCCTATTGCATAGTTCTAACAGCCACACTATACCTGGCTGTCCGAGCTTTTTCAATTCAACCATATTGTGCCGAATTGTGGACCCTCTAATTTATCTATGATTATTTACTTTGGTACGGTAGTATAGTATTTTATAATATAATATTTGGCGCAGTTTAAAAACTATAGGTTAATATTAAGGGGGCCATTTATATGTACAGTGTTTGAGCAACAATTTCTCCATTGAAACGCTATTATTCGCATTTAGAGAAAAGATAAACAATAATTTTACGAAAAGGAATATTTTATTTGCTTTACAATATTGCAAAATAAATTTAAAAAGAAACATCTATTTTTATTAATTATAATTTTTAAGTATCGGTCATGACCGGAGTTCCAACCCGAACCTGCAGAACACGCACTAACACTATCACTTAACACCAACGGCCTTACCACACCTAACTAGCCGAATTATAACACGCTTTAAATACTTTCCCGCGCTCTTTTTATGGAATCATATTGTGTCGAAGTGTTTGCCCCCTAGTTAGTCTATAATTATTTACTTTGTACAGTAAAATAGTATATTATGATATAATATCTGGTCGAGTTTGAAAAATATGGTTTAATACTGAGGGGAGATATGAGGCTATATATAAGGACAGTGTATGAGCAACAATATCTTGCTTAGAAAGCTATTATACGTACTTAGAAATGAAAAATAAAAATTTTAAGTGAAACAAAAATTATTTACGTTACAATTTTATAAAATAAGTAAAAAAAAAAAAACATACATTTTTATTAAATTTAAGTAAGTTTTAAATATTGACCATTCCAGGCTCGGGACTAGAAAACTCTTGCGTCCTATCAATTAGCCATAACGCCCACACCACACCTGGCATTTCGATTTATAACAAGCTTTAAGTAATATCCTCTTTTTCAATGGATCCATATTGTGCCTACTAATTCGTGATTAATTACATAATTATTTCCTATGGTGGTATAGTATATCATAATCTAATACCTGTATGAGTTTGAATGTTTAATATTAAGGGGGGATAAAGGAGGACCATACTAAAGTATAGAAGCAACAATTTCTCCATTTTGCACTTTGAAATATATACATACATACTTAAATATTGTGCCACATAATTTGTCTATAAAAATTTCCTCAGGTATGGTACTATAGTATAATATAACACCTGAACGAGTTAGAGTATTGCAGGTTAATATTAAGAAGAGGTATGGGGCCATATATATATATAGGACCACCTTTAGCCCTCAAAACTGTTAGCACCCGCCGTGGCATTTATTCCACAAGGAGCTGATAGGTAGTCTGAGGTATCTGGTACCAAGCGCTCACCAACTGGTCCTGCAATTCCCTCGTAGCGAGGCAGCTCGAATTTGGTTTTCCAAATAGGACCACAAATGCTCTATTGGATTAAGGTCAGGTGAATTTGGGGGCCAAGACATGACTTGAAAGTCACTGGAATGTTCCTCGGCGGTTCCTGTTGGTAAACACCACCCCCACAGGTAAAACTGTTGCCATGAATGGGTGAACCTGGTCAAGTAACTTACAGACGTCAGGGATTGTTCTATGTGGATAATGGGTCCTAATGTGCCCCATGAAAACATTGTTCCTGGACCTGGGTGAGAAGCCATGAAAACCTGGGCGAGCCCATTGTTATAGATGGAGAGTGGTCATAATGTAATGGCTCTTCGGTGTATAAATATAACAATTTCTTCATTTTAACGCTATAAAAGAGCTTTATAAGATATTTCCTGCGATTTTTCAATGGAGCCGTATTTAGCATCGCTTCGTAATTTGTTACAGGGTCTTATTGCGGGCTCCCTAATTTGGCTGTAAAAAAATTTCTTCTGTATCGTAATCTATTATATTAAAATCTGATACTTGACCAAGCTTAAAAATTATTTGTTAATATCAAACGGAAATATATAAGGCCATATTAATATACAGTATATGAGCAACAATTTTTCCTTTTTAACGCTTTAAATCGCAGTTAAAAATACAGGGATTCACACTTACATATTGTGCCACATTATATGTCTCCTAATTTGAGTATAATAATTTCCTTAAGTATGGTGCTATGCTATAGTATATTATAATACATTACATTACCTGAACAAGTTAGAATATTACAGGTTAATATTACGGAGAGATATGGGACCATATTATATGCAGTATATAGGCAACAATTTCTTCATTTTAACGCTATTTTATGCATTTTGAAATCGCCATTGCCCGGTATACCCTACACTGATGTTTTTTTAAGTTCAAGTGCCATTGCCCGATACTCCAAACACTGATGTTTCTTCTAATCAATCGTCAGTAAGTATTAAAATATCGAATAAATGTAATTATATCCACGAATAAATTAATATAAAATCGGATGTAATAAATATTTCGGACATTCACCAAAGCGACTATGTGATTGTGAACATTCACCGTTGAAAGTCAACAACCACCGATTTCGGTCATTCTCAGTAACATGCACATCATTTACATAATAATCTCATCAGGACGTTTATTTCATACTTTACCTAAATAGCATTTGGTATTCTATAGAATGCCTAGGCAATGTGTGAAATAAAAATCATTTCATACTTTGCTGGCTAATTTTAGGCATTCCATATAATGCCTGGGCATTCTATACAATACGTGATTTCATACTTTGCCAGTAACATATACACACATGCTTAAATATTGTGCGCCCCCTAGTTTGTTTATGATAATTTTCTTTGGTATGGTACTATAGTATATTGTAATGTGATATCTGACAGAGTTTGAATAAAGGTTATTATTAAGGGGAGATATGAGGCCATTTATCTGTATAATATATGAGCAACTATTTCTCCATTTTAACACTATTATACGCACTTAGAAAAGGAAAAAATATAAATTTTAATTGAACAAAATTATTTATGTTAAAATATTGTAAAACAAGGAAAAAAAAACATTTAATTTTATTAAATATAATTTTTAAATATTAACCATAAGCAGGGTTTGAAACTAGGACCCTCGTGACTGGCTAAGTCTTGCTTCATAGCATTAAACCCTAACGGCCACACAACAGCTACCTGTCTGACTTATAACATGCTTTAAGTACTTTCCCGCGCTTTTCAATGGAACCATATTGTGGGCCCCTTAATTAACATTTGTCTATAATTATTTCCTTTGATGCCTTGGTAGTATATTATATTACAATACCTGGTCGAGTTTGAAAATTAAAGATTAACATTGAGATATGGGGCCATTTATGTATGCAATATATGAGAAACAATTATTCCATTTTAACGATATTATTCAATTTTTTTTAAAAAAAATAAATCATTTTAAGTGAAAAAGAACTTATTTACGTTACAATTCTGTAAAAAGCGTAAAAAAAAACATATTTCTTTATTAAATGTATTTTTTAAATAGTTTTTTTTTTTATCCGTCGTTGAACAGCCGACGCAATTTTTTGGGTTTACGACTACTGATGTTCAACTCCGTAGCCTTGTAATTGTGATCCAATCTATAAGACAAGGAAACTCCTGGATCAGTACCCCCAGAGGTGTTGATTTGTTACGGGAACATGGAGGACTTTGTGACTCAACAGATTTAACGTGCATCAGTCACCATTTACTACACGGGGAGTCTTCGGCCGGTGGGGATCGAACCCATGACCTCATGAACCCCAGTGCCCTACCAACCAGGCAGACCATAACCGAGGTTCGAACCCCGGATTCTCAGGAATAGAAAATTCTTGCTTCCTACCAACCACCAACTAACCATAACAACCTCGCCACTCCTGGCTGTAAGACTTATAAGAAGCTTTAAGTAATTTCTAGCGCTTTTCCTATGGAACCATATTGTAGGCCTAATTTGTCTATCATTGTTTCCATTGGTACGGTAGTAGATTTTATTATAATATAATATCAGGTCAAGTTTGAAATTTATAGGTTAATATTAAGAGGAGAAAGGGGGCCATTTAAAAGTACAGTATATGAACAACGATTTCTCCATTTTAACGCTATTATTTCCACTTAGAAAAAAAGATAAAAAATAATTTGACATAAAGGAATATTTTATTTACGTTACATTATTGTAGAATTAACAAAAGAAAACATTTATTTTATTAAATATAATTTTTTAATATTGACCATGGCTCATTACCGGGGTTTGAACCCCGGATTCTCGGGATTAGAAAATTTTTGCTTCCTATCACTTAGCCCTTACAGCTACACCATACCTGGATATACGACTTTAACATATTTTTCCGCGTTCAATGGAACCATATTGAGTCCCTTAGTTTATGTAGAATTATTTCTTATGATATGGTAGTATAGTATATCGTCATCTAATACCGGACAGAGTTTGAATTTTATATGTTAATATTATGGGGAAATATAGGGTCACACTAAGATACAATAGATGAGCAATAATTTCTCCATTTTAACGCTCTAAATCATAATTAGAAATATATGCATACATACTTACATATTACGCTATATTGTGTGCCCCCTAATTTGGATAATTATTTCATTTTGTATGGTCAGCTCTGCACACAGGCCGCCTTTACTTTCCAAACAAGCTGGTTCCTATCGATCTGAAGCTGAATGGGCTTCAAGTGGTCAAGGGAAACGAACCCCTTAACCACTGAGATACAAAGACATCTTAATGCCTTGACCATTGAGAGAATAATCCTGTATTTGAACCATTAAAAATTTTTGTTCACAGTATTCCAGATTTGAATAAGAGTTCGTTTGCTTTTCTTTCTACATGGAGATGGAGTTTCAGAATAGCTTCATGGAGAAAGCAAAGATGATATTTGCTTGCCTTTTTCCCCCTTGTTTCTAATCAAAACGTTTTTTGATCTGGTGTTTTTAAAATTGTTTATTAAAAAGAAAAATAATTTTACATAAGTTGCAAACAACAAAATTTCAAAACTTTACATAATTTTATTACTTAACCGTAATACCAAAATTTCGACTATGAAATCATAATAATTACAGACCTTGCCCACACTCACCTACATAGAATTATATTTCTAGAATTACCTTACCCAGTAACTAACCCAATTTTAAGTTCGTAAGTATTCTAACAAATTTTTTAAAGTTTAACGATTTTCAAAGTTCAAGTTTAAAAATATTTACAAACTTAAAATTAAGGACATATAATTTTCTGAAGATTAACATCAAAGTAAAATCTTTTTTTTCCACCTAAAGGAAACCCTTAAGTTTAAATTATTTACCAAAATAATAACAGAAAATCTATTAAAAAAAAATCAATAAAATCTGAGCAACAAGTTTATGAATGTATATTAGTCTTGAAACTAATGCAGTAGGCTAGTCTGCATTGAAATTAAACCATGTGTCAAAATTGAAAAGAAAATTACAAAATAGAGAGGAAATATTTTATTCTAAAGAAAAAAAATCTAGGTAACAAATTGCATACATTTTGAAACAATCAGGCTAATTACTGGTGGCGCCAAATGCGATCTTTGTATTCAAGTTCTCCTGTCCTGCACTTTCTTTCGAACTTGGCCTGTAATAATAAGAAATATTATTTTTCAAAAAGTGAAGTATAGTAATTGTAGCTAGCATATACGCATGCTAAAGTTTACTGTCAAACTTAAGAACTCCACTCGTTATTTGTCTAGAGCACTGTCATTGACCATGGTTATGATTAAGAGATAAAACTATTTCAAAAAAAGGTAAACATTTAGCACAGGTTTTGTCTTGAGTCATCAAAAGAAGTACCAAAAGCTCCCATCTTGTTTCCATAGCAGCAGATAGCTTCATATTTTTTAACGAGAGGAGTTCTTTAGTGGAACATACAGTACTGTAGCCTCTCATCATTATGGACTTTCAAGAAAGAAAATTTTTTTAAATAATACTCACTCAAGTTTGCATTAGGCCACGTGTCACTTTAATTGATTTTAATGTCATAAATTTAATACAGAGGATTATTTGAGAAGCAGAATAGTTCTTTCTCCCCTTTTCAGAAAAGGAAACTAAATAGATAAATTCTTTATGTGTCAATAAAATAACTATGTTTTATTTAAATTTATAGCAATTTATATTACTTAGGAAACATAAAAATTTTTTAATTCTAACATAACTAGTGCAACTAATAAAAGAAAGCTGAATTTTCACGACAACTGGGCGTATTGTGAAATATCAATATTTTTTTAATAAGAGCGATATATTTTAAAATAAATTTTAATCACAAATTAAAGCTTTCCAATAGTAGTCAATGTTTAGCTTTTAAAATCCTTGTTATCATGCAGTAAAATGTGTCGAGATTCACACAACAAATGAGTATTGGGATAGTTATACAATGACTCGAGTTTTAATGAAATTATATATATATATATATATATATATATATATATATATATATATATATATATATATATATATATATATATATATATATATATATATAACTGCATCTAAATCTAAATTTTATCAAGTCTTATCTTATCTAAGACAATAAAAATATTGAAATATCTTTGAAAAAAAATTAGTAGTTTTTTTTAATTTCAAAACAATTAAAACGTTGGATACATGAATTATGGATGAACTTGGAACATTTATAATAAAATATATATGCTAGATTAAAATGTTTTAATATATTATGAAGTTTTTCAAGGGCGTTAAACAATTTTCAAATATTTCATGAAACTTTGAAAAAAAAAAATTATACCACATTTTAAAAGAATTTTAATTTAAGTGGAAAACAACTGTTTTAAAAGCTAGTAGATGCTAACAAGAGGAAAAAAAGTTTGATAACCATTATTTCTCATGCTTTGACACAATTCATTTTGTACCATACTTTTACACAACCAATCTTTTTAATTTCCCAATTTTATAAAAGATGTAGATTGTTTTCTTTCAAAGTTAATCTAAGCAGTTTGTGTATTTTACACAATTTTAATGAAAATTTCGGATTTTACAGAATTTTAATGGAAATTTCACATTATAGATTGGTCTATACAATTTTATTTATTCGGCTTCTCTTATATTTTATCGTTCAAAAACTAAGTCCAAAAAGTAACCACAGATCTCAACATAAGACTGATGCCAAACAGATCAATTGTTATGAAAAATAACGTTAAACTTTTCACTTAAAGTAATAATAAAAACATACTTTTGAATTTTTAAGGAATAAACCATAGGCTATAATTGGCACAATAATAGAAAACATGTACTTCAGCCAGTTCTTAAATGTAGGGACGAATCTTTCTGTTATAGTCATGTGCATTGAATAATACCTTTGCACAGCAGGATCAAACTGAAATTAAATATATATGCACATAAATATGTAAATAAAAGTTTAAGAACCATAATATTAAAAATGCTTTAGACTATAGATGAGAGTGATGTAACATGAAATATGCACGTAATTATGAATTAAAATCATGTAAAAAATTGAGAATTTATGAAATACAATCAGAATCAACTAAACTACTTATAGAAAAAAATTTACTAAAACCAAATTATTTTGTTTGAAACCAATGTTAAGTTCCTTGTTTAAATGAATATTTATAGTTGCCAGTCCTTGCTTAATTACAAAGAGAAATTTTTTTTTTTTAAGAAATGTATTATCAGCTAGAATGGAATTTTCGTTTTTCATTAGATGATTCACGATCATTTCAACAGGGACTTCTTTTCTGTTTTCTGCTCCAAACAGATCTCAGGCAAAAATATAAATATCAATCATATCTTGTTTTTTATATGGTAACTTCTTTTTCAACCCTCTTTGACACATTTTACTCACACAGCATTAAGATTATGGGAAGTTAAGAGAAATGTTCTGTTTAATGTGTGTCATAATAGTCTTCAGTTATCGATTTCTTCAGCAGGAAATAAATAGAATTAAAGTACAGACATAATACTTTTCTTTAGTATTGATTTTTTATTATATAAAATTTAATATTTATATTCTATAATAATAACACTAGCAGCTTTAATTATAATTGCATATTAATTGTTAAAATGAGTTTATTTCCACAAAATATTATAATTATAAATTACATACCCAAGCAACAATTTTACCTTGGCCCCAGCTGGGCTTAATAAGGGTCCTATAAGAACAATATTGGGATATCTGGATTTTTTAATATTGGTCCTAGATTGGCCTACATATAGAACATATATTGGCTAAATAATGGATATAAAATATCGGGTGAATCTGACCATTCTATATAGAACCGATATAGGCTGTAAAGTGGCTGTTAAATATGGGGTGAATTGGAAAATTTTATATAGGGCTAATATCAGAAAAATAATGGCCCTTTGAACAATTATTGAACCAAGATTCATGAATATTGGCCTAATGATGATCCAAGTTATTTTTCTGCTAGAGTATTCTAATTTCTAAACAAATTTAGTATAATTAATTGGTATTAGTTATTTCTAAGTAAAATTTTGAACAAAAAAACAACAACTTATTTTAAAAATATAATAATGCGCTCCCTTTATATTTGAGTAATCCCCTTATTTTACTACAGTTAGCTGGAAGCAATGGTATTCCTTTAAATGATTGTTGTTCATTTACGTCGCACTAGAGCTGCACAGTGGGCTATTGGTGATGGTCTGGGAAACGTCACTGAGGATGATCCGAAGACATGCCATCACAATTTTGATCCTCTGCATAGGGGACGGCACCCCCCCTCAGTAGCCCGAAGACCTGCATGTGAAGTCGAGCGCTCTACGGTAGAACAGTTTAACGAGGACCAATACCACACACCCACAGTCCCTACGCAGACTGATCCAAGTGGTTACACTGACCGCAGCCAGTGATGTTTGACTTCGGTGATCTGCTGGGAACCCTGTCTTAACAATCAGTCCACTGCGAGACTCTTTTAAATAGGATAGCTGCAATAATAACAGTTATGCAATATGAAAATTTTTTTTTCTCTTAGATAACTTTCTTCCTTAGAAATTTATTTTTCTTAGATTAAACTGTTTTAGGTTAAAATTTTTATAACTCACAACAATGGGATCGGTGCCATAAGGATCAGTTAGCTTCCTCAAGTATTCTTGTCTCAATGCTCGACGCAATTTCTTTCTCTCTTCAACCAACTGAACTTCTTCTGGTGAAGCATCAGGTTTATTTACTTCATCAGGTCTGACACATAATTTAGAGGTAACTGAAATAAAAAAATAATAATAATATACTATAGAAAATAATAGCACTAAAACAGAACTATCATAAAACTAAACTAGGAAAAACCAGCTTTGGCAGATCTATGATCTTAACTACTTCCCTTACCAATTATTTTAAAGAATAAAAAATGCAAAAAATCAAAATATTTTTTAAAAATTTTATTAATAAATACAAGGAACTAAAACAAAGCCTAATGCACATGTTTTAAGCTGAGATTTGAATTTTTTTTATGTGTAAGAAACATTTAATTTAAAATCTGTTTAGTATCCTGAGCAATCTCGGGCAAATGAAAAAAGCTAAATATTAGTCTTCGTATGATATTTCTTTAAACAAAGGACAACACAAAGTGATACTTTTCAAACGTTAGTGAAGGAATGCACCATTTTATTTTACTCTTATTGCCATATAAATGCAGCAACCGTCAAATGTACAATCGCACAAAATACGTGTGCTTTCCCACAGCAAAATTCCCAAATAAAATTTGACAAACTTTCAATCACAGCAGATTATATTTTTTGCTTCCGACTGAGTTAAAACGGGATAAAACAAAATGTACTGACAAATTCTGCTAAGGACGAGTTTTCTCGGGATGATAAATATTTGCAATGTATACGTACCTAAGCTAACTCGGGATAATCAGGGAAGCAGTTAAATAATCAAACTGTTACAATTAACTCGTTATGTTCTGCTGATCAGTGAATTCAAAAGCGTTGATCTACTGATATTTCTCATAAAAATTCAGGACTTTGTTTACTTTGGTAGTTGCACATTGATTCCTCGAGGGGCAGAGCTGTTGGCATTGTATTTCATAAGTTAGCAATTAGCATACGTTTTCAAGTAATTCCCAATAGTAACAGAATTCCCACTCAGTTTCAGGGAAAATAATTCCCCGACTTTTCCAGATATTTCTGGCAAATTTCAATGGAAATCCATACCACATTTTATCTATACCATGCAATTTTTTCATCAGAAATTTTTTTTATATTTTTATTGGAACGTCAAATATTAGATTTTGTGAGCAAAAAGATACAATGGAATGAGAAGCTAAGGATGGAACAGTTTCTCTAAAAAGTGGAATTTTATAAAATAATCGCAATATATGTTAGAATTATTTAACTTGAACCTGAATACCTGATTACTGTTACTGGTTATTTTCTTGTTATAATATAGGAATTTTCCAGTTTTTTTTTTTAGGAAAAAAAAAAAAAAAACTGGACTGCAACTTTCAGTGACTATTCCCTGTTTTTTAGAGTTAAAATAAAATACCCTGACAATTCCAGGTTTTCCCTATTCTACCTGATCCGTGGGAACCCTGTAGTTAATATTAAACATTAAGTGGATGGCATCAGTATTATATGCATAGATATGTGGCTAAATACTGCTGGGTTACCGATTCTTACTCTTTTCTTTCTTCTTCTTGTAATAGGAATCATTGATTGGCAGATTGGAACTAATGGACTGCTAAGAGGGCAGTAACCTAAATTCCTCAACCGTTCTGCCCGTATGGCTCGAAGCTGGATAATTCATATCCCAGAGTTTTTAAATGCTGAGAGTCAGCCCTGACTCCTAATGTTGAATATCATGCCAATAGTAACACAGGAGATATGCTGAACTGTGTCTGCAAATAGAGCTCTCGGTTAAAATTTAGAGTTTTAGAATTACTTTGAACTGGTTACAGTTTAACGTTACACATCACCAACAACAAAATGTTCTTCCCCTATGTGTTGATAGTATTTGTTGTTCTACTTTTACGGAGAATGATACTTAGTTGTTGTGCTACCTCTGTTACAAACAGTACTTTTAATAGTTGTTGTACTTCTACAATGAACTGAACATACTATATGCGCCTGAAATAGATGGTGCGCTACTGTGTTTTTAAGTCACGTTCTAGTCCTTACTTCAACTTAAATAATTTGGATTGAACCTTTAATAAAATGTTATTTTTACAAGCTCTTGTTCTTAGTTCATGTGTAGTACATTACATACTTAACCCACTGGCGGTTAAGGAAATGGGCAAAATTGGGAGAATGTTTTTCCCCTATCCATTAACATGGGAAAACTGGTTTTGCTATGCAGTGAAGACTGCAGGTTAAAATACGACTTTCTACGTGCAGAACCGTCAGTGGGTTAATAAAGATAAATGAATAATTATAATATAGAGAATGTGTAATGTACAAAATTATGATGAAGTAAACAATTTTGTGATAAAAACACAAAATTATACCATTGATTTCTGTTCCGAGTGATCCATGATAATTTATTTTATGGTGGTCTGGGAAAATTGCAGTGGTCCCAGATAAATAGACCTTATTGTTTATAATGCAAAAGACACACAATCACTTACTTTAACAACAGATTAGGTGCCAATTACCAAAAAACAAAATGCAAAACAGAAAGCAATGTAACAGAATCACTAGGCTTAAGGTTTATAACTATACGTATAACTTTCACAATAATTTTTTTAAAAAACCTAATGAAAAATCTAAGCATGTTATTTCAAAGAGAAATTTGTGGTAATTTGTATTACTTTATTAAAAGACATTAGTATCTACCAATAGTAACTAAACATAAAGAGGGGCAGATACGCATAATATTAGCAGGAAATGTTTTAGCGCTTTACTCATAATTTTTTACCATTTCTAAATGAGGGGAGAAATAAGAGGTCTAAAATTCCTTTATCCTAACACACAGATCAATCTGGCAGTGGTTGCTATGAGAATGTTTTTCTCTGCTTTGCTTTTTCCGAAGTTACAGTATTGCATTTAACTTTCAGGAATGAGTTTTCTTCTTTTTTTTTCAATTTAATAATTAAATAATAAAATAGATAAATAAAACAAGAAAAGGAGGTTCGAGTTTTTTTTTCCCGAGTTTTTAAGAAGGAATTCCTTTTTAAGGTTTTCCTAACAATGCAAATGCAATTAAAATTACATTCCGTGATTTCAAACAAATTTCGCCAAAATGAGGTGGCGGCGAAAGGGTTGAAACTGGTTAAACAATTTTATGAATGCTTGTAGGAAGTTTTTTAATTGAGATTTTATCAAAAAAAATAAAGATATTTATTTCCAGAATTTTTTTTATTTTATCTAAGTCTGCATAGGGGATGGAAAAAATTTAAAATTAGAAAAATTTTTACATTGACGTTTTTAAAAATTAAATAGTTTAATTAAAAAAAAGAATTAAAGAAAAGAATTAATTAATTAATGAAAAGTTAAAGAATACTTACCAGAAAAATTACGTAGAACACTTGCTGAGTGCAAAACATTAAGTCGCCGTACTCCTTTTAAAATTGATAATGAAGCAGCCATCGCAATTATGACCTCTTAAAGAAAAAGAAAATGCATGAGAAATTAACAAGAACAAGTATCGTATTATATAAAATTAACAAAATTATATTTGAAAATACACATTAAAGGAAAAGAATAATGTTAGCGTTGCAAATATTAATTTGATGATTTTACAATATGAATAAATTGCAATCAGTTAATTTAAACAATTTTTTAATAAAAAATAACAAGAAATTTGTTTAAAGCAAAACTAATATTCATGGAGAAAAAATAATATTATTTACTTATTGCCCTTACGAAGACGTCCTTCTTCTCTATTTTCTTGTTTATTTACAGGAACTTATATCTATTGCGTACGAATATAAACACCGTAAAAACTGATCAATCCGATCCTAGCTCATTTCAGATGCATGATTCTCTATTTATGTACGAAACATTGATCGACTGAAATAACTTGGTCAATGCGTTGAAAATTTAAAAAAATTAATAGTTGGATGCCAAATTTCCTTCACAACCAAAAACACTTTTTCATAAATACTAACAATTTATAACCTTTATTGAAAATGGAACTCCTCAGTGTATGCAATACTTTAATTTTTAAAAAAAATTCACTTCTAACTTGAATTAGTTGAAATGGAACCAATTAAAATTAATACTGAAACTAAATAATCACTGTAAATGACAGTAAAACTGTAACCGCCGAAAGCCGTCGTAACTTGTAAATGTTTACTTTTTGGTTTTTTTTCTAAGTCATACGTGTTTTTGTCTTGTCATATCTAAATTGAATCAAGAATAGATTAATGTTTGAATTCGCGTTTGAAAATTTTAGTTAGAGTTGAATCATTACATTCCAAACAAATGAATTGCACTTGATTTAGTTTTTGTTAATCGAAATGTGGTCTTTTTTTAGTAGAGATGCAGCAAAGGATTTTGCTTTCGAACTTGGTGCTGAAGTGGAAGGTTTAAAAGATTATTCAATATGGAAATTGCATTCTGGAAAGAAAAAAGTATATTTTAAAGATAATTTTAGCCATATTTTCTTACCGTTTTTCATATCAATAGAGTATTATACGAATATTTTTTTGTACTGTATATATAGATTATATTCTTACATTTTCTCCAAATATATGCTCGTTTTAAATTTGTATTTCTGTTGACAGGCATCTGGGGAAGCAGTCAGCATCTTTGTGTTTGAAAATTCTTCACCAGAAACTGCATCTTTGGTATTTACGTCACTTATTTATAGCGTACCACACAAATGTTAATTTTATATACTTATTTCAAATTACCTTCTGAGACTTTTTAAGCTTTTAATTATGTATGTGATATTATAAATAATTTTTGTAATTTCTGAAGCTTTTAGTGCTTTGTAATCTCCAAAATAGTAAGTTTAAGAAAAAAAAATATAACTAACAATTAAAAATCTGCAGTTGTTGTTTTAAAACTTTTTTTAATTGTGTTTTTGACAATTGTTTAAGTTTCAATTTAAAACTTATTGGAATTGGTTTAATTTTGAACAAAAAAATCATTAATTTAATATACATATTATTATGTATCTTCTGAGAACCTAAAGTTTCTGAATTGTGTATGTAATATTATTAATATTTTATAAAATTCTCAATGCCTTATATCTCTAAAGTAATTCTTAAGTGTTGGGAAAAATATCAAAATTATTGAAAATCTGCTATATAGTCATCACTTATTAATTATTTATTGTGAATCTAATTATTGTATTAGCTTCAATTTGAAATTGAACCAAATTGGTTTAATTTCTGAAAAGAAATGTTATATGATTAGAAAAAAGATGAAGTACTTAATGTATAAAATATACTTTGCATTTTATAATTTCAGTTGGAAATAGCTAAATCTGCTCTAAAACGATTGAAGACTCTTAGACATCCTAGTATATTGACATATGTAGATAGCCTGGAAGTGAGAATATAATTGTTTCTTTATATTTAACATGTGTTGCATTAAAGTGTTTTCATTTCATTATTCAATTCAAATTCTAGGATTTAATAAGATTTTTTTATTAATATTTAAGTGCCCCTTTGTAAGTCTTTATTATTTAAGTCCATATTTTGCTTTGAATAAGGAGATATTTCCATATCCTGATTTGTTACGCCAGCTACAATTACCATGGCACCAAATAGATTTTTAACTTTCAAATTTTTTTTTTAAAAAACGCATCTAGAAGTTTGCTTGGGGTGGCTATGCAGAGCCTGACAAAGGCAGGGGCATACAGGGCAGTTGCTCCTGATCCCACATCTGAGGGGGCCCCAAAATCGAATGGAATGTTTATTTTAGGTTTCCTTTTTTAATGAACTTTTTTTGAACAAAATATCAGCACGTGTAAAACCCATAAATTTTATGTTAGCTTCTTCATTGATCTATCGTATGACTACAAAAAATCTATATTCCTTAAATCGTCGCTTTCTAGTGCGGAATTCAGCTAAATTTTTGCAATTTCAATGGACAAATTTGACCAATCAAAAGTCTGCATTTTCGGATATCACAAAATGCGTATTTACAGAATTACAGGCTTCTGATTGGCTTAAGTGAGCCATCCTAATTGCGAAAATTTAGCTGAATTCCGCCCTATAGTCAGCAAGGATATGAATTTTTCGCAGCTAGATGACAAAGTTAACAATCAAAAAACTGCATTCGGCATGATGGACATAGAATAGGCAGAAAATCAATAAAATGGACAGAATGTTATTTGCCTGACCATCAGGGGTGGGGGGTACTTTATAGCTACTTTAGGTTCTAGTCAATTTTCTTGTTACTCATGTATAATGAGGTGAAAAATTTAAATACCTCCATAAAGTTTAGTTCTTCATTACTGAAGTAATGAAGCAGAGTGGGTCCCCAAAGAAGTTTTTGTCCCGGGCCCCAATTAGGCTAAGTCGGGCCCTGTGGCTATGACCTTTGAGTAGGTTCTCTTCTGTGGTGTTTTAAATTTCGTGTCTACTGGTAAGTTGCCTAGACTTTAGTATTATTCTGCCAGAGATCCTGTTATGGAAATCTTCCCATTAATTAATATAAGTTTTATTTAAGAAATAAATAATAATAAAACTTAAAATGTAGTAATATTTTTGGGTACTTGCGCATAATATTGTCAACCTTCTTCTCAAGCCTGAAAATAGATTAGGAAGTAGTTCAAACTTAAATATTTCCCCATTTTTTCTTGCAATTAATTATATTCATATGTTGCCTTTTTCCATATTTTCTGAATAAATTAATAAATAATGATGTGTTTTACTTTGCCCATTTAAAAGAAATTGTTAATTTTCATTAATAATTATACAAATAGATTTGTTTAGAAGCTCAAAATTTAAAAAATATTGGATTTCTATTACAGTGCACATGTGGGCTTGCCATTTATTAGGGGGAGCGGAAAATAATGTCGTTTTGATTCATATGGTACTTTTTTTCAAGAATTTTTTTCAAACAAAAATTTATTCGCCCTCGTTAGCAACAACCTTTCAATACCGGATCGAAAAAAATGAATTGCTTTTTAAGACCTAATGAATATTTGATGTGCTGAAACAACATTGCTTTCTGGTCCCCATAATACTTGGTCTGTTAGTTGCCAAGGTAGCTAATTGTACAGAGAGAATCCACAGCACTTTCTTCATAAATCTAAATATGTCTGTGACCTCAATGCAGTTAAACAAAGATTATTATAGTAAAGATTAAGCTTAATCAGACATACGTGTAGCTAATTTTGCAATAATATAAGCTCCTCAGAAATTATACATGAAGACTTAATGTTAAAATTTAAGTCTAATTTTATGTAATATTATAAAATGGAATAAATCTCTATGCAGTTAAGCTTGTAATCAAGTGACAAAAAGAAATTTTTTTTTTTAAAACTTTTTACTGTGTTTTTTTCAATTTAGCTTTTTATTTATTTTTTAGAAACAAGCTTAGAAATATTTTAAAAATGAAGAACTTAGATGCAAAATAATCTCTTGCTTTAATAATCTGCTGCCATGCTAAAGGGCTATTATGGAATTACCATTTTTATGCTTTTAGTTATGTTTTGTTGTTAAACAAAAAATAAATCATACTCTTTTTTTTTCCTTTTTAGACGGATAAGCTTGTGTACTTAGTTGTTGAGCCTGTGGAACCTTTAGAACTCCATTTGAACAAAAATTCCTATACAGTTGACCAAAAGAATCTGGCAATATCATGGGGTTTATATCAAATAGCTGTAAGCTTTATTGAGTTGCAAACTTTTTTTATGTCTTTTGTAAATTATCTTTTTTTTATTACTATACAAATTTAATTTAAAAAGTGATAGTATTTTTCTACATTTGTTTTCACTGTTCACAGAAAGTCAAATATCACAGTAAATTACCAATTATTATATTGAATTTATTTAAGAACTTCTGGTGGTTCTAATTTATTTCTATTTACTTATGAAAAGAATTTTATTAAACATTTCTGAATTTTAAATTGTATATAATACCTTTCTCTATGAAGTTTTAAGGGTTTGAATTTTTCATGTTGTGTTTAACATCTAATACTTAATGATATTTATAGCAGTAAATAATCAGAATTCGTTCAGGTTTTTGATTTGAGGATTATCAAAGGTTACACCTGACAAAAGCTGACTCATGTTAACACACATTGCAGGTTTAACATTATGAAATAAAATGTTTTCAATTAATAATTTTCAATCTTTTAACTTCCAGTAAGTTAATCATTTGTGATGACAGTGTCATTTGTGGTGACAGTTAACAGTACCCTGTAACAGTAGTAGTTACAATTAAAAGTTACAGCTTTCAAAAAAGTCTAAGCAGAAATAATTGTTATCCATCTATGAGTCAGCATGTTATTGTAGTTAATTATTCTTAAAACATCTTCAGTTTTTCACCATTTTATTTGGCCTAAAGCATCATCATTTTTTGCAACTGTCTTGTGGTTTTTAAAGTAATATTTACACCCAAGAATTGATTCATGGAATGTATATTTGCAATCCAAGAGAGGGAAAAAGAAAATTATTTTTAAATTACATAATTTAGTTGCATGTATGTTATCCACTAAGTGTGTTTTAAATATAAGAAAATTTTTTATATTTTTGTATGATCAGAGCTCAAGGTTTATTAAAAAATAGGAGCTTAATGAAACATAATTTTCTTTGCTAAAGTATCATTTATTGCCATCCGCTTCAAAATATTAAAAATTTTACAATAAAATATTTATTAGGTTATATAAAATTAGTCAGTTATTGGAAATAAAATTTTTTGTGTGCAATGCAGATATATTTAGTTAACACATTTTGAAGTTAGCTATTTATTTTTAGTCTGGTCTTAGTTTTCTCAACAATGATTGCCACCTGTCACATAATAATGTTTGCTTGTCTTCTGTGTTTGTGGATCGAGCTGGTGAGTGGAAGCTTTTTGGTTTGGAGTATATTGCACCTGAATCTTACCCTGTGAAAGTTTTACCTTCTCTTCAGATTTATAATCCTCCTGAACAGGGAAGCAATCGTAATGCTAAGCAGTCTTCCAATTCTTGGTAAGAACTATTGAGGTGCTTATTTTTTAAGGTACTGTAAAATAGATTGCTGATTATTTACTAAGTAAAATTATTTTATGTACCATTTTACACTTGAATGTTTTAACACAATTGCGTTCATTTTTATTAAATTTTTTATCAAAACAAATTTTTTTATTTTGAAATTATTATGAAATAATGAATTAAGATCTCATTATGTATTAAGCACTTTATTTCATGGTATCTGTCATGAGATTCTTTCATATAAGTATGTAAATAATTGAATTGTTTTCTTTTTGTGGGAAAAAGTTTGACAAGCTTTCTATTTTATTTATTTATGTATTTTTTTTTTTTTTTTCATTATTTGAATTGATAGGTATTTCTAGTCTTTTTATTTTTTTTCTCATATCTGGTAATTATTTGTTTATTAGTTATACTGGTAATTATTTGTTTATTAGTGTTTTGTTATATATACTTGTATTGAGGGTAAACAGTTGTCTTTTTTTTTGCTGTTTTATTAGAGCATTTCTATTTTATATTGATTGACAAAAGATTTCTATTTTATATTGATTGACATCTGTTAAATTATATTTAGTGTATAGGTGATATCTCTTCATTACTATTTTATCTTCATTGATTTATATTATAAGGTCAATATTGTTCTTCATTTTTTTCATTTAATTTTTTTTAAAAATTACTTAAAAGATTTATTTGCATTACTTTTAGGGCTTGTGATAGCTGGGGCTTTGGCTGTTTAATCTGGGAAGTTTTTAATAGTAGATTAAGTAAACTCTCCTCTCTGAAGAATACAGGAAAAGTAAGTTTATCTTTTAGTTCTTATGCAAAAAATTCTTTAAATGTTTAATTTATACTCATTTCTATTTATTTTCTGCAGATTCCTAATAATCTATGCCCTTTTTATTGTGAACTTGTTTGTGCTAATCCAGATTCTCGACCAAGTTCCTCAACATTTTTGAAAAAAGCTTCCAAAGCAAAAGGATATTTTAAAAACAAATTTGTGGATACCATGCTCTTCTTAAGAGAAATACATGTATGTATGTTAATTTTCTTATGTTTACAAAATTTCTTCTACTTTGAAGTTTTAATAAATGGGAGGAGCCAAAATATAAAACTAGTTATTAAAATTTTGATACCAGTATTGAAGAAACTACCTAGCAATATACAAGGTGTTAATATTTGAGTTATATCTCTATTTTATTTAATTTATCTCTTCAATACATGAAATTTTCATACTGCATAATGTATTAGGTGACTTAAGTATTATCAATGCACTATAATGCATTAAGTGACCTATGCAGCAGGCTAATTATATTATTTGTATATAATTTTCTGCTGGATGTTGTAGAATTACAGCACTTTCCCTTGTTATTTGGGCTCAAAATCAGACTTGGCAGCAAGGTTGCCTTTTGGCTTGATGACATTTGACATTCTTAGAAAAATTTATTTAAGATTTATAAGTGTAATGCATTTTTATAAATGGATATAATTAGTTTTATCATGCTTATTATATTTTTTTTAGTTTTTTAATAAGTCAGGGTTCCCACGGGTCAGGGAGAACAGGGAAAACCTGGAATTGTCAGGGAATTTTATTTCAACTCCAAAAATCAGGGAATAGTCAGGGAAAGTTTA
Organism: Parasteatoda lunata; assembly: GCA_949128135.1. Lineage (NCBI taxonomy): Eukaryota > Metazoa > Arthropoda > Arachnida > Araneae > Theridiidae > Parasteatoda > Parasteatoda lunata. Next base: position 74,437,467 of record OX421978.1, on the reverse strand, counting down.
AATTTTCTCACTAAAACCTGGAAAATTCCTTCATTATTACTGGAAAAAACCAGTCTTAAAATTTTCAGTAACAATACTCAGTTATTGAGGTTCGAGTTAAATAATTCTAACATCTATTACAATTATTTATTGTAAAAATTTTACATTTTAGACATACTGAAATGCTTCCTTCCTCATATAATGATATTTATTTTACACAAAAAATCTAATACTTGGCATAACAAATAATAGAATCCAAATTTTCTGATGAAAAATTTCGTAGTATAGATAAAATATGGTATGGATTTTCATTGAAATTTACCTGGAAAAGTCAGGGAATTTTATTTCTGAAATTGAGTGGGAACCCTGATAAGTTATGATTGCAAATATCTAATCATTTCTTTAACGTTATCATGCTAATTAATAAGTTATAAATATTAGTTATTTCAATAATTATGTTTCTTTTCATTTTATGAATAAGAAAATTAGTTTTATAAATTGAGGCTTAAAATTTTATTAATGTTTCATGCCATATTTCGTATAATTTTTAGTGTCTGCTATAATATAGAAATACAACTATTTACCACTTAGCTCGCTAACTATGAACTAAGGTTTGCTGCATTTTTTAATCATCCCATTTTTCTACTATTATTGTTTCTGATATCTCATATAACTTATCTTTTAGTTTGAAACCTTCAAAAATATTCTGTCATATATTTAAAATGTAATTTTTCAAAAACTATTTAACCAGCTTCGTTCATATTTTGCCATTTAAAATTACATTCTTCAATAGGGTTAAAAAAAATTTATACCTTACAATTTAAAATTGTTTTCACTATTATTAAATGAAATAATAAAGAATAATAATTTAAAATTATTTGTTTGCCTGAAATTATCTTTGGATTGATAAATTTTATTATTGTGTAAAAAATTTTTTAAATTCGCTTTAAAAGTTCTCAAAATATGGCTAAAATAATAAAATTAACATTAATGGGTCCAAACTTTCAAATACTCTCCTGACCAAACTATTGAAACCATATTATGACTACCCCTCCCCTTTAAAGCTGCTTTGCTTATTAACTGTTTTTAAAAAGAGCTTAATTTTTCCTTTTCGAAAATGAGATTTTTTTTTTATCATGTCCATTTTCGCCAAGTATTATGCAAAAGCACAGTTTTCACATTGCTCTATTCAGCGTTTTCACAATTCATTCAAACACAATGCATTTTGTCGTATGAGGGCGAAAATCATTTTACATGTTTTATGAAATACTTGGGGGTTCGCATGTACTTGTACTGAGCTGGGTTCAGTGAGATTCTTGCACTCTCATATGCAACCCTGCTACGTATATTCTCGATTTCAGACTTCATTTTCCACTGTCTGATATAGAACCGAAAAACCTCTTCATCTTCTTATAATGGCTTATATAATCAAGAAAAGAGTTTTTTTTTTTTATTTATCAGAAACTGGTTATTTTATCAGAATCATAATCTTTGAAAATTATGTAATGTATACAGTGCTTAAAAATATTTTTGAGTGCTTAAAAAGTACTTAGTAAAAGGTGCTTATTTTTGTTGAAAGATTTGGCTACGCACCATGTATTAGTTATTCTGTTTCCTGAATATTCCTGTTATTCTGTTTAGTAAATGCTCATTTTATTCACTTAGATTAAAGACACTGAGGAAAAATTGAAATTTTTTAATAATTTATCTTCTTCACTGGATTCCTTTCCACAAGACATATGCCTGTATAAAGTATTACCTGAACTTGTTAATGCCTTTGAATTTGGAAATGCTGGTTCTTCTGTTTTAACCCCTATGTTTAAGGTATTTGTTAATCATATAATCATATTTATCCTGTGTTTGTTAGATTTTAATCTATTTTGATTGTGTTGCTGTGTTTAAATATTTCAGTTAGGAAAGCTTTTGCCCGAGGATGAGTACCAGAAAAAAATTGTACCATGTATTGTGAAAATGTTTTCTTCTAAAGATAGAGCAACAAGGGCTAAACTTTTACAGCAGGTAAGCAAGCTGAATTTGTTTAAAGAAAAGTGTTTTAAAAAAAAATTTTTTTGGTAAGATTGAAACAGATGAGGGAAGAGTCAAAGTAGTTTATCACTCTGGAAAAATCAGGGAAACTGAGTTAATTTGAGTTTTAGAAACCTAAAAATCTGCAATTTTTCCAAAAAACTTGGTCTTGTAAATTTTTTTAAGAAAAAATTTTGTTTTCAAATCTGATTAATATAAATATTTTGTTATGTATTTTATGTACAGACACATAGCTAGGATTCACAGCAGTTGCGACTGGGGGCAAACTCCATTTTTGCACCCCCTTGCAATATGTCATTCTTAAGGGGCTTTGCATACCACTTTAAAATTAATACTATTATAAAATTTGAAACCCACTGCACTTGGCATTACTTTGTGAAATTTTATATTGAATGAGATTTTTTAATTAAAAATATTTTTTAACAAAAGCGTAACTTGACATTAATAATTTAAAATAAAAGCCTGCATGTAGAGCAAACTAAAATAATAACAGTTCAACTTATGTGTAAATCAGATAAAATTTTTAAATAGTCCCATAATTAGCGATTGAAAAAAGAAAAACAGTTTAATTATTTTTTCATTAACGTGGAGAATCTCTGAGGCTGTACCCCAAGTCAAATGTCCCTTCTTGCCCTCATCTAACAATGCTTCTGCTTATATATAAGAAAAAGACATAACTGAAAAATTAATAATAAGATTTATGCTACCAGTTACAAAAATCAGTAAAACTCTATAAAATCAGTCTGGAGAAATCAGGAATTTTTTTCTTAGTATTTGGGGCAACCCTGTTTAATTTTGTAAATATTTATGCTATTATTTCAATTATCTCAAGCTTGAAGAAAGACTCGGGCAAATTTAAATTGTTAAAAATTATTTGTCATCATTAGTATAATAAGTAAATTAATTAAATCATTATTAATAAAATCAATATTAATAAATAATTATTAGTGTCATCATGAGTAAATTAATAAAAATATTAATTGTATTTCTTATTTGAAATTACTTTATTTTTCAACATTTTATTCATAAACATATTTATTAAAAAGGTTCTTGTAATTTGTTCTTAAATTTTCCTAAAATTTATTCAATTATATCTTAAATTTATTTGAAAAAAAGTAGTACTTAGTAATTCATTCATAGAGTAAATATGCTTTAAAAACTTATAATAACCTACTTGTGAAAACTGCTCAATCTTTGCTCATATACTGCCTAATAAAATTAACATAAACTACGAAAAATGCAAAATTCAAATTTATTAATTTGTAATTATTAATTAATTTTTATTTTAACGAAGAGTAAATTGAACTTAAACAGTCCACATAATAATGAAAAGAGGAAGTTTCAAAGTTTTTAGCACATGTTTCAATTGTGCAATGTTTTAACGATTTGCTGTACAGCAAGCATATAAGCAGTTTCCAAATTTTTCCCACAAATTAAATGATGACAATGTCTGTGCACTTAATGTTTAATGACTGTTTATGCAACTACCACTACATAAGTTGTGATAAGCAAATCTTTCTTAATTTGTTACTTCTGTATGTAGACTTCCTATCCAATTTATATTTAATGAAATGTAAATGAATTTATATAGGTTAAGTTTTTTTTTAACCCTTTCCCGCCGACTGTCACATATATGTGCCAGCAAGAAACACTCTCATTTCCCGGCTGACTCACCGATGTGCCAGAGCGTTTTCTCGTTCACCCCCGGCCGTCACTCATTTGTGCCAGTGTCCTGGAAAGTTTTTTTTAAAAAAAAATTCTGCCAGAAGATGGCATTGTATGTCTATATGGTTTCAGATACATGTAGATTTAACCTTCTACTCAAAATGAGAGTAGTATGATTCACATACACTTGATTTTTAAGGGGAAGGAATGGAAGAGAAATGAATGTTTTGACGGCTCTTTCAATTCGCAGGTGGTATTTGTTTACAGTAAGCAGGGGAGGTTTTTTTCTCGCTACAGCGTTGGGTATTTCGATTTGCGGTCCAGTTTTTAGTGCAATGTTAGTGTTTTCAAATTTTTCATACGAAAAAAGAATTTTAAGTCATATATTTAGTTTTCAGATATATAATGTTAAAAGTTATTAAATGGTAAGTACATAATGAAAATAAAATGTGTAAAATATATATTTAAACAAGAAATAACTTAAGTAAATAAAGTATCTATAGAAATATATATATAAAGCACATGCCATTTAAATACTCTACAGAACATTATTAAACAACACGCTGATATTTTGGTAAATTCATGGATTTAGGCTTAACAGCAAAAACCCTCCGGCCCTGAAGAGACACTCGTGAGAGAGATTGCCGGCCTCAGCGATAAGCGCACGTTTGCACTTTTGTAGTGAAAGGGATAATAACTCTGCATATTAAAACTTGATATATTATCTCAAAGGATGCAAAAAGAAAATTATTACATCATAATTGTGTTTCCTTCGAATATTATAATAACAAAATTATTCGCTATTTATTTATTATAGGTTGAACAGTTTATCGATCACATTCAGCCTTCTGTTATTAACAATCAAATATTCCCAAACATTGCCCAGGGTTTCTTAGATACCAACCCAACTATAAGAGATCAAACAATAAAGGTATTTGTTTTTGTTATTTTATTGGTGTTAATTATTAATGCATGAAATTTTTTGTTACTCATTGTAACTATAATTAAGATTATTAATTAGTATAAAATTAATCTGTGGCTTTAAAATTATTTTTTGACTTTTAAACTATCTAAATGAGTGTAAAGATTTGATAATAAAAAATTATTCGCTACAGATATTAGGGTTAGTTGTTTCAAATAGTAAGAAATTAATTCTAAAGATAATTTTGAATTGGATAATTTCAAAAGGTTTTTTAAAACAACCAACACAAAAATTTATAAATTTGTTTCAATAAATTTAAAAAATCTATTTATTTATTTAGTAAATTATTGACACTTTCATTAAAAAAATATTGTTCAGTCATGTATTAATTTTATGTATTTTATTTTGGTTTTAAATAAGGAGACATTTTAAAAATTCTGGTGAAATATATAGATTTAGTAAATTCAATAGCATCAAAAATATTGTTTTTGGACCATCATTTGTATCGCTAACTTTTAAAAACTCTCTGCCACGTCTTTGTGAAACTATAAAGGTTATTATAGTAATCAAATTAACTATATTAGAGTTGAGATGTGAGACCTTTGGAGAAGTAAACTTAATATTTTTATAATAAAATACTAATTTTTGATTATCTTTAAGATTTTAGCAAAACACCTCAATTTTGAATAGTTAATACTCTGATTTGAATTTCCAAATAAGTCATAATTATTTGAAGAAGTAAATTTAACATTTTTATAATAAAATACTAATTTTTGATTATCTTAAAGATTTTAGCAAAACACCTCAATTTTGAATAGTTAATAGTCTGATTTGAGTTTCTAAATCAGTCATAATTATTTTAAGTCGAACAGGATGCATAGCGTTTTTAGAAATTGCTTGAAGGTGTTTATTTTTGATTTACGTTATTTCAAAGCCTTTAAAGGTGCTTTTTTTATTGGGGGTTTGTAAAAAGTGCTTAAGTTTCTATATTTCAAAAGGATATTTTTTCTTTGAAGTGTCAATTGTTGTCATAAATTACAAAGAAAGCATGATTTTCAGAATTTTCTCTGCAATATTTATCAGATATTCGTTATTTTATCATAATTATGTAAAGTCTTTGAAAATGTTCTTGCATTTTGTTGATTTTATGTTTATAAATTAAGAACTTTAAACAATAGAAATAAGCAATTTTTATATTGCATATATCCTAATTATGATTTTTTGGAAAGTGATTAAAAATATTTTTGAGTGCTTAAAAGGTGCTTACTTTTTGTTGAATTTTTTGAAAAATCTGTCTATGCAACCTGATTAAAGCTTTCAGACTAATTCAATATGAGGTTAAGATAATCTGCAATGATCTATTTTCTACTACAATAAAACTTGTGTAAGTTGACCACTTGTGGTGCATTGTTTACTTTTTCATTTCCTATATCATGTTGTTGTATATTTAATTTTTTTTTTACTTGACTTAAAAATTTTATTTTGCAAATAACCAAATGAATATCTTAAGAAATGTGTTTAGACATGAATGAATTTCAATTTGTTACATATACATTATTCTAATATTTAACTAACTTTTTAAAAAAATTATTTCGTTAGTTATGCATGTGAAGTGTTTAATAAAAATAATTTCTTAAAATATCAGAACAGGAAGACATGTAATTTGAAAACCTTAAACAAAACAAAATTATTTGAACACTTTAAAATTTATTCTGTTATTACTACACTTACATACCTATCTGCTCACTACTGCAACTGGAAGAGCAACTTTTCAACTAACACACCTGTTTTCAATGAATGAATGAAAGAAATGATCAAATGCTGCCCCCCTACATTTTCCCCAGATGGTCAACTCACAAAAGGGTTTAGATTAGCTTTTTACACTATTTCACCAAACAAGTGAAATTCTAACATACATTGCAAAATGATAGAACATTTTCTGAATTTTTTTTCTGGTCAACTTATGAGGGTTTTAGAATAGAATTTCATAGTACTCCTAGACAAAATTGACTTATTTCAGTGATCAACATACAAGATAGACAGGTGGTCAAGTTAAAAAGGTTTTGCTTCTTTATATTATATAGGAAAAATTCCTTTCTTGATAATTGAGGTCAACTTATGCAGGTCCCCAACTTACAAGGGTGGTCAACTTGGCAGGTTTCACTGTATTTACAAAATTGCAATAAAAAATGTATATTGAAACTAATTCATGCATTTATGTTGTCAGAAGTTTCTTATTTCTTCATAAAAAAATTTCACACACATAAAATCCCTGGCCACTTAGCTATAATTTCTTTCTTTAATTTTTTTAAAACTGAAATTGGTATGTAAATTTAAGAAACTCTATTACAAATTTAAATATTGCTAGAAAGGAATATGAACAAACTGATGCTGGTTGGGTTTTTAATGCAACAGTAGTGTAAGAATTTTCTTTATATTGATCTTAAACTTTTATGAGTTGTTCAGTGCTTCTTTAATAAAATTATAGTGGGAACTCAATTGTTAAAACTTTTTGCTGGAACAAAGTAATTACAAAATTAAGCAAAGTATATTTTATTATTTTTTTGAATTAAGTTTTCCTTTATTATACTTAAGTAGAGCAAAATAACACATTTTTTAGTTCTACTCCTTTTAAAGGTAGTCTGATGTACATAGACTTCTGCAGAAAATATCCTGATTTTTATTGAAAAAGGTTTCTTGATTTTTCCTATGTCCTACAATGAGGCTTGTATTAATTTTTGATATATTTTTTTTAGTGTATGATGTATTTAGCCCCTAAGCTAAACTATCAGAACTTGAATGATGAGATGTTAAAACATTTTGCTCGCCTTCAAAGCAAAGATGAACAGGTAGGGCAAAAAACTTCTTACATTAAGCAAAAATGCTGTATTGTGATATAGTGTTAGTAAATATTGATATTTCACAATATATAATATTTTTTCACTTTAAATAACTAATTTATTTTTCATTGCTTGAAATTTTCTTAACCTGAATGAAATTTAATGGTAGTATCATATTCATCATTGTTATCAACAACACTTGCCATATCAGGTTTCTTGATTTTAAACGTAGAATATTGCATGAAACTTATTGCTATTTTTAGAAGATATTGATATTTTGCTATAGATTGATATATTGCCCTGCCCAATTGAACTCTATGTAACTCTATTTTATTAAAATATTCATCTTTAAATGTTGTGTGCGATAATAAAACACTTATGAAGTCAATACTATAGGATTTGAAAGAAATTATTCATGATTTATATTGTCTGATGATAACAAGATAAAATATGAGAAAGAATTGATTTAATTTTAATCTTTTCTTATAAATTTTGTTTAGATTAAAGCTTATATATAAAGGGACAAAAAAAATCACTAGGCTATATAAAATGAACAGAATTGTTATGGATACTGAAAACACAGTTTTAAAGATTAACCATGTAATTTTTATTTCATTGTATTTATCAGTAATCTAAAAATATTTATTTGCAATGATATTAAATCAAAAATGGTAACTAAAAAGAGAAAACCACTACTTTTTTTTAAAATATTTTTTCATAAAATAAATGTTTTGTTTTATTTGTAGAAAGAAATATTACTACTCCCCTTTTGTTTACATTTAGTATATTAGTGATTTTATATTTCTTCTATCAAAGCAATTTTTGTAGATTCAGTGTAGTTAAATTTTTAATGCATTTTACAACACAGCCTACTAATTAGGATGAAATTTTAAATGCATTTTACTACATAGCCTACTAATTTGTATAACATTTTAAGTGCATTTTACTACACAGCCTACTAATTTGGATAAAATTTTAAATGCATTTTACTACACAGCCTACTAATTTAGATAATATTATAAAGGCATTTTACTACGCAGCCTACTAATTTGGATAAAATTTTAAAGGCATTTTACTACACAGCTTACTAATTTGTATAAAATTTTATTAGCTGGTTTCAAACAGAAATTCTCTTTTATTTGTGAGGCTCTTCAGAAAATGTGAAGTAATTTCTCAACTTGTCATAGAATTTGAAAATTTTGTAATTTTGATACTTTAATTTTCTAATAATAGCTAAATAAAAGGATTTAAACTAGCACAGACAATTAAATAAATAGACAGATTAAATTTTGTATTTAATAATTACATATTTTTTAAGTCTAAGAAATTGTAGATTGTATCAAGAAAATAAAAATTCACTGTAGATACTATTTTCATAGTATCTACAGAGAAAAATCTTAATGTAAAAATTTATATATGTTTATTAACATTGGTTAGTTTATATTCCTGCTTAAAGTATCTATTACTTTATTGTATATTGAAATAAAATAAAAAATAAGAAAGTTATTTTGAATTTCTAAGTAAGAAGAAAATTGTTAAATGTTTTAGTTAGGTACTTTCAGTTAATTATTATATTTTGTAATTATTTCCCAGCTGTAGCTGTTTACTCAAAAGTTTTGTTATCTTCTACAAAACTTTAAGAATTGAAACCAATGAACTTAAAATAAACTTATGTCAAATTTTAAAAATTGGGACTTATAATAAGGTTATTATAATTTATGTACTATAAAAATATAATTTTGATTTAGAGTTCTAAACAATTGAAACAATCTAATCAATTTGAAATAGTATTAGGAAAATGGAATAAAAATAAATACAACTGTTTTTCTTTTTTCGAAATCTATTTTTATTTAACAAAGCATTGGTTATATTTATTTTATTATTTAGGGTGGAATTAGAACAAATACAACTGTTTGCCTTGGAAAAATTGCCTCTTATCTTCACCCACAAGTGAGTAACAAAAAAATTTTATTTTAAGTAAAATTAAAAATTCTTTAATTTCAATATTTATTGAAACTTAGTTCGGTTATTAAACTTTCAATGTATTACAATATTTTATTCTATAATTTTACATCACTTTCAAAATTACAATGCAATTAAATCACAACAAATTGCAACACATGTAATCAATATTATTGATATCAATTTCGTTTTACCTCTTATTGTGATTGATAAATCTTACTCAATATGTTTAACTTTATTATTTTTGCTTCTTATGCCATTGAATTACTCAAATGTATTGAATTTTTATACAGTTCAACCTGTTTATCTCGAAAACCTCTACATCAAAAAATTTCTAAGATTCCCTACATTTCCCTTCCTGTCTAAAATCAATGAATTTTCCATGTTTATGTCAAAATTTTATTTTTCAAAACCTCTGTTTCTCAAATTTCTAAGAATAGGGCACATATGTTTAAACTTTCTTTATCAGTAGAATTTGATGACAGAGATGAATTTTGTGAACCCACAGGAAGTAGAAATGAACCAGTTGGGGGTGTTTCTTGGAATTTTAATCACTATCCCTGCACTTCTTTGATTAAGAAGAAATACAATGATTCTGACAGTAAGTGAGGGGTTATTGAGTAGTGACCAGACCACCAGAAGTTTGCTTTTCAACATAGATAAGAAAGCCAAGAATAGAAATTCATTTTCACCTTAAAATGCAACTAATGGATCAAAGGATAATCAGGAGTTTTTACCTCTTCCTTCCCACCACTGTGAAAATGAGGGGGTGAGTTTTCGCCCACTAGTTCTCACTCCCATGATATTGACGGGCTGGAGTGTTCAGTAGTAACGCGCCAATAAGAATAAAACTAATTCATTTCTTTCGCCCAGAAAACATTTTATTTCTCATTTTACACACCAGATAGCAGTTCCAAGATATTTTTTGAGATAATTGTGGATAGTTAGTTTATTTTAAACTAGATTTCAGCACTATTCAAATACGTAATACAAATACAAAAGCCAAAAAAATAGGCACTTTTATGACAGTTTTCTTGAAAATTAACCGATCGTTAAGGGGTTAAATTGAATGATAGAAAGCAGTTGGTACTCAATCTTGTAGGTGGCATAGATGAAGAAAGTTCTCTTCCAAAAATGAAGATGTTAGATGCTACCAGAATTACTGTTTTGCCTGGAGAAATGTGTCTCTTAAAAGCTATCCAAAATGGTTTTAAAAAGCTGGTTTTAAGAATAGCTGTGAAAATGATGAAAAAGAGGTTGAAGGAAGCAGTAAAGAAGAAGAAACTGTTGACGTGGAAAATACAGTGCCAGAATTGAATGCAATAAAATCTGGATTTAATGTTGACATTAATTTTGAAGATTTTATCAAGTGGACATTTGCCTGTCAACATGAGAATTATTGACGAATGTGGAAATCATAGATAATGTCAAAGAAATATGTGATGAAGAGGAAGAAGCTGAAGATCATATTGATGAACCAAAAGTGAGTGTTTAAGAGGTAGGAAAAGCTGTTGAACTCTTACAAACTATTCTTGAATTCCAAGAAAATGTTGGCTATGAGAGATTTTCTGCTCTTTCTAACTTTAAAACAATAATCAAAACAAAGAAGGTTAGACATCAAAAATCTTTGAAAAATTATTTGCAATGTTAAATGTATGATATATTTTTTTAAAATGTAAATAGATACATGAATTGTATGTGGTATAATTAATTTACAGAAATGCCTATATTTTTCTGCTAAAAACGATTAAAGCACTTTCAATGGGATCTAACCTCTCTATCTCAAATTTTTCGTCTTTCCCGTTAGATTCAGGACAAGGAGGTTTGACTGCATTTTTAATGTAAGAAATTCTAATTGAGCTCCATCTAGTCTATCTGAAATGTAATTCTAAATCTTTTATTTAGGGATTTCACCAGCAATGGGATTATAGTGTTCTAATAGAACCACCTAGGTATTCATTAAAATGTCCAAAACATTAATATGGTAGACGAACTTGAGAACCATCTACAGTCCCTGGCCAAATTATTAGATGCACTATAAGATTCTATTTAAAATCTCAGGTGGCAGGTGATACTATACAGCTTAATGGTTTTTATGTGGCTGAAACCGGTTTGCATTTGTTTACGTTTGTGTATTAATTGGTTAACATTGTAATGCAATACACTAAAAATAAATACAAATAGGAAGTATATAAAAAATCTGAATAAAAACCCATTAGATGTATGTTTAAATATAAAAGTATTGCATACAAACTCATGCAAAACATGTAATTATTAAAATACTACAGTGCGTCTAATAATGCAGTGTGTTATACTGATATAATACCTGATATAATAACTGTTCTATATTTATATAATATATGGTTTAATTTATCCAATCGTCAAATTTATATTATATAACATCTAATTTAACCAATTTGGTTTCAGTCACGTAAAAACAATAAAGCTGGAAGGTATCACCTGATAATTAAGATTTTACATATAATCTTATAACTTGTTTAATTTTAAGGCCATAGAATGTATAACGCCGTAAAAATAATTGGATTCATTAAAATTAAGGAAAAAATAAGAGTTTAAACAATATTAGTAAATCGGTTCAACATGCAGATTAAAATGCTGAGACCAAATAAATAAATAAATGAGGAAAACAGAGAAAGTACTAACAAAATAACAACTAAAAAAATATTATATTAAAAATTATCTAAAAATTCTAAATGAAGTAAATTTTAAAAGAGCAAAAAATTATGTTTTATTGGTGAACAATTACTTTGTCAGTATATGACAACATGTAATTTGAACACAACATGTAAATTTGAAATTTTAACATTTAAAATTCTTTGAACCAGGCACATTCCATTTGAAAAATCTTTAAATGTAAATCTAACTTACGAATAAAATTAGTACGGCATATTTTCCCTTCAAATTCAGGGATTTCGATGGGGGGAAAACCTTTTTCGTTACTATTTTGTAATTTCCTAACATATTTCAAAGGGACAATTTTGTCACCCAAGCATATCATTTTAGTGATATTCATAGAACATTTGACGACAATTGTAACGATGTCACTATACTGGCGTGAGCCCTACTTTAAAAGTTATGAGTTTAAAGCAAAAAAAAAAAAAAAAATCATTTAGTTATATTTTAAACTATAATCAATATCACACTCTGTTTCTCTTGCTGCTAAAATTTTTCTAATAGTTAAATATTATTCCCATGCATGTTATGCAATGCCACATTAAGCCTCATCCTCAATGTAATTAATATAAAGCGTGCATATTAAATGTATATTATCATAAAGTTAATTCTTTAATGTAAGCATTTAATAGCCTAAATATAGTTCTAAATATTCTGTAATATTTTATCTGTTTATTTTAAAGCATATTTTGAGATAAAAATGTGATTTATTTCAATACCTACTATTAGTTCACATTCTCCTTATATATATTTCTATATCTATTTAAAATTTTCATTGGTTAATAAAACACTTTTTATTCATCCACCCAAGTTCAAATAAATTTTTTTAAACTTTTAGTGGATGACACTTGATGATGTTTTTTCAAATATTAATTCATTAGTTTAATTTAATTAATTAATTTTAGTTTTATATGGGAGAAAAAAAATTCTCTTATATTAGATATTTAGCAGGATAAAAAATTAGGAGTAAATAAAATTACTAAATCAAAATTTTTCTTTGTTGACCTGAAGAGGAATTGACTTTTATTTTTATATTACTTGTTAGTTATGTCGTTTTGACTAAAATCAGCATTGTTTCCTTTAAGATATATATTATTCCAAATTACATTAAGCATCAATGTGCTTAATATAAAATTAGCATATTAAATGCATATTACCATACAGTTAAGTAAGCATTCTATGCAGCCTAGATGAAATGTAATTCAAAATCTTTTACAAATGATTATATATTTATTTTGAAGCAAAAATGTGATCTATTATTTTCATGTTTTAAACTAAAATCTCCACAATGAGCTGTATAATGTACATTGTTGTTACATTGTTAATGTACATAATGTATAATGTACAACATCCTGTTATGTATCAATGTGATCAATAAAAAGCTTGCTTATTGTCATAAAGTGTAAGTTTGTTTCAAGTATGTTAATATAATTTTACAGACAAGAAAGAAAGTTTTGATTGCCGCTTTTTTGCGAGCTTTAAGAGATCCGTTTCCACCTGCAAGAACAGCAGCTATTCTGGCATTATCTGCTACTGAGCATTATTACAGTATTAATGATTGTGCTACCAAAGTTTTACCTGCTCTCTGTCACTTCACTGTTGATCCAGAAAAGGATATAAGGGACCAAGTAAGTAAGAAAAATATTTATTTTAATTTCTAAAAGTGAAATTTACTAAACTTTATAGTTATCATAAACTATTACATAAGTTTTACAACAGGGTTTAGTGATTACTCAACACTTATAAATAACTTATTTCGGGTTTTAATCTTCAGTCTTAGGAAACTGGAAAAAAAATTATTTAAGCATTTTTTTCATTGCTTAGAGCAGTGGTTTCCGAGAGATGTTCCGTGGAACTTTAGGTTTCCAAGTTGGTTCCTTGAGTTATGTTTTTTTCCCCCTTTTTTTTAAAAAATTCATAGTGACTTTTAAAACATGTAATAGGTTTGTATCCAACCTAGTAATTGATTTTTTATTGAATATTTAAGTTGTTTTTAAGAAATTATTTTAATAAAATTACAATAAAAAAGTAGCAAATTTTTTTTCTTGTCATAATATATTGAATAAGTAGTTACTAAATAGATATGGATTATACTAAATAGATATGGACAACAAATGTTTGCATTAGTATTTTTCATTAAACTTCAAATAAAATAGCTGAATTTTAGACTAAAGAATTATTTTTCTCCGATAACCATTTTCACAGTTCATAGTAGTTTTTTTTTTTTCTCTTAAAAATCGTAACTCATATTTTATTTTATTCAATTTGACTAATGAATCTATTCAATAATTCATTAGTCAAATTGAACTACTCGCAGTTCATAGCAGATTTCTGAATTCGACTTGCCTAGCATGAAATCTAATTTTAAGACTCTTAATGAAACATTGAAAAATTTCATTCTTGATATTAAATGTTTCTAAATTATTTATCTATTTATTTTAGTAGCATATTCTTACCGGCTAATAACTTTTTTTAAAAGTCGGAGTTTCCCTTTAAAAAGTTTAATCATTTAGGGTTCCATAGCTGAAAAAAATTGGGAACTGCTGATCTAGAGGATTCTGTTTTAATGTTTAAATTAAAAGAGTGTATTTTTTATATTATGAATATTTAATTTTAGAAAGATCATAATTCCATAATTACAGAACTAAATTTAGAACCATTAGCTTTATATTGCATGTCCCCCCCTCCCCTCTAAAATCAAAAGCTAATAATAAAATAATTGTGCTAACTTTTTTAACGTTTTGAGAAAAAAAAAAAAGCCTCATATCGGGACCTTTTCATTAACAGTTTGAACAGTTAAGAAATAGTTTGAGCAGTTAAAAATGGTAACTCATTCAATTGTTTTTTTTTTATAGTTCTTTTTGTCTTTTTTTATGACACTGATACTTTTCTTTTAATATCATCTTTGTAATATCATGCACTTCACAATATTCTGTCACTGTTGAATACGCTATCAAACAAAACTGATATGAAATTAAATTTGTTTATTCATTAAAAACAAATTTATTCTGCTAATTGGAATGTTTATTATTTGAAACCTCTATATCTGAAATCGCAATTTTAGAAATAATAACTGTTTCTGAATGTTTTCAATGAACAATTTTATTGTTTTAAAGTTTTTGTTCAGTGATAAAACTTGATCATTGTTAATGTTTATGTTACCGAAGAATTTAAAAAAAGTTAAATATTATTATTTCACTCAACTATTTATTGTTTTCTATTAATTTCTTATTAACAAGTAACAATTAAGATATCTTGTTTTTTTGTTCTATTTTTTAAATTTTTTTTTTATAAATATTTATTTTTTAGGCTTTTAAAGCAATTGGAGGTTTTCTTATTAAGCTGCAGAAAGTTTCAGATGATCCAAGTCTGATTGAGAAAATGGGTCTGTTAAACTGTTTTATCTCCTTGATTTTCTACACATTTTTTTCTTTCATTACTCTTATTGCTTGCTACAGTGTTTAAGGAGAGTCATTATGTGCCTAATTTTATTGCCAAAGTGTCAATGTCAATTTCAGTGTTTTTAAAATTAATGTTGTTTATTTAAAAAAAAAATTTTTTTAACGTAAAATTACTTTTAAAACATAAAATTACTTTTTTGAAAAATTATTTTAATCAAAAATATTGTTTATGTTTGTTATGTGTTTCTTAAAAAAAAAAAAAAAAATCTTAAGATCAAATAGGAATTTTCTTTTAAATTTAACACACTTTACATTTTTAATCATATAAAAAAGATCAGGATAACTTTTTCAATTGTTCTATATTTTTTTAGAATTTTTTTGCAATAGTTTAAATAATATTTTATTAATCTTCATTAATGTCATTGTCTATTTAATTTTAATCTAATTTTATTTATTTGCAATTTATTTAATTTAGAGGCAGAGTTACAATCTACAACGCCTGCTTCCATTGCTGCTTCATGGACTTCTTGGGCAGTTACATCTTTAACTGATAAATTTTATAAATCTAATGTAAAATCCCAGAACAATCCTTCTCCTCAAAATGACACACCATCAACAGAATCCACTGGTATGAGATTTTTCATTTTTTTTCTCATTTATGTATTTAAAAAGTTTTGAAATTGAAAAAAATAATGGTATTAAAACCAAACTTCTGAGCCTAACATTGCATAGTTGATCTATGATATATAGAATTATGTTTCAAGTAAAATAATTGAGTTTCTTGTAAATAAAATAAAGTTTTTGATTAATAAAATTTACTTATATTATTATTGGAATATTATTATAATATTTTTTATTTGTGTGTTTAAAAATTTCTGGGATTGAATTAAACAAAGACATAGCTAAACTGTGAGCCTAGAGTTGCATATTTGATCTATAATCTATGAAGTATAATATCAAGTATACAAATTTAATCTTTTATAAAAAAAGCAGATTTTTCTTAATAAAATGTACTAGATTATTATTTTAATTATTATGATTTTTTTATTTGTGCGTTTAAAAAGTTTTAAAACAGAATTAAAAAAGGATATTAAATGCCAAACTTGTGAGTCTAGTGTTGTATATTTGATGTATAAATTGCAGAATTTAATTTCAAGTATAAGAATTGAATCTTTTATTAAAAAAGGGTTTTTTATTAATAAAATTTACTAAAATATTATTTTTATTATTTAGAATATGAGTTAAGTTATTAAAATTTCAAACATATTACAAGTAAATATATACTCTATATTTTTAAAGTTTATAAAAGAGCTTAATCAATCTTATTTCTAGATTTATTTTTGTAAATAAATTCTAGTTTTTATATTATAAACAAATTTTCTTTTAATTATTTATATTTAATCTGTTTATGTACAATTACAGAATAAATATTGTAATTAAAAGATTTTGGGAATGAAAAGATATAAAATAATTTATGAAAAAAGATTTGATGAAAAAATTTGGTTGAAGATTATGTTGTTGATTGATGTAGTATTTCGAATTATCCCTATTTTTTTTTTTTCCAGAGTGTTACAAGCTAGCAATTACACATTAAACATCATAAACTGCTTAAATGAAAAATCAAATATAAATAATAAAAATGCTTTGTTTTTTGAAATATATAGAGTTCCACTGTGAAGATTATTCTTAACTTTTAATATAAATATACATTATCAAATGATAAATTTAGAATAATGGACCGGAGGGTGTAGCTGCAGGGCTAAGCCCCACAGGACTTCTTCATTTACCAAGAAATCAAAAATGCAAGTGTCATATAAATGTTAAGATAATTTTCTTTAAGGGAAGTTAAGGAATCCATATATTAGCTATTAATTGATTTTATTTTTAACCAAGGCTCTTTTTTTTTAGCCAAATGTGTTGGTGAAAAGGAAAGTGCGAGAAATGATAATGAATTTGATTGAATTCGAAACTATAGAACGGTTTTTGAATTCTATGCTAATTTGTTAGGCAGATGTAGAGGGAATCTCTAAAAGTAGATTTTATTCGCACTCGATTCAAGGTTGTATATAAAAATTATCAATTATATTAATGATTTTTATTTACTAAGAAAAGGATAAAATAGGAAAATAATTTTGTTTTTAAATGCTAGGAAATATGGTATGCATATTTCAGCATGACATATATATATATATACATATATTTATATTATATTTTTTATTGTATTATGATTATTATTATAATTGTTTTAAAATATAAGATCTATATATATAGATATTTAATATTATATTTGAAAACAAATAATTATATTTTAAATGTGATGATTAAAAATAGTTCAAATTAGGACCATTTTTCTTAACAGAAAACTTTTAGCAATTGCACTGCAATTGTTTTCTTTTTCTTAAATACATCAATTTGTACGACATACTATAAATTTTTATCTTCACTCAAACTTTGCTTACCCGTTTTACAAAATATAGCAACTAAGTAATATTTAATGAAGTTAACTTACTTTAAACTATTTTTCCATTTTTAAGTTTATATTTTTTTCTTCTTTTGTTGTCTTTTTTAAGTTTTAATATAAGTTGTCATGTTAACTTACATTGATTAGGTTAACATTCATTATTTTTTTTTTTTAATTAAAATTTTTAACAATTTATTTGTTTTATTTTTAGCTGAAAAATTAGAAGAACTATCAGCTAAGTCTGAAAAGGCTACCAAAAATGATGATTCATGGAATGATAATTGGGGAGATGAAGTAAGTAATCTGTTTTCATTCCTAATTCTTTTGTTTCAATTATTTTGTCATCTACTTTAAACTCTGTAAGTTTGATTTGGTTTGATGTTAATTTGAATGTCATAGTAACTCTGAATTTATGAGGATTAAGTACAATATATGTACTCACTCCCTTTTTTTCTCTCACACACATTTATAAAATATTACTTGATAAAAATACTAGATGATTACAATATCTATTGATGCCATCCAATAAAAAAATAACATCATCCAACATTTTAATACCTTTTAATCTTTAATTTTATTACTAAACACTATTTGATATTTGACTAGTCCATGCAATAAAAGAAGGTGATTTATTATTTTTTAATTTTTTTCCCTTATTGCAGGAAGAAGATCCTAAAGCTGGAATGATGAATTTACCATCTCCTTCAACAATCAGCTCAAGTAATGAAAATGATGGTTGGGAAGATGAATGGGGAAGTTTGGAAACTGATAATAATGTCTCAAAAGTAAGGCACCTTTTAGTTTTAAAAGAACATATATTTTCTTCATTGTTATATTTTACTGCATGAGACTTTGAGGAAATTTCAAATTTTTGCTGTTCAGTGTACAGTATGCAAAGTAGAAAACATAACATCCAGTTTTTGACTATATGAAATTTACTGATTATTTTCTGAGTTATCTAATTTTAAAGCAAGTGGTATATTTAAAATTTGTACACCTTACAACTCAAAATTATTTCATTTAATAGAATAATAAATATCATTGTTGTTAAAAATTATTTTTGATGTGGAATTAACTTTGAATTAAGGAATTTTATAATTGTGTACAAACATTTTTCGATTCACTTGGAAAGTTCTCGAGATATAGCGAAATATGAAAAAGTAAAATTATCAATAAGAGGTCAGAACTTTCAACCGCTTTCTTGACCAAACTGTCAAGACCATATTTTCCAGATTGCTGTTGCCCCCATATTTTCCAGATTGCTGTATTTTGAGAAAGTAAATTTTTTGTGTGGCTTGGCAACTCATAATAGTGTCTACACTCATTAATTAGCATATTTAAGATTAGGCCTCCTGCAGACATTTACTGTGCACCCATCTTCTATTTACTATGACGCCTCTCTAATTTTTAATCCTTAAATCTTTCAATGTCATCTAACCATCTAGTCAGTGGTCTTCCTTAAGCTTGATCGAGAATCCTTAAGATTTCAGTAAGAGTATCTTTCAAGCTTCTCGAAACATGGCCCAGCAATTTGATTATTTAATTACAGATGGATGTAAATAAATAAATATTTCAAACTTTCTTCTGAAAGAAGCATAGATTAGTTTTCCATCTTATATTATGGTTTTCAATATGGTCAGTGTAAAATATTAAATTCAGGTGCAAATATCTCAAAAAGTTGTTTTGTTTCTTAAATTTTTAAAGCTGGATGACTAGTGTTATTTGTGATTGCCTATTAAACACCAACAGACTCCTTCTTGCTCTGAGGCTGCGAGTAAGCAACTTTCATTCCAGCAATAAAATTCAACCCCACCACAAAATTTGTAAGGTAGAAATCGTTTGTGGTTGCCCCCATTTTCATGGTAGGCACTACAGAATAGGGGTTCAAAGGGTGTGAGGACCACCCATAGAGTCAGCAGAGGGGAAGATAAGGATTAGTAGATTTATGAAAAATTAGAATGCAGAAAGCTTTATCTTTTAATTTGTTTTTGATGGGTATCTATTTAATTGAGGAATGAAAAACTTGTCTGCATGCAGCCTGCAAAGGGTCAGGATTCAGTAAAAACTGTATTTCTGTGAGGTCCATGTTTCACCCAATTCTCAAGTTCTTTTCCTTACTCAGTACTACAGGTAGAGGTAAATGGGTTTTGCACTTAGTCAAGGATTCTGTTCTGCAAATTTCTTATAAGGTTAAATAGTTAACCTATCCACAGCCAGTGTCTTGATATAGTGCCCAAATGTACTCCAATGCTGCGTACTCAATTGAAGCATTTTCATGATCTACTTTTGGACTATTCATTCATAAGAAAGGTGTCACTCAATCTTAATTTGTTGCTGATATTTTTTTAAAATTTAGAATACAGAAAGATTAAAGACCTTCTTTCATGGTGACAGTGAAGATCCATTTAGTACAAGTACATTTGAAATGAAGGCAGATGTTTCAAAAGAAATGTCTCCATCTACACCTGACACTGGTGGTGATTGGAATACTGATAGCTGGGACAATTGGGAATCGAGTACAGCACCTAAAAGTATGTATACATTATTTAATTTTTCTAAATTGGAGGCATTTAATTTAGCTCACTTGTTTCCAGGGACCCAGGGTTAAAAAATTTTCAGTGCTCCAGCTTTGCTTCCAGATAATAAGCTAAATTCTCTACTCCACTAAGGATATGGCAATTTTACTTATACATTTATGTATGCTTTTGAGTTTCTGTTTTTAGTTTGAAATTTTTATTATAAAAGGGAATATTAATAAAATATCTGATTCATCTCTTACTTTTAAAGAAGAAAGTTTGGTGAATTTTAAAAACGAAAACTTCTAAAACTTTCAAAAAAGCAAAATTGCGCAACTACACACAAAAACAAGGCACATATATTTGTTTTCAAGTAGTGCTGCCGTGTTTTTCTGAAAGTTTTTTTTTATCTCTAAAAAAAAAAAAAAAAACAACCCTGTTTCTTACCTTCTCCAGTGGATCGGGCACCTGCCTGTCTCTTAGTATATTCAGGTTGGAATTATGATTTAACAATTTTTTCTACTCCTGATTATAATGTTTTATTGTATATCAAGTAACCTAATAGTAGACAGTTAATGGGTAAAATTCAAATTGCTTTCATTGTGGTAATAAGATTTTTTTGCAAATTCAAACTACTCATTTCTTCAAACAATTTTGGTTAAAAAAAAAATTGGTATTCCATGTTTGTTACGTAATTGACATGCCATTTTCCTATTACATAGTAGATGAAACTAGAATTTAGGTTCTAATAAGTATTCATTTAATTCACAATTCATTAAAAAAAATTTCAAGCAAAAATTATTATCTCTTTAATATTCTTAGGGATTGAGGAAAAAATAAAAGGCAATGTAATTTTAATCAGTCAACAAAATTATTATTATTATATTTTTTTTAATGGCGGGCACTTGAGACGAAGACCCATTGGCCTCAGAAAATGCTGGAACTGCTTACTCTCTTCTCGTTACCCAGTGGGCACCTGTGGCGAAGCCACGGCGGTGAAGCAGCGTTGCCCACATCACACAACCACAACCCGTTTATAGAGCGGGTCACATTCACACACAAAGGAGAAAAGGACATAGAACACAAAGAGAGAAAGAAACATCCATGCCTTGCCCGGGATTCGAACCCAGAACCTTTCTGATGCTAGGACAGTTCCCTGCCCCCTACACAGACCGGTCGGCTCAACAAAATTAAAATTTTTTTTGCATTGTATTAGTTATATGACTTATGCTGTATGCTGTTGCCTATCCACTAGATAATGGTTGTGTCTAGTCTATAGGGTGGCTACAAAATACTGATACAAATATAAAATCAATTTATTGTACAGATATTAAATAGAAAATTATTAAATACACAAATATATCGATAACTATAAATGTAAGTTTACCTTAAATTTTTTTATTCAAATCAACAACCATCTTTATCGATTACTTAAGATAATCTCTTGTTGTCTGATGGCAACACGAGTCATTTTAAAACGTAATTTGTCCCAGTCGTGCTATAAAGAAGCTCTGAGAAATTCTAAACTCCTGTGCTGAATGGCATTAACTTGAGACACTCTAGAATTCCCGAAACATTATAGTCTAAAGGGTTTAGATCCGGTGAAGATAGGGGCCAATCTTCTTGCTAATTTCAGACAATTGGCATGGAACCAAGCCTGTGTTGTTTTAGCTCAGTGTGACAGTGCAGAATATTGCTTAAATATCCAATCCTTTTTGGGATACAATCTGTCAACATGTGGTCCTGTTGACTGAACATAAATGTGTAGCCAATGACTTTTACCCCTTTATCGATGAATTTCAGAGGACATTTTTCGTTATTTGATACTGCATCCCAAACCATTGCAAACTTTTTGTTCAGAAAACGTTCCACAGCTCGTACACTTTCAGATATAACATGGAAGGTTGCTGAATATACCACATTATTTTTAGCATTATTGAGTAACGTTGCTCGCCTCCGTGACTTAGGTTTACAGGTGCCCACTGGGTAACAATAAATGAGCAACACTTCCGGCATCTTCTATGGCGAAGAACAAAAAGTTCAGTGCCTGCTGTTATTAAAAAAAAAAAAAAAAAAAAACAATTTTAGCAATATAAATTTGTTTTGTGCAAAATATTTTCTCACCAGAAAAGATTATTCTGTCAACACTTTTAATACCGTGCCGATTCAGAAATTTTTTACATTTTTGTATCTTTTTCAATTCTTGTACAGTAATCAAACCTTGAATTTTTTTGAACTTTTCGGTGAAAACCGAGCCTTCATTTGATGTAACTTGCATAGTTCTGACTCTAGTTCTCTTCTGCAGCCATTTTATTAGCAGAACATTGTGGATTTTTTTCATATCTTTTTAATCGATTCTTTATAGGCGCTCTTTTGTATGAACTGAGCGTGAACGTGTTAATCTTCTCAACTAATAGTATTCAATAATCCATTTATAGATAAATTTTCAATTAAACCAAAAAGATTTACCTTTTAGATTCCATCTTTAAATTTATTCTAAATTTTTTGTTTTAGGAAAAAAAATCGTCTGCACTTATAGAAAGTGCAACTCACAGGTATAGGAAGAGAAAAAATGTTTTACCAAACAATTAAAAGTAATTTCTATTCTTTTAGTATTACAGTATTTAGTAGCCACCTGTAGTGACACTTGGACAAGCCACACTCACCAGCACAATTAGAAATTTGCGAATTAAGTCAAGAAGGTGCGCATTTCGTTTTACAAGAGAGCACCGCAAGGGTGAAAAGTACATCTAAGCTCAGAACCCCACAGATAGATAGCAACACCACTTAATCGAGAGTCTACTTCCTCCGGATCTGAAGGGGATAGAAATTTTTTCCAGATTTCTGTACCCATGATACTGCTCAGCGACTAACCGTAGGGCTTTTGATTCCACAGATTTAAGAGCACATATATCGCTCGTACTCGGTTAGTCTTAGCGTAGTAGAGGCCCTTCCAGACCAAAATCCAATTCTCTAATCACTGGGCTACCAGTGCCCTAATGCTTATGGATTTCAAAAAATTGTTTTGAGTAAAAATCAAAATATAGTAGAAATTAGATTTTATATATATATTTTTTAAACAACTTAAATTCAAAAATTTCAATATAATTTCAGCAGGTTCTATCTCTGAACGAAATGCCGAATCTCTGCAACAGAAGAAAGAAGCTAATAGAATAGCGAGAGAAGAAAGAAGAAAACAAAAATTAAAAGAGAGGCAACTAGCAAGACCAGTTAAATTAGGAGCTCAAAAAATCTCATCATTAAATGATTAAATGTGTGATTTATTCAATTTAAAGTATTTTTTATTCATTCTAAGTCATTTTATCTTTAATTGTAATCATCATGTATCGTAAAATCAATTCAAATAAATGTATCATATTTTTCAAATGGTTTGTTTTATTTGTGAAATACATTATAAAGTGAAAGCTAAAATTAAAATGCATTATTATTAGTAGCTGCTGCAAAGATTCCAAAATTGAGGTTTTCATAATAATTTGTATAAATACATTTTTTACCTTTAATTACTGAGTTATGAATTTTTTTTCCTTCTCTTTAAACAATTCTAAAATCAATAAGTAAAGAATAAAAAGTAATACTATATCTCCCTCTTCGAATGCGGTATTTTTTTTAAAATAAAGTCATGAGGGCTAGTTAATTACTAGAAAAATTATTCCAAGTTATTTTCTCATTTTAGGGTGAGTGGTGAATGGCAGATATTTTTTTAAAACCTATTTTCATTGAAATGTGCTTAAATAACCATCATTAAAACAAAAAAGTTTCGCGCTTTAAAAATATTTTACGTATGAAATAAAATTGTGCCTTTTTGCACCATTGACCAAATTAATGGGCAATCCATTCGGTCGAACACTAAATTTTTTATTTAAAAAACTTGAAACTGTCATAAAAACACATGATTAATCTCAAATTTGCCAATAACCGTTTCAAATTAAGAAACTAGAAAAAATATCTATCAAAATGGTGCGTTTATGCATCTTTGACCTAAGTATTAATCTTTAAATTTAATAATAAAATTCACACATAACTTTGTTAATATGTAATACAGAATTACATAGTATAATTATCTAATTTTATATTTCTGTGTTTTTTGTTCTTTTGATTGCTACTTTAAAAACCTCTTTATTAATAAATTAATTTAAGTTATCCACCATTTTACACTTTAATGCTTGAAAGCGGGTATCAAGTTTTTTCGACTATAGAACCCTAAATGCTTTACCTCCTTTTTAGCTATTGCAGACTTATGCACCAAATCTGAAAATTATAATGTTAGGAATTACATTTTTTCTTTTAATAATCAATGATAGTTTTAAAATTAGGGTTTATATTTGGAAATTAAATTCATGAGCCACTGTACTCTAACCTATTGATCATCATGAGAGAACTTACTTGGATATAAAACTGTAATAAATGCAAACACAAATTAAAACAGCAATTTTACTTAAAAAATTTTGATTTTTTATTTCAACAAATACTAATGTAGATTTAAGTAAACATCAACACTCAAATATTGCCATAAACACTTATTCAATTAGTATATACAAGAATAAAAACGATACATTGTATAAGTAGTTTAAAAACATATTTTAATTACACTGTACAAAAGAGTTTTTCAAAAGAAAAATGATAATAAATAAGTAAAGTTTTTATTTTTTATGAAACATGATTATATGAAATAAATGCTAGTGATTTTTTTCAGCATGCAGTCAATGTGGAATAAGATTTTGATAAGACATCTTTGGCCATATGAGGTGACAAATAAATAAAATAAATTGACCAATTGAACAGTATTTTGATTACTTAATCTTAGGAAGTTCTGCGGTTTCAATACAATAACTGTGCTACATAGAGTGAATTCTGTCAATACAATGTGGAAAAGCAAACTCTAACCCTAATTTTTTTAACTATTCTATCTGAAAGAAAATAGGCAACTTAAATTCAAACTCTTTATGTGAGTTAGCTTTTTCTGTATACTATAAAGAAACTAGAAAAGTATAAAACAAAATATGCTGTTTCAGACTTATATTCTAGAAGGGTAATTCAGCTCTAAATAAGGAAAAGAAAGTTAATTTAGTTTAAAAGTTGCCGGTCAGTGTCCCTAACTGTGAGGTCGATGGTTGTGGGTTCAAATCTCATTCCACTCAGGGCATTAACGTTCGTGTGTGAATGTGGCCCACCTTGTGAACAGCTCTGTAGTGTGAGTAATGTAGCTTGCCTCCATCACATAAATTCACAGGTGGCCACTGAATAATGTAAAATGAGAAACGCTTCCGGCATCTTCCGAGAAAAAAGAATGAAAGTTCAGTGCTTGCTGTTTAAAAAAAAAAAAAAGTCTGAAAGGAGCTATTTAAGAGCTTTTTGCACTATTTCCTACATAAAGAAACTAAATATATAAATATAATGCAAAATATGTCATTTCATTATATATATATATATATAAATTTATATGATCTTAACACAGTTCCTAGTAGATCCCCTAAGTCTGGCAACGATCAGTGAGCGGGTGGGTGAACGTTTTGATCAGCTAGCAAAGGGCCTAAGGGTGAGCAATATTCATCCTCATGAAAAGGCTTGACTTCACACGCAGGTCATCAAACTACCAATGGCAAGTCTTTGTATTATCCTCAAGGATATTTCTCAGACAGCTGCCAATAACTTATTATGCAGCTCCATAAAAATAAAGTCATGCTATTCATTTTATATAACATAAGACGCAGTTTATGCATTTCATATGAAAGCAAATGGATATTAAAGGGGGGGGGGAGTCAATAATTTTCAAACTCTTTTAAAATTGTTACATATGAATAACATTGTCGTTTTTTCAAATCCTTAAAAGTTCTTAAATGAAAGGAAATATAGATATCTCCTAAAGAAAATCTCTCAACAAGATTTTAAAAAATCAATTGATATTTCTCGTAGACCAATTTAAGAAGTATTTCAGATTTCATACAATTACTAGGTTGTAGTTTAAGTACAAGCTAATCACTAAGAACACAGAAAACTTCCAAACTGTTCATTCTGCAATAAACTAACTCTATATGAAAGAACTTACTTAATTGTGATTTCATGAATATTTAAATAAAGCACATGACCGAAAATGAAATTCAAAAATTTATATAGTGTGTTGCGCACTTTTTAAATTATTTTAAAATCATTCTAAATTTAGACAAAGGTCTTCACTTTTCAAACTGGCTATCAGTAATCAGATGAACAATACAAATAACTCAATATTGAAAATTTTTCAGAAAAGATTAAAAATCGGTAACTAGAACATTTAAATTTTTCCTTTATTTCCACAAAATTAATATTTTGTGACTATTACAACACAGTATTTAAAATGATAAAGGTGGAAGTATATATTCTACTTATTAATGAGTGGTGGTGAGTATATTTTTCCTAAAAGAAATATTAAAATAAAATGTTCTTACTACCAGCTTCTAATCTTTTCTAGATAAGTACAGACAAATTTCAAATTAGAGAGGTGTTTTTACCATTTAAATCTATATAAGTTTATGCCTAATATTATGCATAAATTTACTATTAAATTTAAAAAAAAAAAAAATAAAACTTCAGTGACACTTTTTTTTTTTTGGATATTGGCTGCAAATAACAAAACTTGTAATAGTTGGCACCTCTGTTTAGTAGTTGACAAATAGTAAAATTAAATTTTTATTATTTAAATAAGAATAAAGAAACGTTAAAAAATTTTTGAGATTATGCTACAGTGAAGAGTGGTTGCAGATGTAAAGAGTAGAAATTAAACTGCCTTTTTCTTTTATAGACATTATAGTTTCTTTTCATGCATTTTACGTGAATATAAGGAATGGGAAATTCAACAATACTAGGATACAAACTATTGCTAATTTTAAGCATTATTAAAAGATGTTATATACATAAATCGAATCGCGCACATTATGTAAGAGAAAGAAAAATGTAGAGTTGTGTGTAATAAAATCATTCTTCAAATTTTTTGTTTTTCATAAATGCTCAAACAGTTTTCATTTATACAACATAATAGACTACTATTAAATAATCACAGATATCTTCTATTTGATTTCCAGCACATTTTCTGTTTTCGTTGTTTTATATATATATATATTTTTTTAAACAGATAATTTGAAAAAGCTTTGGCACATATATATACAGGTTATTAATATGTCAAATTCATTTTAAATAGGGAATTAAATATATTCAAATTCAATAATTGCAGGAATCTACAATAGCAAGCTTTTAAAACACTTATTCTCAGCAACTGTTAAATATATCATTCAATTAACAATGATATATAAAATGAAAGACATACATAACATATCATGTTAAATTTATATTACAAATGCACAACATAATAGTTGAATTTAAGTAACACAGTTTAAAACTTATAACTTTCATTACAACATGTTTTAAAGCACCAAAGCTATTTAACAAATTTAAAATTTTAATTTTAAATTCTACAGGAACAATGATATGTTGTTCTGAAAGGTTCTCTTTCATTACGATGAATAATCTTAGTTTTTTTTTTTTTAAACATAAAATAAAACTTAGAAATATCACAATTATTTTAATGCCACTTTTTCATCACACAACACAATACTGACAAAATGGGCCTTATTGTTGCCTGAAAATTATGGGTCATTGCAGAAACAAATGCACCTTCCCACCCAGTTATAAAATATAGATAACGTTTATGGGAACATTATATTCGATATCCATATATCCAATAAAATTGTATCAATAATTATTTTTTTTTGATCTTTTGCATTTGCTTTTACTCTGTCCTATATTTTACTAAGGAAATTAATGTCAGCTAATATTAATATGTAATTGTACTTTTTTCAATCTTAATTCAGTCTTTATTATTGTAATTACCCTTAATATGTTGGAAAAAAAATTATAGTTTATAAGTTTTTTTCCTTTATAAACTAAGATGGAAATTATCAAAGGTTAACTTCTTCATTTACCACTTTAACTCTAAAAATTATTCGCATTTTATGAACATAAACGCCACCACTACAGTTGATTATGTTTTCAGAAGAAAAAGATGAAATAGTTTGCCTTAATTTCTTCCACTAACACAAATTTCAAACAAAAACTTTTAATATTGATTCCGTTAAAAAAAAAAAACTACAATTCACTATGGTCAGCAGAATTTTAGTTTTTCCCCCCCGGCTCAAGTAAATGATATCAGGGACATAAAAATTCTCTGCCAAACCATCCAACAAGAATGTAATCATTCTGTCATGTTGTTATCCAATTTGATTGGCATTGTGTTGTTAAATAAAAAGGAGCTCTAATTTGAATTAAAATTGGATTGATAATTTACATAACAAGTATGCATATTTTATACTTGTGCCATTTATTGATACTCATTATAAATAATTTTTAAATATATTTTTGTACTTTTATATAGTTTTTGTACAAAATGGACATAAATATTTTTTTAATTTGTCTTTTAACTTTATTCATTTTATTTAATGAGATGACAATACATACACTAAAGTCATTTTGGCACACTCAATTGTTCTTCATTCTTGTAAATTATTTTATGAAAAAAAATATTCAATATGACACTCACTTCCACTTATTTCTACATTTAAATCAAACAAATTGAAAAAAGTTTATTTAATTAACAATATTAAACATTTTTACTATTCACATATCATTCCATCATTTTCAGTTTAATCAAATTTGCAAGGTGACTCATTAAAAGGGGTTTATTATGTTAACTGTGTGTGATATGTTTTAAAATTCATGTTAAGATATTATTTAAATACTAGAAATTTAAAATATGCATTTTTAATAACTGATATACTGTAGACTGAGGATTAACCAAGATCTGATTATTCGGGACCCCCCCAACTGTAAAACAGAAGAGAAGTTACGATTGTGACTGTTGAAATGAGGGGGAAGACTGCATTTTTCTTCATCCTTTCTTCCTATTGTATTGAAGTTGTCCAGCCTACCTCAAGTAAGTCAACCGGATTAACTTCCCTTGCTAGAATGGCGAGTCTATGTGAGAAATGTATTAATCGTGGTTGCAGTATCAGTGTTGTTTAGATTAAATTTTTCCATGTTCTTTACATTCTGTTTGCAATAGTACTAACTATTGAAAACACAAAAGTGTTGCTTTTAGTAAAAATCAAATGTAGGAAATAATTTTGAAAAATCAGAAAGTGGGCAAACAGATCATTAATGAGTAAATATGAGATTGGTGATCAAACTGTGCACGTTATTATAAAAAAGAACAAAAGCTACTCAAATTTTCTGGAACAGATAGTCCAAGAGAAATATGTAATAGAAAAACAATGAAAGCCTCAACTTATGAAGATTTAGATAAAGACATGGTTTTGTGGTTTAACCAATAAAGAGAGCTGCAGGAATTCCTGTATCAGGTGCTGTTTGTGCCGCTAAAGTTAAAAAGAAGAGCATTTGGAAGATATTGGTCTTCCAAAAAAAGCTGTTCTTTTGCTAGACAGTGCAATTAGTCACCTATCCGAAGAAAATTTAAAAACAGAAGATGGGAATATGTTTGTCAAATAGCTGCCCCAAAATGAGACGGCTCACATTCTACCTATCAGGGTGTTATTCAAAATCTTAAGACAATATATCACAGAAATTCGCTGTTTAAGTTGGTAGAGGAAGGATACAATGATTTACTTTCGTTTTACTTTATAACCGTTATTTAATAACAGCCGACCCAATTTTGGGTTTACGACTACCCGTGTTCAACTCCGTAGCCTTGTAATTTTGAACCCAATGCAGAAGACAAAGGAACTCCTGCATCAAGTATTGGGAGAAATTTGTCTAGGCAGAGGAATTTTTGATGGAACTAACCCACAGTTGCGTTACATGGAAAGGAAAACTACAAAAACCACAACAGTTGACCTGACAGCAAGGGAGCTTTAACCTATGATCCATCTACCACTGAGGATATTTTACATCAGCTCTGTGGTTGGTGCCAGCTGGGTGTAGAAACCATATCCACCAACCATCGCTGGCGTTTTGAACCTGGTTTACCTCTTTGGAAGGCGAACCCTAAATCCCTTGAGATACCACAACTCTTACTTTTTTTTTTGGAAAAAAAAAGAAAAAAAACTCACGGATACAATTTATTTATAAGATGCAACATGGAAATCAGTAAAAAGCTTCATGATTACAAGATCATGGAGGACTGTTTCATTGAAAATGATATTCCAACAGATGACAACATTAGTGTTCATTTGATACGAAAACTCTTTGAAGATTTGATTAAGTAGGACTTTACTGAAAGTATAGATGAAGGGGCAGTGGAACAAGAATTAACAAAGATTCGACATTCTAATGTCATGAAATGTTAAGCGATGATTTTGCATCCCATGTAACTTGTTCAGAAGATACGAGGAATTTGTCCAGAAAGAGATGAAAAAAATATATCTCATCATCATAGTGATGCATTAGTACACATAGATTCGTTACTTAATTACATGGATCTAGAAAATGAAAGCACACCTTGAGAAATAATGATGCTAAGAAATTAGATTAGTAAAATTTGACAAAAAGTAAATAAAAAATAAACTTCTAACAGTTCATTCTTCACAAAATAGTGAGGTAAGCTAAACCTCTATTTTTCTTTTTAACTGTATGAATTGTAAATCTAAATAAACTTAAAAATTTCTTGTTAATTCCTTTTCTTTTGAATCAATTTAGATAATAATATTTTATTGAATAAAAATGCCACATCTTCTATAATTTTTGACCCACCTGGTTAATCAAGCGTCTACTGCATTTTTTCAGAGTTGATTGTTTTTTTCAATTCAGCAGAGGAATAGGATTAAATCCAATAAATAAATAATAATAAAATAAATAAATAAATGCAATATGTTATAAATAAATAAATGATAAAAAGGTAAAAAATATCAGTGCAAGCACATGAATCATTCTGTATTTGTTTCCCTCAATAACACAAATATTTTAATACAAACCAAAATAAATAAAATAAATCATCAGAATTTTTTGATTTTTAACTCACTTATTACAAAAGCATGCATGCATTATATACAGCATTAACAATTACTTTTGTACAACAATAAAAATTTAAAAAAAAAAATAAATAATAATAATAATCTAAAATGGAATGTCTTGAATTATAAATAAAGATGAAAAAAATAACACACAGATTACTTAATTTATAGCATATTAATTAATTATTTTTGTGTAAGGGAGTATATTACATTTATATATAAAAGTATATAATTTAAAGTAAATTTGATGCTTTTAGAGTTACGTTTAAAAAAAAATTACATAGCAAAAAAAAAAAAAGTGGATAATTTTCAAATAAAAAAAGTTTCTAGTAAAAAAATAAACTACAGATTACTTAATTTATAGCATATTAATTATTTTCGTGTAAGGGAGTACATTACTTTTATATATAAAAGTATATAATTTAAAGTAAATTTGATGCTTTTAGAGTTATGTTTTAAAAACAATTATATAGCAAAAAAAAAAAAAAAAAAAAGTGGATAATTTTCAAATAAAAAATGTTTCTAGTAAAAAAATAAACTAGTAAAATTCACACCAAACGAATAAAATTAATGAATATCTAATAAAGTTAATTAGCAGCCATACAACAGCTTAAACTCATAAGCATTTTTAAAATATTTAATTAACCAAAATGATTTTTATTTTACTTCATTTTATAAATAGACCCATTAAATAACGCAGATACATTGCTGCCAACATGAAATGGAAAACATCTAGTAGATTTAATGAAATGATATCAATTTTACACTAACTATTTTGTAATAGCTACAGTATTTTAGACACAGGAAATGTAAAATTAATAAATATAAATAGTAATAAATATTTAGTTCATATTAAATAGTTATAACACAATCATTAATTTAGTTATGAATAAAAAAGAACATTTATTAAAGAAGAGTTTTACACTAATTACCATAAATAAGATTTTATTATTTAGTTCTAACATTTATTTAAATATTCAAGCAAACAATAAACGAAGTTTTAAAAAAATCTATTTTGATAAGAATTATTTGAAAAAAAAAAAAAAAAAAAAAAACTTTCCCATTTTAAGGAATTTTCTAAAGCATATATATATATATATATATATATATATATATATATATGAAAAGAATATTTGATTAAATCAAGAGAAACTGGCAAAATCCAGTAGTACACCTATAACTTCAGTATACAGATAATTTATGAAATTATACAGATTTAATTATTTTTATTGTGTGAACATGCAACTATTGTGACATTATTTGCAAATAACATACTTAAATAACTAAGAACAGATATCTACTATTAAATATATGTATACAAGAACTGGTCATAGAACATAGCACTTATAAAAATTCTTGCAATTTTTTTTTTTTAAATTTTGGTATTAGTTTAAAATTTTTCCCATGGTCAGAAACTATTCATAATATTTACACTATGAAAAACTTTTATTAACTGTTAATTTTCATAAATATGTGATTTACAATCCAAGGTATTTATAGGATCTCTGATATGGCATAAGTTATGCTTCTTCCACAAAAGAGCAATAAATAATAAATAAATGCATGACTTAAAAACTAACCTTTCAATTATAATTTCTATTTCAAAACACAACTGTGATTAGATTGTATTCACATTTTAAACACTTTGCCACACTTTTTTGAGCAACTATACCTGTTACGGTACAGCAAATATTGTTTTTATCTTGTATCTACAAATGTGAAATGCATTCTGCATTATTACTAATGTCTTTGAGTAGTATAGTCAACAGTCAAAACTACAAATCTCTCTTTACAAATATATATATAGATATATATTATATTTTATATATACTCATACAAATATGTACAGCTCATGACACACTATTCAATTAGCACCAAACACACAGCACAAAAACACAGAAGTTCACACAAATACACTTATTCATCACTTAGTTTAAACTTCTAAAGCATAACATTATTTAAAACAATTTTCTTTAAAGCATCAAAAACATCTTAAGCGTATTTCAAAATCCAGCTAATTCACACAGTTGAAACGTATGTACATTAAAGAAAATTTAATAAATAAATAAATGCAATGAGTAAACATTTCTTCAAATCATAACTGCCAATCTCAAAAAAGAAATTTGAAAAGAAATTTTTTTAAGAAACAAAACTTAAAACTTTTAAAACTTAAAATTTTGGATTTACTTTGAATTAGTAAAAAAAAATGTTCATAAGTTTGAAATTAGATGTGGTAAACATTTTTTGATTACTCAAGAAGAAAATGCAAAAAAATTTTGTTTATTAAAAATCAAACTTTAAAATAATTTCAACCTAATTACATGAAAATAATAAAATTCCATTATGAAATAATCTGAATTCATGCTAACTATTTCACAATATCTAAAATATTTTAGACATATCTTTAGATTCTAAAATACAAAACTATGTTACCCTAACATCTATTAATTTATATTGTCTGCAATATTTTCCATTTACGACTGACGTTTAATGGACTTGATTTTGTCATGTTTATTATATTTTTGAACTCATAATTTTAAAAAGTGATAGATATTGCATTAACTCAAGATAATTACAATATATTATTATTCATTTAAATTTCTGTAAATAATAATCTGTATTGTGTAAAATTTTAAATATTTAAAAAAGAAACATTTCAAAAAGATTTTTAAAAATGGAGTTTATATAATTATATAGAGATCATAACTTACTTAAATAATAATTAACTCAGAAACAACTATTTTGATGGGGATTTTTTCGGCAACTTTCATAATTTACGAAAACTTTCAAAAATATATGCAAAAAAATTTCTTTGATTAAAATAAGAGAAACTTGCAAAATTCAAATTGTTTCAATACTATCTGATTACATAAATCTAATGTCATTAAAAAGCTGGGGAAATTTGTTTTTTGTAGTAGCAACAAAGAACTGAAAACTGGATTATCAAGTGAGTGAGTCATAAGCATAAGCGCTTAAACAAATTGAGCTATAAATTGGGCAGCAATAGAAGGTTAGTTTTTGTTGAAATAAAGGACTTTGAGGCAACAAACACTGCAAATTATAATAACTTTAAAGTTGATACCTATTATGCTCACTGAACAAATATAAATGAATTAATAAGAATTATTAAAAATATTTATCATTAATAAATGTCAAATGGTAAACAAGTTTTCAGAATGTGTTGTTATATTTTTGTTTCACAAAAAATAATAGTTTATTTTTGTATTAAGACTTTCTAAACAATTAAATACTCTCAGAGAGATTAAAAGTAATAACGTGAAATTGGCAGCCATATTTAAGATACTCATAATTGATCTAAATCACATGAAGTGGCTAGTTTCAAGAACAATCATGCATGATATACCTCCATTTATTTATAGTAAAAGTTT
Source organism: Parasteatoda lunata (assembly GCA_949128135.1). Lineage (NCBI taxonomy): Eukaryota > Metazoa > Arthropoda > Arachnida > Araneae > Theridiidae > Parasteatoda > Parasteatoda lunata. Next base: position 74,402,580 of record OX421978.1, on the reverse strand, counting down.
TTTGCTTTCTGTACAATTAATTAAACATCTGCATCACAGTGTGTTCATTTTATAAATAACTTCCTTAGATCTATAACCACCAATAATTTAATAGTTAAGTTTCATAAAAAAAATGCAGTATACTATAATTACATGAAGTGTAGATTTTTTTTAAAAATTTTATTTAAACAATCAAAACTAAAACTGATTATAGGAAAGTTCAATTTTCCAATGTAATTTGTTTTATAAATATTTTATAGCAAAACATATTTTAAAACATTAGAAATATTAAATTTTTTTTAAAACTCAAATCTATAAATAAATGTTTATCATCCAGTCAAATTTTATACCTAAAACATTGATCAAAACTCCAGAAATTTAGAATTTTGTTTAAATGCAGCACCATAAATTTTTAGAAGATACGGGCCAGCTAAACTTCACAAAGGCACAATGTGAAGTTGCAGATTTGCTTTAATTTTAGGAAATTATGTTTTGCTTGCTTCATTCTCTAGAAACCATTAATGATATGGTAGCACCACACTCCTGCAAAACTGCTACTGCTTTGTTATGGTCCAAATGTGTAAAATCTTTTCCATCAACCTTGAATAAATAATTAAAGAACATTAAAATCAAGTATTAACCCTTTCAAGTCTAGTTTTTCTCTTTTCCAATAAAAAGATAAATTGCAACTTTAATAGATTAAATAAGGTAAAAATAACAATATTTTGCAAAAATGAAATCAAAAAATTATTTATTTGGACAATCTGAGAGCTGGGACACACGAATCCCACTAGGTTTTTAAACATGATGCATTTATCCCAGTGGTGCTTTTGTCTTCAGGACATATATTTCCTGATGGGACCTAAAGAGTTAAACTAGGAAATATATTTAAAAAAACAAAACTTTAATATAAAATGTGTAAAGTAGTATTAAAAATTAACAGCAGGGTAACAAACACTCATGAAAAAAATCTCATTTTTTTCAGATCGATTCCATTTTTAGCATAATTAAAATGTATTGAATTTAGAATATATTTATGATTATTTGCATACATAAGTGATAATTGCATCCATTATAGTATAGATTTTAACACAGATTACGAATACCTAGCATGAAAAAGCTAATTTACTTTTGACTTTATATAGCTCTTTAAAGCAAAATTAGTAAGCAGATTTTATATTTTGAACATAACTTGTAAGAGTACAAATAAAATAAAAGAAAAACATACTTGTAATATTTTATCTCCAGGTTTTAATAAATTACTAGCTGGTCCATCAGCTATAACATGAGCAACATATATACCCTGAAAAAAAAAGAGAATTAATAAGGTATTGCACTAAATGTAATAAATACAAAATATTAATAATACAACATAGCAACCAAAATTTCAAATTCTGATTTTTAGTCGATGCCACAATAGAAATATTAAAATTCTTTTCAAAATAATAAGGTTTTTTACAGAATGAAATTTAAAAATTATACATTAATTAATTATTATTATAGAAATCATTTATCTACCAATTTCTTTTTTATCTTTTATTATTTTTTAATGTACAACTAATATCATAATTTCACACTTACATTGTCATGAGGTCTTCCAGGATTTCTAGGTGATCCAATGCCCCCTTCAATAGAAAATCCAAACTCAGGGTTTCTTGAAACTATTACTGGAAACTGTATTAAAAAAAAAAAAAAAATAAATAAATAAACTTTGTTTCAATACATGAGTGAGAAAGTCTCTGAATGATTTTAATTTGATTAACAAATTATTAGATTTTTTGAAAAAAAAAAAAGTAAAAATGATTTTCAATATTACTCAATTTAAAAACAAATAATAGCAATGAGGGAAATGCAAAAAAGTGTATAAAAAAATTGTGATAAAGTCTGCAAATTAGTTATTTTTTTTAAATGCATCCAACTTAGTACATAGTTTTCATTTACAAATTGAACACATAATTTAATAATGTATTAATTTTAGTTATGATATATATTTAGAATACTTACAGAAAAATTGAAATTAGTTCATTGTAAAATAAGAAATAATTTATAAGTATAACTAATAAGAATATTTATAAGTATAACTAATAAGTAAAAACTTACGACTAAAGAATTTTTATGAGATCCAAAGAACCAAGACTGGCGTTTTGGAGAGTCTGGTGTACCATCTTTTTCCTTCTCTTTATTAAAAGAGAAATTGTCTTTCGAAAGCTCATCCTCTTCAGAATTAACACTTTTCAGAACTTTAGGTGGTTGTTCAAGAATAATTAATGTATCTTTTTCAACAGGCATCATTCGACTAATAAGGTCAGGCATGTTTCCTTTTTGAACTTGAACATTCAATTCATTATTCACTTCCTTAGACTGTACTATATCCACTAAAATTTTAGAGAGTTCTGTTTCTTTTTTCTGCACAGCATCATTCTCATTGTTAGGTTGCGTTGATGGGTCTATTGCTGGCCTATTAGAGTGAATTTGATCTTGGACATTCGTTCGATTAATTGGTTCACCAGGTTCGTTTATACTAGTAGTTCTTTTTGGTGGTACGACAGGTGGATCAGATGTGCGATTTTCAAGGCGATTAGATGAACATCTCGGAGGCAAAGCAGGACTAGTGTTTTTACTATTTTTTTCAATATAATTTTCAGTGTCTAGATTGCGGCAATGATCAGGGGTGAGAGGAGGTTCAGGAGAAGGGGAGCTTTGAGATTTTCGAGTTGTGCAGGGTTTTAAATGAAATGATTTATCAACTGGAGGCAGTACTCTTTGAAATCTTTTATCAGATGAGCATGTTTTATTACTTTCAGCATGATCTGGTTTCGAATCTTGACCAAATGGTTTCCCCCCAGAAGTATGATTTTGCTTTACAGGATTACTACCTGAATGCTTAGAGGGTGAATTTTGAGAAAATTTTGTATTTTTGGTGTTTTCAATAGCAATTTTATTTTGGGAATAAGAAGATTGATCTTTCCTTTCAAAATGGGTGCTTTGAGGAGTAGAATTCTTGTTTTTCTCATTTCTTTTCTCTGTTTCACCCACTTGCTTCCGAGCTTCTTCGGTTCTGTAATTATGTAACGGTGCGATAGAATTCGCTTTACAATCGGAATTTGTAATTATATTTCGCATAGTCACAGCATTTTTATCTTTTTTGGGTAGAATGGGAGGACAATCATCCTGTTTGTTAGAATTACTTGCATTACTGTTTGAAACCGGTACAGGAAAACCTGGTTTTGCATTCTTTGTAACAGATTTTAAATCTTTATCCACACCATCAGAACCAGAGTGTTTGACACTATTTGTTTTATAATTAACAGGTGCAGTTGGAGAATCTTTACTGTGTTCGCTGAAAGATTTGTTAATATTTTTAATAATTCCGCTAACATAACTATTTTGTTTTGGTGGCTCAGTCGAGTTAAATTTTTGTAGAGTATTGGAATTCTCTTTTGTTGCGTCCGGTTGAATCATATGCTGGGTATTCCCATCATTTCTTAATTCGCTTTGTTCTCGAGTATTAGGAAAAGATAACACATTCTTCTGGGAAGAATCAGTTTCAGAAAATTCCTTTTTTTGAGGCTTGGAGTGTACACTAGGAATATTCACAGGAACTGCTTGGAAACAACCGGGTCTACGAAAACTCGAACTTTCACTTCCACCAATTGGATTCGCATGTTCCTCTTTATTCCTAGCTAATGTATTATAATTAGTTTCTGTAACCTGTTGAGCTGCCACTTTAGGTTTTGGAGATACAACAACATAGGAATCTGATTTTTCAACTAAATTTTCAGAGTGCTTTTTGGATGCGGAGTTTTCGTCTCGTGAACGTGATGCATTTTTTATTTTTGTATCATTGGCAGCTGGTTTTGAAGAATGATCTGTTGCACTGGAAGTATTGTTAGCAGAATTTTCTGGTTCATGAAAACCTTGTGGAGAAGTATTCTCTTTTTTTTCCTCAGATGATGCATTTATTGATGAAGTTTTCGAAGGAGAAACACTAGCAGAGTTTCCTAAAATTACAAAAAGTAATGAAAAATGTATAGTTTTAATTAAAATAACAATTTAAAAAAGTTTTATTCTAACTATAGAAATTATAGAAAATACATAGAGTGTTTTGTTTTATGACCAGCATACAGATAATTACTTTTTTTACTCATTAAGCAAGTTTTGAATCTTATAGCTTACAAAATGCAGTCAAGTCAGACATTTTATTTTTGAAAGACAATAACACAATGGGATTAATAGTAAACATTAAATTGATCCCTCCCAGAAATTTTCATGAATATTTATAATCATTCTTCAAATTATTAGAGCGTCAATAAGACAAGTGGAACAATAAGAGGCGGAATTTATAACAAATTAGTTAGCTGGGTAGTTATGTTTAAATAGAAAGTATTTAAAAATTACACTAGTTTAAAAAAAAAAAAAAAAAAGAAAAAAAAAAAGGAAAAAAAAAAAGTTTTTTATATAATAAATTATTACTTGAATATGTAATTGGCTAAAAGCGAATAACGCTATTTGCATGCAAAATAAAATGCAGCAACAAAATAGCGCGATTTTAAAAGTTTTTTCCTCAATTAAAAAATCTTACATATTTTAAACAAAAACATAATGATTCAAATTAATAAACATAAAATGTTTAACATAATGAAGTCATACGCTGAAAGAATAAAAATAATAATACGAAAAATAATTTCAACACATATGCCATTTGATTTTTAATATAAATTATACAAAAAAATTAATGTTAATTAAAATTAGTTCAGAAAATTACTAAACAAAAATAATTTTAGAATTAATTATTTTTTAATTTTTGAAGAATAAATCAATTTGAAACAAAAGTGTTTCATTCAAACTACCTGCATTCATCCACTGTCAGCTTCGGTCCACAGATGCAGCTTAAAATAAAATGAATAGTTTTAAAAATCACACGTTTAAAATAGTATTTGATATTGTTGATATATCTGGCTTCAGCGCTTGCAGAAATGATAACTCAATTCAGGTAAATGACTGAACATATCTAATCAAATCATTTTCCTGAGTGAAATGTTGGGAATTGCAGTAAGTAAAAAGAATATTATTCATTAAACATTGATAAATAATATAATATTCATAGATAATTACACATAAATTTAAGTAGCCCCAGAAAAAATTTGCATTGACCTAATATCTATAGTAACACATAATTTTTAAAATCAATGAAACCAAACTAAAGTGATTAAGTTTTCTCATATATGTGATAAAAGTAAAAAATGTTTTTTAACAACCAGCAATGCCTTATAACAAAATTAGACAAAGAACAATTTTTTTAAAAAAATTTCTTAGTCTTAGTTTAAATTATTAAGGACTAATTATGACAAATTAATAATTAATGTCTAGAAATAATGAAGCGTTTTTGTGAATTAAATTCTAAATCTACAAAAAGTAGGAATGGGTAAGGAAAAAAAAACATAAAGTGCACACATGGCCTTAGTAAAAAGCAATTTAAAAAACATTAAAATAATTTAAAAACCATTTATTTTTTATATTTATAAATGGAATAAAATTTTTAAGAAATCAATGCATAAAACTGAATGAATTTTTGTGTAAATTGAATCCTGCAGCATACTCTTATTAAGAAAGTAAACAATTTAGTTGAAAGGGAGAAAAAACTATTAAAACATTTAAGTTGCAGCTTTGAAATTACCTGGATATAATGTTTTTACAATCATGATTAAAATAAATATTGCTACCGCTAACAGTCATAACTTTGAGAAAACACATCTAGAAACATAAAGGAAGGCAAATAATTCTAATTTGATTAAAGGTAAAAAAAAAAAAAAAAAAAAAAAAATATAAAAAAAAGTTTCTCATTTATAAATATTTAATTCATATGCATTCCTATGATTTCAAATTTATAAATAACATACCCAGAAAAAGCTAGCAGAATTCAATAACACAGATAACAATGGAGAGTAGTTCTCTTTATGATTTTATTACCTCATATTGAAGTATTTAAAAGAGATTATTATAGTTATTATGATGTGAAATTCAAATCCACTTTAAACATAGAAAATCTTTCAAAGATTCACAAACTTTAGTTTCAAAAACTTTAGTATCAGAAAACAATTATTAGTTTTTTAATGAAACTTAAAATATATTGATATGAAAGTTTTAAGTAAAGTAAAAATAATGAAAAAAATATGGTAAGTAGTACCGTGAGAACTATTTTTAAATCAAGTAGATTGATTACAAATATTTTTTCTTTCAATTACTTGTATGCTTATATACTAAAAGTATAAAAAAGTTTACTTAAAAAAAAATTTTTATTTTAAAAGTTTTATGCAGACTCAAAACATTAAAAATGCAATCAAAATTTGCATGCAACTGTAAAATTGGTGGAAGTACTTTTTTTTGCTAAAATTATTATAGGATAAAAGTAGAGCCAAAAGAGGTTGTACCAAAAAAAAAATATTCTTATTCTGCAAAATGCTGAAGGTACTTAATAGTTCTAATAAAAAATTTCGGTTGTTTTTGAAGATCTTTTTCAGAACATATGCTAGTGGCTTTTAGAATTTAATAAAACACACAGGAAAAAAAACCAATAAATCTACAGGTACCAAAAGAACAAACATTCATATCTCATTACTAGGTGGTTTACCCTCTCATTTACAATCTCTCAACAATCATAGGCAAGGCTGAATTAAGGTGTCACAGGCCTGGTCTGATGGCTAAAATGGGAACCTATTTACGAAATTTTTTTTATATCTTACCAAAATTAAGCATTATACTCCTATCATATTCCTTTATGTTTAACAAAAGTTAATTTTGAAAAATAACTTTCACATTTTTGTGATAAAATACCACATTAGGGATGCTGATTAAATAAATGTTTTTATAAAATTATTTAGTTTCATTTTTTTATTAACAGCTTTTTTTTCCTTCCATTTATGCAGGGCTCTTGGTTGGGCCCTGCATAATCTAGGGCCTAGGGCAGCTGCCCCTTTTAATTTAGCCCTGATAATGGGGCTTGATGAGCAGCAGCAAACAGAAACTACGCCTCTTAATAAATAGTAGATTTATACACACATTTATAAATCTAAATAATGGAATAGTAGAGTGATAACAAAGTCAAAATTTTAAAATGATATTATGTTTGATTAAAATGAGAAAATTGTTTTCATACAAACATCTTCATTACAATAAGTATCGGTTGTTTGTCTTTAAAAACGAAATTGAGCTATTAAACAAAAAAAAAGCAGTACTCCTGTGGCAATCCTTCATGACAAAAACAGTATTTCACCCAACAAAGAAAACCAGTTTTTTAATCATATTGTGAAAGGTAACAATGTATGAAGGATTAGCATTCTCTTAAATTCACTCCTTAGTAAAATTGTAATAAAAACAAAAAACTTTTTCAAAATCAAAAAATAAAAAAAAATCGCATGGCATATGTATTGCATTAAATTATATTTATAAAAATAAAGAATGATCATAAAAACTGCTTGTAATTTAAAATGAAACATATTCATACCTTTCCACGCATCGGAACCCATCACATATGACGTTCGAGGTGGTGAAGTGCTTGGAATGATATTAATACTTGGCACAGAACGATTTAAATGCTGCACAGCATTTACATCACAATTTTCAATGCTTTGAATTTGAGCAGGTATTGAACCACTGCGATAATGCAAGGAAGTAGGAGAAGTCATTGTCCCATACTCAGCATCCTGAACTCTTTCAAAATTTTCCGGATTGACCGTGTTACCAAAAACATGGCTATAAGGTTCAGGAGGAGCACAATGATCTCGAAGATTGGGTGAGTAATAAGGAGAATTGTGCAGATTGGGATGTTGCATCATAGGATAAGGTCTCGATACCAAAGCTGAGTCATCGACAGCAGAATTTTGATACATGTGAGACTGGAGTTTCATTCTAGGTGATGTGGGCATTGTGGGATACACTGGAGCTGCATGATACTGTGAGGGATGAACATTTGACATTGAAGGTGGGAAATGCGTTGAGTTTACAGGTTGGGTTGTGATTGGATATCCTGGATATTGGGGTTGGAAGTGAGGAGGGAATTTTTGGTAGGGTTGAGGAGAATAGGGAACAGGCCCTCTGCTCTCGATGCCAGGTGATGGTGAACGTCCAGGTCGAGGTGAACTGTTTGGCATTGAGGGATGCATTGGGACAGCTTGGTGGGGCATCAAATGATATTCTTGTGGTGTTCCATGCAGAGGAGCTTGAACACTCAAACACTGTGCTCGTTTGAGACGTGGGGATGCAGCTCCCAATCTTCTGGGTAAAGTTCCAGGATTTGTAGAAGGGATTGGAGGAGGATTTGAGGTGGGCGGTGGCATCCAATAATGTGATGCTGGGTGCTTATATCCATCACAATCTTCATAGTAAGACTGTGGAGGTGCAGCTTCAGCACCAGGATTTCGACCGTAGATGTAAGTTGATGAATCAGATCCAGGAGGATATGAGTGACTCATGTCATACACAGGAAAAAATTGGCCTGAGACTGGATCCTACAAATTTACATCAAGCAATAAGATTATGTGTGATAGAATGAACAAAAATCATTAAAATATTTTTCAATGTATCTAAACTAGATCCAAAAATTGTGAAGCCTTAACCTCCATGAATTCCTGGCTTACAACAGGCTGCTACTGCATGCTTTAATTTTTCATTTGTAAACGTATTACTAAACACATTATAATATTATCAATAGATTTGTTTATTCTAAAAATTCTTATAGCTCCATTAAAGTTCTATTACAGGTATGAGATTTCTGAAATGTATGATTCAATTAATTAATTACTTATACAACTATAATAAAAAACTATCTAATGGTAATTGTTTATTGGTGGTCCGAGTTTAATTTTAGTAATCCTGTATCAACAGACTAATGTTAATTTTAAGCCCTGTAAAGGAGCAATATTTCATATAATAAGTTATAATTTATAGTTATGGAGATTCATACATAATCTCTTAGAAAATTAACAGTTTCAGTCTGATTAATAAATTATTTTAATTTTGTTCTTAGAGTAGATTTTAAAGTCAAATCGTTGGAAAACAAAACAAAGCTTAAACTGTTGACAGTAAAATGCTGGTTTTGAATTCTATAGATTACCCAACTTAAGAAAAACCATAAAATAAAATAAAAAATAATAAATAAAAAAAATAAAAAAAACATTTAAGACCAACTTTGCATAATATCTAAAACTCATTTAAGTAATATTTACTATTTGATAGTATCCATTATAAGGTGGTGTCATACGTGCTTGATACTCCTCATCAACTAAACCAGATGGATTTTCATCAGGATATCGAAATCTGGTGTTCCAAGGGTATACATATCCATCTCTTTCGACATCAGATTTGATTTCTTGACCTTCTGCATGGCCCCGATATTCCACATTGTTGGGGGGAAAGGAACTTCGATTGTAGTGTTGTGCACCATGAACAGAATCTGGATTAGTGGGTCCCTCATAGCTCTGCTTTGCCAGAAAAGCCTCCCAGTCGCTAGCATAGCCATCATGATAGCACTGTTGCTGTCCAAACTGATCTCGTTCTGCGAGATACACTTCGTGGTCACTACGATATCCTCTGTCACTGTCACCGCTCCCTTGCCTTAGGAGTCGCTGTCTCATCCAGGTATCTCTTTTACCAGCTGTTGGAATGTTTTTCTTGAAGTGACCATCTTTGTCTGCTTTTTGAGAATGGCTGTATGTTTCGCTCAAGCCGCCATCTGGGGTTAGTTTGGGCGAACCAGTAGCTGAAGTGGAGGTGTTTTCACTTGAAGACCCATCACCTCGAGAATCTACAAAAAAAAAAAAAAAAAAAAAAAAGTCCAAATTAAATAAATAAAAAAAAAATCATGGGTAAGAGTTTCTAAAATTCTTAAGGCCTAATTTTTTTATTTTTTTAAAAAAAAAGAAAGATTTGAAACCAGAGTTTCTAAGTTAGATGATCGATTAATCTTTTAAAATTATTTAAATAGATTAATTTGCTTTCTAATATGTGACACAAATTTAATTAAATAAAACCTAATTTATCTGAACTAATGTGATATTTTTCTTCACACAATCATTTTCAAAATTAAAATTTTTAAAAAGAGAAATTTTTTTTTTAACTCAGTGAATACCAGATTGTTTAAATTGTACACACAATTCAAAATGAAAAAAAGGAGGGACTTTTCTCCTAACCTTTGTAAAATCCATCATAAAAAAATTTCTGCTAAAGTCTTATTTACTTCTTTTTCTACAGATTACTCTTATAATTTTTTCTTGTTCTTTTAAAAACATAGAAATTCATCAAAAAAATAAAAGCTTTCACCTCTAAAAACATTACAGCAACAGTGCAAATATAAAAAAAAATTATTAACTGCAAAATTAACAATTGTCTGGAACATTCCTTTTTGAATTCCTTAAACATGGCAGTTATATTATCTTTAGTACAACTCAATATAATTTTAATTGATATATTCTGGTACGTAATTTTAGTTGCCAAAGCTTTTATAGAATAAATAAAAACATTGTAAAGGTGACAGGATAAGAAAGATGATAGGACCTTGTATATTCTAAAAATACACTAAGGCATAAGTAAGAATTTAAAATAATAAAAAAGCAAGTATTAATGCGATTTTTTAAATAGTCAACGCAAGAGAAATATTCTTTATAACTTGTTATATATATTCTGTATAAGTAGTTAAAACATAATAGAATGTCAAAAATTCAAAATAAAATTTAATCTATTTAAGCAAATAATAAGCTTCAGATTTAATAAGTATCTTACTCTGATTAAAACAATGGACTATCTCATTTGAAATGTCGACAAATCAATATCTGGGTATGTTTTCAAGAGGCATAATCTTTTCATCCCTTACATGCACTCCCACAGGTTTGATTAACACAAGCTTCTTTTGAAGTAGGCAAACCTGATAACCATTTGAGGCAGAATTTTCATAAAACATTTTTTTCAGTATTTTTCTTTACATTTAGGTCAAAATAGGTGAAAAATATTATATTTAGCATTTTAATAAATTATGGTTATGAAATACAGCATTAAACATAAGTGTCTCTTTCTGCATTAAAGATAAAATCTTCCAAACACGACTCACTTCCAAACAATAATTTCTCAAATTTGCACTCATTTGCAGTTATTTATCATTGAAATTTCTTAGATTACAAAATTAATTATTGATAAACTTTTGAATATGAATGAAGACATTTTTTTTTTCATTCTACTTTATTTAGATTTTATGTTTTAGTACAAATATAATTCTGATAGTCTGAAGATGATAGATAACTATTAAATAGCTTCATTCTTATAGATATGTGCAGCGATAATAAATACCTTCCCCAATTTAATTCTAAGCGGTAACCAAAATAGTGAGATATACTTCGGGAGTGGCAAATATATTAAAACCAGACATTTTAACTTGAAGTTTAGGATAATTTTGCAGAAATTAAGAATCGATAAAATTTGTGTGATATTGACTCTGAATATTCAAAAGTTAAGCTCGAAAAGTAGAATCTACTAAAAATTATACAGTAGAGAACCATTTATCTGGTATCCAGAAAAGCGAGAATTTTGTTTGGTTTTCTGGCTATTTTGAAGTATAACGATTATATATAAAAAAAAGCGAAAATTTGACTCATTCTTAAAGTTGAGTAGAGGGAAAGAGGAGGAATTCTCCTTTGCCCAGAGAAACTTCAGTTCTTCCCCTCACCTTGAAGAACATTAGATCCAGAGAGGGCAGGGAAGGGACAAATGTTTTATTTTCTCCTGTGTGTTGGTTGTTTTTCTGATAAGCTGCCATCAATCAAACTTAAAGGAGTGGCATGATCTCGTTTTCTCTTTGATTTAAGAGGGGGTGGGGAAAATGTATTGCACACACATATCAATGAATGTTCGAGTTAAGGAACTTGAAACTTCTGGCTAAGAGTATTGATTTTAAAGATGAAAAGTGAGATCCAATTCAGTTATACTCAGTTTTTGTTATCCTTGATTTATTATGATGAATTGCTTTATTATTTCGGATAATGCATTATTTATTACAAACAAGACGCTTTTTCATATTCATCTCTTTGACATCGATTAACAAAACAATATTTTTTTTGTTGAATAAATTCTGGTTTTTTAGAAATGCAGTATCATTCGCAAGTTTTTCTTGATGTGGAATCACATCTGCTTTTATTAAAAATAGTCTTTTTTTTCTGTTAAAATAATAATTAAATTCTGTTTATCTTATAATATCCTGTCTTGCTCCAGGTTTTAATATTTATGTTAGGGCCTTTTTTAAATATCGTTGCAGTTCAATAATTTTCAAGGTTTTTATTTAGATTAATAAGTTTTCCTTTCATCGCCCCCCCCCCCCCTAGTATAATTAGGTATGAGATATATTGCATTTTTTAATTATTGCTTTTGTTTTATATTAGTTAATTTGGGGATTTTAATTATTATCAGAAAATAAATATGCAAATTTTGTATTTTTTAAACTTGTCTTACTGGTCTAAACTTGCAAATGTTTTTATCAAAAGGATATCAAATGTTATTTTTCAACCATTTTTTTTTTTTTTTTTTTTTTTTTTTTTTTTTAAATTTAGGATATTTTTTCGTTTTTTTCTTATTTTAAAATGTGTTTCACTTTTTCCTTCTAATTTGGGTTTGATAAAACATCGATTAATGGCAGTTTTGGCCGATCCAGAAAACCGAGAAATTCAGACATCCAGGATAGCGATGGTCCAAAGCATCCCGGTTAATTGATTCTCTACTGTATTTTAAAAAATTGAAAAAAACTTTACTTACAACATTTTTTAATGAATAAAAACAAATAAAAAATTAAGCTATAAATATATTTTTAAAACTAATTTTATTTTAATGCTATCACTGTTTAAATTTTATATGCAGATTTATAATCATTGCATATAAAATATTCAAAATTATAATAATTTGATAGCATAAATGGAAAAAAACTCCTCTTAATTTATGTTTTGATTTTTTAATGAAAATATTAAATTTTAAATTATTTTGTAGGTAATTATAAATTATTCTGTATACAATTATAAATAAAATAACATCCTAATGGCAAATTATAAAATCATTACCAATTACTGTTACTCTTTAAAAATAACGAGGCTAAATACAAAAATATTAAACTGATTATACTTACCACGTCTACCTAATATTTTAGCATTAATTTCAGAAGCAATGTCAGAACTAACCACTTGGCTAACCTAAACAGAAAAAAAACTTATTTAAATTATTATTTATTTATATAAAGAAATCAAACTGTACTGACCTTTATAAATTTTTAAAATAAAATTACCTGAAGAGGATTTTGTTCCAAAAATGAGTGTTGTTTCATTTCTTCTTGTGATGATAAATTCTGTAACACAAGCGCATACATATTAATATATATATATATATATATATATATATATATATATATATATATGTGGAGTTTCAACGCCTTAGTGTAATAGCTGAGAACATTGCATCATCTTCTTTGTCATTGAGAGGCGCCAGCGAGACCTGACGGGGAAGTCCCGAATCTCTCTGAATTTTTAATCCATAGAACATTTTAATATCTTATTCACATGCGATTCGGAGACCACTGCGTGAAGGCAGCCCTCCCGTATCATGTCACTCACTGTTAAATATCTATTTCCTTTTATTTCTATTAAATGTTAAGTTTCAATGTTATATCATCGTCGTTATTTCAACTTATGCTGCACAAACCCCTACAGATTTATGTGGGCTTGCGTCCGAGATATGAATACCGAGCTATAATTATTTTTTAACTTTGAAATCCCGAGTAGGGGATGTGGAAAAAATTTCTGAACTGAACTTTGAAATCCCGAGCAGGGGATTAAGCAGCCAAATAACTTTTGAAATCCCGCGAAGGGGATAATCTACGAATTCTTAAATAAAAGTGAAATTCTACGCTCGTGAAGGAGCAGAAACTTAAATTAACATTCACTCGAATTTCGTTTTAAATTCCGTCTTGAATCTGCCGAGTAGGGCAGTTGGAATCCATACATTTTCCGAAAAGTGCAGCGAAATATCAGCGAATGGAGAAAAGCAGCAGCAGAAACCTGTGAACATTCCGAAATCACCAAAAACTGAACCTGTCGAGAAGGGCAGTCAACTTTTCCGTGAAGTGCGAGAAAACTTTCCTGAAACTTTCGAATCATCCTGAAAGATCCTGTAACTTTCTGAAACCTGAATCACCTGGATACATCACCGAAATAATTGGATTATTCTCTGCAAATCAGAAGGGCAGAAGTGATCAAGAGCGGAGAAGTGCAGTTGTGAAATCATTGGATACGAAAGGGATACGAATCTGGTTTGAATCAACGAAACATTGGATTACCATTGGACACGGAGTTTCTTCAATCAAGGTAGGAAATTTTCAATTTTAAAAATTTATAAAAATTCAAAGAAAGAAGACCTAGTAAAAGTATTAGAGGAAATAGGAGGCATCGCAGGCAGCAGCGATAATATCGTTAAATTAAAAGAAAAAATTGAATGTACCGAAATATTTAAAAATGATTCAGAATTTGTCAAAAATTTAATAACTAACACCGTGGAAGAAAGAGTACAAACAGCGGACAGGGAACTTAAACAAAGCGAAATTCAAATAGAGTTAGAAAAATTAAAATTAGAAAGACTCGAGAAAGAAATGCTTTTATTAGAGGCGAAAAACAAAGCATTTGAAACTAATCCTCCCAAAACAATAAATGATACACGCGAAACAAACATTGAGAATCTAATTCATAGTATCAAAACTCTGTCTCTTCCAGTTCCATCGAAACCAGAAAATTTTAATCAATTTTTTTCATCGTTGGAAAGAGCTTTTGCTACGAAAAACGTATATGAGGGGCTTAAAGCCGAAATCTTAATCAATATACTAGGTGAAAAAGCAAACAGTGTCTTGTTATATATTGAAGATAATGATTTAAAAAACTATGAAAAAACTTTAGTGTAAATTCTTGCAAACCATCTGGAGAAAATAATTTTAAGCACGAGTTGAAGTATGCTCAGATTTATGCGAATGGAAATCCCATTCAGGCCGTTATAGATTCTGGAGCTCAAATATCGGTAATTAATTCAAATAAAATAAAAATAAGAAATCTGCCATTTTCTAATATAATATTAACATCATGTTTTGGGGATAAACAAAAAGCAAAACTTGTAGAGATCCAAATGTCTTTAAATCAGAATGAGTCAGGGTTGAAGGTCAGCGCCGCCGTTTCGGATAATCTTGAAGAAGAAGCGATCCTAACCCCAACGATTTACGAGCAATTAATAAAACTAGGTCAGCTTTCTTCAAGTGGAAATTCTCAAATCGTAGTTTCTAAGAGTGAAGATTTTTATGAATGTTCTTGTTTCAATATTAATGACTTTTGCTCCTGTGAATGTTTTTTATTTAATATCAACAATGTGTATAGTAATGATGAACTTGATTTGTCACATGTTAATGACTCTCATATTAGAAATGAACTGTCAGTGTTGATTAATAATTACAAACCAAACAAAATTAAAGACACTAAGTTAAACATGAAAATTATTTTAAAAGATGAAATACCAGTTTGTCAAAGAGCTAGACGTTTATCTTTTTCTGAGAAACAAAAAGTAAATGATCAGATATCAGAATGGTTAAAAACAGACATAATTAGAGAGAGTTGTTCTGATTATTTTTCCCCAATAGTTCTTTGCAAAAAGAAAGATAATAGCCTAAGATTATGCATAGATTACCGAAAGCTAAATTCTAAAACAATTAAAGATAGATACCCCTTACCTCTAATTGAAGATGTGTTAGATCAATTACAGGGTTCTAAAATTTGTAGCAAAATTGATCTCCGAAATGGGTTTTTCCATATAGACGTAGACGAGGATAGTAAAAAGTACACCTCATTTGTGACACCTGATGGGCAGTATGAGTTTAATAACCATTTGGGTTGTGTAATAGCCCTAGTACATTCCAGAGGTACATAAATTATGTGTTCCGTGATCTTCTAAGAGAAGGTGTTGCTGTCATCTTCATGGATGATATTTTTATACCCGCAGAAAGTGAAATAGACGCACTGAACAGGTTAACGAGAGTATTACAAACTGCATCCGAATATGGACTAGAACTTAATTTAAAGAAATTCCAATTTTTGATGTGTAAAATTAACTTTTTGGGTTATATTATTGAGAACGGTACCATTAAACCCTCTTCCGAAAAAACATTAGCTGTTCAAAATTTCCCTGTACCTAAATCTACTAAACAGGTGCAGAGCTTTCTTGGATTAACCGGATATTTTAGGAAGTTTATTCTTAACTATGCTTTAATTGCTAAACCATGAAGTGATTTACTTCGGGATAACAGTGTATTTTATTTTGGCCCAGAACAAAAAACAGCATTTCAAACTTTAAAACAAAAACTTTCTGAAAATCCAGTGCTACACATTTTTAAACAAGGAGCAAAGCTTGAATTGCATACCGATGCAAGTAAATTTGGATATGGTGCTATTCTTTTTCAGCAATCTGATGATAACAAATTACACCCAATACACTATATGAGTAAAAAAACGACTCCTCAAGAGGAGAATTATTCAAGTTATGAACTTGAAGTATTGGCTATAATTGAGGTTTTGAAAAAATTTCGAAATTATTTGGTAGGAAATAAATTTAAACTTGTAACAGACTGTTCAGCTTTCCAAAAGACTATGAGTAAAAAACAAGTAACTCCTAAAATTGCAAGGTGGGCTTTATTTTTGGAAGACTTTGACTATGAAATTGTACATCGCCCAGGTAAACAAATGAAACATGTTGATTGTTTAAGTAGATATCCTATTATGCATATTACTTGTGACGAATTAACCTCTAAAATTGTTACTAACCAGGTAAATGATGAATATATTAACTCTATTAAACAACTTTTGGAAAATAAATCAATTGACGATTTTGTGGTAAAAAATAATGTTTTATATAAACTTGAGAGTGACAATTATTTACTACTGGTTCCACAACAAATGCAAACTGATATTATCAAATCCACACATGCTAATGGTCATTTTGGTATAGGTAAAACTCTTGATGTACTTAAACAAAACTATTATTTTCCAGATATGAAGAAGTGTGTTGAAAATGTTATAAATAATTGTGTAGAATGTATATTAGTAAATAGGAAGGCAGGAAAAAAAGAAGGGTTTTTGAACCCGATTCTTAAAAATAATATTCCCTTAGATACTTACCACATCGATTTCATTGGTCCTATGCCTTCAACTAATAAAAATTATAAACATATTTTCACCGTAGTAGATGCGTTTACCAAGTTTGTTTGGTTCTACCCAACTAAATCAACGTCAAGTCAAGATGCAATTGATAGGCTAAAAGCTCAACAAATAACTTTTGGGAATCCTTCACGAATAATTACTGACAGAGGTACAGCGTTTACTTCAACAGATTTTGAGACTTATTGCCAAGATGAAGGTATCGAACATGTGAAAATAACAACAGGCATTCCTCGTGGTAACGGACAAGTGGAAATAATGCATAAGATCCTTATACCGATACTAGCAAAACTTGCGATAGAAGATCCTACTAAGTGGTACAAATTTGTTCCAGCAGTACAGCGTACCATTAATTCTACAGTTTCTCGAAGCACTCAGAAGACACCCTTTCAACTTTTAACCGGAGTGAAAATGAAAACAAAAAAGGACTCACAAATTCTGCAAATGTTGGAGGAAGAGCACATAGAATCATTTATCCAAGATAGAGAGAACATTCGAGAAGAAGCCAAAAAGAATATTTTGAAAATCCAAGAAGAGAACCGCAGGCAATACAATAAACGAAGAAAGAAAGCCAACGAATATCGAGAAGGAGACTTAGTTGCAATCCAAAGAACTCAGTTTGGATCTGGTCTCAAATTAAGACCAAAGTTCTTCGGTCCATACAAAATCACAAAAGTGAAGAAGAATGACCGATACGATGTGCTGAAAGTGGGGAATCATGATGGACCAATAAACACTTCATCTTCAGCTGACCACATGAAACCGTGGTCAGTAAATTAAAAAAATGTTTTTATATTTTTATACTTTGCTTTCTCGTTTTTTTCTTTCTTTTTTTTCAGGTAACTGTGTCTGAAAGCTGTTGTAAAATGAGGACATTTAAACTTCAGGATCGCCGAATTATGTGGAGTTTCAACGCCTTAGTGTAATAGCTGAGAACATTGCATCATCTTCTTTGTCATTGAGAGGCGCCAGCGAGACCTGACGGGGAAGTCCCGATGGGAAACTCCCGAATCTCTCTGAACTTAATCCATAGAACATTTTAATATCTTATTCACATGCGATTCGGAGACCACTGCGTGAAGGCAGCCCTCCCGTATCATGTCACACACTGTTAAATATCTATTTCCTTTTATTTCTATTAAATGTTAAGTTTCAATGTTATATCATCATCGTTATTTCAACTTATGCTGCACAAACCCCTACATATATATATATAAATTAACTAAAGTTTGCAATGGTACATATTTTTGGAATGCAATTTGATAAAAGATGTAGTTAAAATATTTGGTCAGCATTGCAAGAGGTAGAGGATATAAGCTGTGCTGGTTTAAGACACTAAATTTTCTTATTTTTTAAAAAAATCCCTAGAATTGGAAACTGAGTGTAGGAAAAAAATTACATTTGAGAGGGAAAAAAGTTATATGTGAGCATTAGGAAAATTATTAATTTACTTATTGTCGCTAACAAAGAGGAAAAAGTCCAAAATTGCTTATCTAATATTTGAATGGTCGCTAAATAACAAGTAACAGTGAAACGTGAAACATATATAAAAGGAAACTGATCACAGAAATTATAAATGCAATGATCTAAATTTTGTGATAATCGATTTCAATTACCAAAATGAAGACTTTTTAAGATAAACTATAATATTGCAAAAATATTATGGAATGCATGTGAAAACTAACATGTTTAGCTAAATATTTTCATGATTTTTATTAAATATTTGTGATTTAATGTTATTACTACTTTAAAAAATAGTTTGAACTTATAAATGAGAAGTGGGTTACGATTTGATGATTATTATTTTTGACTACTTTTATTCTTATTTATTACCATTGCTATTACATTTGATACATTATTATTAGTAACTAAAAACATGTCTTGTAAATAGTTTTTACCTTAACATTTGGAATGTAATGCCTTTCATGTTTGGAAGGTGAAGTTAGAGGTGATTTTGGTCTTGCAACAACAGCTTCTTTAACGCCTGGAGTATTTGCCTCATTTGATACTGCTGCAGGTAAAATCATAATATCAGGTGTAGCCCCAGTAGCATGCAAGCCTTCATTCTCGTCAACTACCTAAAATTAATATTCCCCTCAATGAACAAACAATGCATTTATTTTCAGGAACAAAACATAGCTTTATGTAAATTTTATTTTAAAAAAAGATAGTTACATTAAACTTTTTCCAAAAATTTGTATATTTTTTATTGTACAGTCGAACTTCGATAACTCGACTTCTTATAAGTCGAATAATCCTCTAACTCAAACTTTAAATCAAGTCCCAAATCATTCCTATACCTTTCTTTTAAAAACTGTCTCGATAACTGGAAGAGAACATCTTTTAAATCGAAGTTTTTTTGTGATAGATTTTTCCAGATTTGGTGCAAAATAATAAAAATAAAAACACAATTAATGTGAAGAATGGAGTCGAGCACAAAATCAATGTGTGAGATGCAGTACGCGTGATTTCGCGCTCCTGAGAGAGTGATGTTTCTCAAGCTGTGATTGAGAACTGTTTTAAGAGCTGTGGTTTCTTCAGGGCAAGTGTAGATGACAATGAAGCGGAAGCCGACGATTGGGATCTCTTTGAAGGCATGGGTGATATGGACTGGGAACAGTTAAGAGATTTCATGTGCATCGATGGCAACATCGCAACATCAGAACCCATGTCTGACGACGCAATAGTGAGTTCAATTTGCGGATAACCAGAAGAAGATGAATCTGATAGCCTCCCAACCTCCGACAGGCAAGCAAGCACATGACGCTGTGCACATCTTACAACAATGCCTGGAGACCAGCGAAGGTGCAGATAACACCCTATTTAACTGTGTTCAAAAATTAGGTGACTTTGTGAATGCCAACAACCTTAAAAAATGTAAACAATCAAAACTAACTGCTCTTTTCAAATGAGATTTATGTTGTATATATTATGTAGTAAAGCCAAATTTTATGAGTTTTAATAAATATTGGACCCTATTATTCTCTTGTTGTTTCCATATACAATTAACAAAATTAGAATGCAAACAAATGTACATATTTTATAGCACAGGCCATTTGAGGGCCAGAGGAAAGGAGCGGGGAGGGGGGTAACTCCAATAACTCGAACTTCGGATAAGTCAAATACTTTTGGGGGTCCCCTGAGACTTCGAGTTATCGAAGTTTGACTGTATATTGCCTGATAATGATGAATTCACTGTAAAAGTTGAAAAGAAAATGACTCTCAAAACACACAATTAAAGCTTAATACTAAAAAAAAAAAAAAAAAAAAAAAAAAAAAAGCAAAGTAACAAATTTTAACAGAAAATGCATATGAATGAATCACAAATATTAAATTTTTTCAGAAAAAAAATATGCTTAACAAAATTTTAAAACGCTATTAAGGGTCCTTGACAGAGAACTTATAAAGTTTCAAACTATAATAATAAATAAAATAATAATGAGTTTAATAGCTAAATCAGTAGAAAATAATAAAATCTATGACAACTAACTCTGGAACAAAACAAAAGAAAATTAAGGGAAAAAAAGAAAAATCAAACTGAATAAATTAACCTATTAAAACAGAAATATATTAAAAGACAAGTATATTATTATTTGAATGCAATAAATTTCAAATTACCGGGGCTGCTTCATTGGCCAAATCATTTCCTTCAGAATCTTTCGACCCGTGCTTTTTCAGAGCAAAATTTCTTGCATGACGAGCATGAGCCTTAAGTTCTTTAGGATAAGGTGTGGGTGCACGAACTAATCTACTCTAGAAATTAAAACAGAATATAAAAACAATTAATATTAAATATATGGTAACAAGATATATATTAGATGGGCTATACACTTAAAAGACAAATGTTCAAAGGTATGTTATGAAATAAAAACTATTGTATTAAATTTAAAAACATCAATGATGAGAGCATCAACTATAAAAATGCATTACCAACGTTTATCAATTATTTATTTGAAAAATTCAAATGTCTGTAAGTAAATAATCCTTATATCTATTTTTGCGATAAAGCTAGCTTTTATTGAAATTTTAATAAGTTTTTTTTTTTTTTTCTAAATACAAACCTGTGTTAAAGCTTAACAAGTTTTAAAATTTAATGGATCAGTGTTAGGTAAAATTAATAACACATATCATTAAAGTTAATATGCTAATAATTTGAGATTTTACTATACAAGAACTACAAACTATGAAGCAATTACAGAAAATTTTGATAATAATAACACAGCCAAAATAAAGAATATTTAGTACTTTAAAAGCATATAGCACAGATTTACTTAAAAATGATATTAAATTATTTACTATTACTTTTAAAATTTAACAGAAATTTCTGCATTTTACTTACCACAGACCACTTTCACGTGAAAATTTGTAAGCAATCCAAATTTTGAATATTTAACGTTATAATGTCTTTAACTTTATTCAAATCATAAAATTATTATTTGCAATGCATAATATTAACTTTTTAGTAATAGCAGTTTCAGAGTGTTAATAATATTTCTCACAGATGGTTCTATGCACAATGATGTATTATTTATTAATCTTCAAACTCCATTCAGTCACTGCAATGTTAACATTATTCTTCATTCGAAAAACACTACAATTCAAACACTGCATGGATTTAAGCAAAAAAGTTGTGGTATTGCCGCATCAGAAAATGACTAATAAATGCACAAATTGAATTTTGCACATTGTAATAACATCGGAATTTTAAAAACAATGAGAAATCAACTGCATTAATTTCAAAAGAGAAAGAGACGGATTAATGATGCTATTATACGTGTTGAAATACATAATTTGGATTCGAAATTAAAGTGTCAAAGATAAGAGCGGTATAAATGTCTTGTTAACGAGATTTTGCGCAAGTAACAAATTTTAAATTAGCGGAACTCTGAGAAAATTTTGACGGAATATAAATTATTGATTCACGGAACTACATGCCTGGTTAATAAGAATTTAACTACAATTAAAAAAATAGCAATTCTTACTGGTTGGTCTTTCTCAGCATCAAAAGCAAATTTTATTATTGGTCTACCCTTCTCTGGGTCTTTAACTCCAACCTCAACATCAGGTACATCAATGACTTCTACAATAATAATATCAAAAATAAGCAACTTTCAAAGAATTACAAACTGTGAAAAACAATTGATTTTTTGTAAAAAAAAAAAAAAAAAAAAAAAAAAATCAAACTCATTGCAAATATATACATCCACTGAAAAAGTAATGAGTGGTTAGGGAATAATCTGAGAAGGGTTAAAAACTGTCCTTTGATTAATATTAGTATAAATAAGAAGAAAAAAAAAAAAAAACTGAAAGAAGTATAATAAAACTCTTGAAAGTAAGAGAAATTTGTTTCAAACTAGTTAGATTCAAGTAAATTAGTTTTAATTAAATTAGGTTATTTAGTAAAGTAAAGATAAATAAAAAACCCAAGCATCAAAAAAAGTGGTAAAAAATTGCCAAAGTGAAATACTTGGGAAATATGCTACTCAAAAATTATTAAAGAATATGCATTTTCCACTATGTAATTATAAATGTGAACTGACCTTCATCTAAAGGTACTTGTGGCAGCATGAAACATGTTAAAACTTTTATACCACTTGCTCTATCAGTATCAGATTGAAGAGGGATCAAAGGTTTATTCTGAAAATATAAACAAAATTTATACTAACAAGTAATATGGTTCACTGTCATAAAGAATAACTTGCAAATAAGATAAAATTAACAAATGCCATTACATAATTTTACATTCCCATACATTGCCAACATTGGAGAAATAAAATAACGATAACGAGATTTTATTAATGAAATTTTTTAGGCTACAAGTTATATACATTTTTACACATCACGCATAATCATGTAAGTCAAAGAGAAATTTAAAATTGGAAATAATATAAACACTTACATTTAGCATAGTAAAAATATACATATGAATCTTAATCTAATGAAGAATTTTTTAAATTATTATTCATAATTACTTTAAATATAAACACTCAACATACTGTAGTACTGGCAATAGCACCATCTCTTGAAAAATAAGAGAAGTATTTTGCCATCAGCAGATATTTTATCACCAAAAAAAATAATTTTTTTTTAATTTCTTCAACAAATGAGGAGAAATTTGAGAATATACTGGTAAACAGGACATAGTCGTAAAATACAGGAGTTTTTGTTAAAAAACAGGAGACTTTTCAGGCATGGATTCATCACTTATCACTTCACACGAGCTTAAACAAGGGGTCGACACTATAGAAATCGTTAAAAGAGGATTACTGAAATTGATAACAACTCATAGACTATCAGTTTTCATAACATTTTCTTTAAACAAATGTTATTTTATTATGAGTTTAGGAGTTCTTTTTATTGATAGTGTTTACTTTAAATAAAATAAGAAAACTATAATCAGTGACCAAAAATCTTTTTCGCACAAAGTAAGCATTCAAGGAAATTAATTCTGAATTAGAATAAAAATTTAGAGGGTGGGAAGAAAAATCCTCAAGAAAAATATTAAATAAAAAAAATCATAGGCAACAGGTTATAATGCAGACCAAAAAAAAAAAAAAGACATTAAAACAAAATTTTGATTGGACCTTGGGAGACCTTGTTTAAGTACTAAGAGCATTTCTCTTTATAATTTAATATTTGTAAATGAATACCTGATTTTCAGAAAGCCACAGTGCTTGTAGATTTGGCAACTTTGCTATACTAAATGGCAAGAACTGTAAAAGGTTACCGCTCAAGTTGATAACTTTTAATGCAGTAATATGCCCAAGCTCATCAGGAATATGAACTAATTTATTATCTCGAAGAGACAAAATAGTGAGTTTAAGACAGCTGCCAATCTGAAAAAAGAAAAATATTTACAAATATTGCAAAAATAGCTTGGATACAAAAATTTACATATACAATTTCTTCTTAATTCAGCTTTATTTTAGATGGATTTACCAGATGTTAAATTAAAAACTGAATGTTTTAATTACTTCAGATGGAAGCTCCTCTAATAAATTATCATCAGCAATCAAAGTTCTTAAGCTTCGAAGTAATCCAAGACTAGGAGGTAAACTTTTTAGATTATTTGAACTCAAGACTAGCTCTTCCAAATTGCACAAACTGAAAAAGAAGAGAAACAAGCAGTTAACGAAGCTTCAACTCTCATTGATAACAACAGAAAAATAAAGAAAGTAGATTTTAGAATACAAGAGACTGCCAAAAATTATTGAGTATAAATATGCAAATTTAACTAAAAACTATATTATGATAAAAATTAATTATACATATGTGAAGTGTATATATATATACATACCCCACGGCAGAATCGCAGTGATATGGCGACATTGTCACAGAATGTTACAGAGCTCTTGCAGAAAGATTTTTCTTTTGAAAAGCAAAATATGTAAAGGAGGATTTCAGAAGATTCGTTTGATTAGGTAGTTTATCTTTTTTTTTTGCCAATTTCTACTACAGATTTCGTGATTTTTAATTATATTTTATTGTGATGATTATTTAAAAATGCGATGGTGGAAATGATTAGTGCGTCCCCATCCCCAAAATAAAATGCAAGAACACCCATAATATTAGAATGAAAAATTATTACAAGTTCAATTAAAAAAATTATATATTTTTAATGCAGTAATATATTAGTAGTAGTATAATATTTAGTAATATATAAAGCTATATTATATAATTTTTTGTAAACATAGTGCTTTTGTTATTTTAAATTAGTGACATATATGTTTGTTATCATAAAAAGTATCTTGCAGAAAGATATTAGAGGTAGAGAGTTACGTCGCAGGATATTTTTAAAAAATTCTGTCACAGGCTGTGTATATATATATATATACAGTGAAACCTCCTGTTATGGACACTCCTGCAAAACGGACGCCTCCTAATACGGACATATTTTTAATTCCCCGGGAATCTTCTATGAGTAAACAATTATGTACATTCTCCGCAAAGCGGACACTCCCGTAACCGGACGCGGACAGTCATTTTGGCCCTGAAATGTTGTTTTCTATCTCTTCAAACCGGACACTACTTTTTCTAAACTTGAAAAAAGAAAAAAAAAAACTATTTCTGCTTTAAATTGCAGGGGGAAAAAATGCAACTTTTCACCATTTCTAAAGCATGTAAATTTTTTGCCTTATCCATAACTAAAAATAATTGTTAAGTTATTTCACTGCTGAAGAATCAATCTTTCTTCTGTGACCTTGCCTTATCTTTGTAAAGAAAAGAGAGAAAACGATACTGCTTTCCTGAAATAATTTGAACAGCCGCATCTTTTGATCTTTTCATCTGGACCATACAAGTTATAAGACCCCACAAGTTGAAATGACATCTTAAATGCTCCCAACACTTCTTCCCCATTGAAAATTCTGTTAATTTTCTTATCAATTTGAAGACTGTATTTAATGCAGCTGAGGTAAAGAAGAGAACAGAAGTATAATCTTTGAGGTTCATATAAAGGAAACATTTATTCAGACATTTGATAGCTGATCAATCGTGAATAATCAACTCCATAGGTCCTCATGACTTACAGGTAGGCATTGCTTTTTTTTCTGTGAATCGTGGGAGGTTAACTTTCAAGAAGATATTAACCATGTTCCCTAATCAAATGAAAGGTAGGTGTAAGGGGAATAAACCTAATTAATTGAAACTGACTGAGGAGTGAAAACTCCTATTGGGTATCATATGTCTAACTTGAGTATCTATGCTGATAGGAAAATTATATTCATTTATCTGTATCTACATCTAAAATTATATATTCATATCAAACTTTTTTATATATTCTTTTTTTTTTTTAATTTTCTTAAATTTTAAATAAATATCCTTGTAGATATTTATTGTAAATTAGTTAATTATTTCTACATCTTTGAAAATATTCTAAAAACAATTTACAGTGTTAAACTTCGTTATTAGGGTTACCTTCCTTTAAACGGACAACTCTCATAAACGGACAATTTTTTCGGTCCCAAGAATGTCCGCTTAACGGAGGTTTCACTGTATATATATAGTTTTGCCAAATATTCAGAATTTAAAAATTGGTAAATGAAGTTAAACATAAATTATAATTATTTCTCAGATTTTTATACTCATATAAAGAAAGAAAAATACTCAACCTAGATATAAACAATTTAAAAAAGCTAAATTGAAACAGGAGCTTTTATTACAAAATTAGGTTTTTATCATTATTAAAAACAATTTTAATCATAGTGAAACAGCAAAATTCTTTATCGCAAATTTCAATATTATAATCTTCAAAATATACATAATTTTTTTGAAAAAATTGGTACACATTAACACAAATTATCTCAAACTTAAATTCAAGGATTAATTCAGTTAAATTTTGGAACCAATTGCCCCAAAACTATTTTGAATAACATTGACTAAATAATTTTAAATATTGATAAGTTTAATTTAATGACATTGGACCTATCTTGGTACTATCAGAGAAACTTCATTTTTAATAAAAATTACAATAAGCAATGGCAGATACTATACTACTAATTAAAGATATATAACTGGAAAAAAAAGGAAAGGAGAATAGATTTGAAGGAATAGTAAATAAAATCTCAAAGATCCATGCAGAAAATATTAACTTGGTATAACATAGTGCAAAACTTTCAAACAGAATTTTAATAAAATAATCATATTATTTAAACTGTTAGACTTTAAAGCTAAACCTTTTAAGTAATTTGTTCTAAACTTTCCCTCCAAACAAAAATAAATCTTACACAATTTTAAACTATTTAGATAGAATATCAGCAATGTAAAACATTTTAAAATAAATTTAGCCCGTCACAAATAAATTTCTTAAATTATAGGTGAAACATTTTTATGTAAAAGACTGTATTAACTAAAACAATTTATTTAATATAAAAAAGGTACAAACATCTATGCAGTATTAATAAATAACAAATAACACATGAAATAAATACATTTACTATGTTAATAGAGAAATTAAATTTATACTTCATTTACTAAGATTTCTAAAAACAAATGGACTTACTTTCCAATGTTTTGAGGTATTGAAATAATGCGATTTTCATCTACTCGTAAAACTGTCAGTCGCCTTAAATTAGCTGGGGGGAAAAATTTCAAGTCAGAAAATTTAACACCCATTTAAATTAAAAACATGTATAAACACATTCATAAAATTTTTTAAAATAATACATGCAGTGGTTGTATTCTAAATAGATCAATTAAAGTCATCAAAATAAAATAAAAAAGTTTATTATTAAGTAATGAATGTTAAGGCTTATTATATTAAAGCTATATTATATATTTTATTGATATAAGAAAACACACAAAAATGTAACAACAAATATCACTAAATTAAACTCAAAATTAAAGGGTAATTGCTGTAGTTAAAATTATTCAGACAAAAAATAAGTAAATAAAAAATAAATAAAAAACAAACAAACAAGGTTTATATAATAGTATTATACCTATGCCTTCAGGAAGTACTTTGATTCGATTAGATGACAATGTCAGGTCACAAAGACTAATGCAGCCTTCAATTTCATCTGCTATTTCATATATTTTATTTTTACTTGCATCTAAATAGGCTAATTTTTTTAAACCTCCCAAAAACTGAAACAAAGAATGTATAAGTTAAAACATGATAGTAATAAACATGTATCTAAAATAGAAATTTTTTTTATTAAAAATATAACTGAAATAAAAGGTACATTTGTTATGAACTTTTCAGGGGTGTACTTAAAAAAAAGGGTTACTATTCAGGGACTCATGATGCTGACAAAATTACCATAAAATAATAATAATTATTTTTTTTTTTTGTTAATTTAAATACTTATATCAAGTCCATATTAATCCAACTCCAACTGAGAGATGGTTTACTTTGTTAAGTTTAAACATGACATCATGTGTATATACTATTAAATATATTTTTGCATTTGACATATATCTTTATTTAAAAATACCATCAAATTTCATTAATAATTGCATCATTTTTCATCAATAATGATATGAATTTTCTAAATTTGGTTGAATTATTTAAAACTTACATGTTCTCTCAATGATATTTAATACCATTTGCAAACAATAAATTATTTATGAATATGCAAAAGAAAAGGTTTTTTTAAATTCTTTTTTATAAAGAAAAGAAAACTAATAGCATCTATACTTACTGGTGGAAGACAATTTAAATTATTACTATCACACCATAGCTCAACCAATCTTGGTAAATTTCCAATAACTTCAGGCTGAAAATTGAAGAAAAATATCATATTATTTATCCTATATACAATAAATTTAAAAAAAACTTATAATTTTTTTGAGAGTGTTAACACAGTAAAACTGCATATATTATCCTATTCAATAAGCAAATATTCATAATAAACTGCAATTGTTAACCAACAGTAAGAATTTAAGGTAATCTGCTATTTATACTGAAAACTATATAGGAAAACAATGTAAACAATAAAGTAATTAAGTCAGTAAAAGAAAAAATGTGATGTTATGGTGGAAGAATCGGGAGATTAAATATAATACGCAATAGAGTAACTTTAATGCTAAACTTTTATACTGTTACATAGACAAAATATGGGAAAAGAAAGAATTATAACAGAACTTATTATGAAGCTTATATATATTTTTTAAAGATAGAACTAAAAAGATGCAGATAGAAAATCATATTGAAATTTAATCAAAATATTATATAGAGGTCTAAAAACTATAGCACTCCTCATAACAGAGTGCCAATCTGGTTCACTGTAACAGGTCTGCTAACAGGTATACCTGGTACCTGAACTACAACAGTTTATTATTAATATATTTAAAACTAAACAATGCATACTTTACCAAATAATATTCAAAAAAGAAAATAAACTAATACATATACTATGAAATTAAGCATTTTAACGATAATTACATTTAGTTGATATGAAAATTGTCCAAAAAAGTGACAGAGCCCTGTAATATAGATATTTTAATTGCAGGCTAGTTAAAAAAAGAAAATATGTGCAAATTTCAAAAGTACAGAATGCAGGTTCTATGAGCAAGCTAATAAAATGTTCAAATAAGTTACCAATATCTATTACCAATGAGTAAGCATGAGTATCAAAATACATTAAAAAATGTAGCTAAATCTGCTATAAGAAATCTTTCTTTCCTAAAATGGTAAAAAGCTATGCTAACAGCCTTTTTTATAAATTGGTGCCAATGATTTTTGGTATAGACTGGTATTGATTTCAGGATTTAACTATATTCTATGAACTTAAAATAGAGTAAGTTTAAATAAAAATTATAAGTGTACAGTTTTCCCTACTGTATGCAGCAAAGTAACTCTTTTTATAACACTATAAACTTTACATACATTAAAATATTCTGTAATCAATATTTAATACATAAAACACAATGAAAAAGTTTTTTAAGCGTAACCAGAAAATAATATAAGGGATAAAATTTTGAATATATGCTAAATCATAATGCAATCTTCTTAAGTTTATAAAAATATCAGATGAACAAACAGAAATTTTTTTTTCTTCTGGAATTTATCAATTGCTTCAACAACAGAGAAGCATACATATTTAGATGCATAACTGATCGTACATTAAAACATCATTAAAATTGTAATAAAATTGAAATACAACAAAAATGAATAATAAAAGTACCTCATTTTAAACATAAGACATATTTTAGAAAACTTCATGGAAAAATTGCAACTTATATAATAAAAAAAAATTGTTTTTACCAAGTCTGCAAAATCATTTTGTCCAATATCTAATCTATTGAGCTCAATGAGTCTTGCCATGGATTTAGGAAGAAGTTTTAGATGGTTTTCTCTTAGCTCCAAAATTTTCAAATGTACTAACCTAGAAGAGTACAATTTAAAAACAAAAAATAATTGCTCACTAAAACATTTTAAATTATGAAACATTTGTACATTTAATTTTATACATAGCATCAACAAAAAAACTATAATTTAATATACAAATATTTTCTGTTGAAAGATATACAGCAAACATCAGCATATTGACACAATGGAATATACAAAGAAACTAAAAATTGTCTTAAGTTAAATCAGTATGCTTGTGAGACAGGCAAAATTTCTGATACAAAATATTTCTATCAAACAATCTAACTATTCATTTACATAACTATATTCCAATTAAAACAAAATGAAGTTTTAATCGTTCATATCATTTTCAAAATATTGTTACTAAATTATTAAAAAAAGTTCTTTTGTGTTAAAAAAATTAGAAAAACAACGCTTGCAAAATTTTGCCGTATGAGAAGGTAATTAAATTCAATTAAATTAAATTGGGCTCAATATGGATTCTATATTAACATGCATTGAGGGACCAATAATTGGGATGTCTAGATTTTTTAATAATGGACCTATATAGGGGCTGTCCAAACAATTTGTGAAAGGTCCTGTTTTTGTAAAATTGTGAAAAAACTATTCATAATTTGTGAATATAAAATAAGCATTAGGTCGCATTCTTTCAACCAGGGTCCTGCTTTTGTGAATTTGTGCAAATAGGGTCCTGTTATTGCAAAAAACCTTTTTAAGAAGTTTTTAAATTGTGAATAGATACAAGATTCTGCTCAATAATTGCTGCTACTAAATTAGAGGTGCAACATACAAATATTTAGTATTTAGCTTATACTGCTTAACACAGAATATTCATTTCGGACGAATAATGGAAACAAAATCACTCACATTTTTAATAATTTCAATTGACATATTTTAAATAACACAACTTAGTAATGTATCACTTTTAATGCGTTATGCATTACGTAAACCTAAACAATTCTTAAATTTATAATATTTTATTTAAAAAATTGCCAGAAATCAATTTTTATTTACATAATATTCTATTAATTAATTTTATGAATAAATATAAATTAAAATTAATCAATTATTTATTTACAAAAAAAATTATGATTTAATATTGATAAGAATGAGCACACGATGTTTGTAAAAGTAGAAATATTTTCTTAGAATACTACATTGGAAATTTAAACGTAGGGAAACTTAGTTAGTCTCGAATCGTTTCCCCTCCCCCCAGGAAGGGTTTATTTGATTAAAAAAACAATTATGAAGATGATCAAATTTGTGAAGGGTTCGATTAAAAGATAAATTATATTCTGAAGGGTCCGTTAACGGACCCAAATTTCTTCTAAACAGACCCCTGATATGTAACACATGTTTCAAAAATTCATAAATATATACTAGGTAAAACTGTGTATATTACCTTCCAAAATTTGCAGGGAGGTATTCCAAAAACGTATCATTAAGATATAATTCTTGAAGGTTTAAAAGAAATGTGAATCCTTCAGGAAGTCTAAAACAAATAACAAATTTTACTATTTTATACACATCTATGATTTATATTGATATTAACAGAAATGAAGACATGTTTGTATATTGTACCCAATAAAATACATAATTAAAAGTTCATAACATAATTTGTGAAAAACAAATACTTTAAAAAAAATGTTTTTTTTTTTTTGTTTTTAGGGGCTATAGTGATTTTTTATGAAACTTTGATTTTAAAAAATACATTAAATTGAGTTAAATATTTTTGAATGAAATTATATGCAATAATAATAACAATTAAAGAAATCATATTCAAATTTTTAAAAATTATTTTTGAAAGCAATTAATGAAAAAAGATAAAAAAAATAATTGTTGCATTTGAAAAATTTTTCTAATGTCTTTATAACTAAACTTTTTAAACTTTTGTTAACTGTCAAGTTCTTTTTTTTCTTTTTGTTTTTCTATTTATTGTAAATTTTATTGATCGAATTCAATTCGGAAAATGCACAACTAATGCTGTTAGAAAACATTGTAAATTTTACTGACCAAATTCAATTTAGAAAATGTAAAAAGTTAATATGTTTAGAAAACAATATTTTGTTTAAAAAAATAATTCAAATTTTACAATCTTAGAGGAAAGTAAAAAATGAAAAATGAGATGACAATATAAAAATCATGAGACATTATGATCGTTTAACTTCTTATATAAAAAAAAGTTTTCCTTTAAAGTAATATTAAAATCATACTTTACTTTATAATAAAATGTCAAAGTCTAAGAATATTTCCTAAACTTTCTTATGCAGTAAGTAATAACAAAACAAAATGTTTTCAATCAGATGAAATAAAAAAACAATTAGAATAATTAAATTTAATTATTATTGTATAATGTAAATATTGCAAAAATATTGTACTATGTCCGTATAAACACTTATTTGTTTTAGTACTAACAATCATTTTTATTTTGCTTCTCACTAAAAATGATATGCAAATATCTGAGAAAATGTTGCAAAATATTTAAAAAATAAATAAATAAATAAAAATTAAAAAAATAAAAAAAAATTAATTTTTTTAAAACTAGATGATGTTTAATAATAAAATATTTTTAACATTTGAATAAAACACATGACATATAAAACATTTTATGTATAAAAAATATATTTAATTTCACATTTAAGGAAATTTCATTGAAACCAAATCAAACTAAATTAGGTGCAGCATTGATCAGAAGAAAAATTATTTTCATGAACATTTCATTTATAAGCAATAATACTATAAAAAAATTAATTTTCCTAATACAAAAAAAAAAAAATTAGACAATTAAAAGTGATAAAAAAATATAGAAAATGTACTAATACTATAATTTTAAAAAATATACAAAAAGGAATATTTTTCAATTATTCAAAAAATTTCTTCCTTACTTTCCTAAAGGATTCACACTAGCATCAATTGCATTAAGGCACTTGCATCCCTTTATACTATCTGGAATTTCTAATACTCCTAAAAATAGTTTAAAAAAGTATTAAACTAAGAAGAAAAAAATCAAAACTACAATACACTCATTTGTTGTTTTGATTTTAACCCACAACACATTTTTACAAAAAATATAATAGGAATTTTGAAAGTATGAAGAAGGAGAAAAAATATTCAATTTCACAGCGCAATTCACAAAAATATTAAAATTCCTAAATAATAATGATACATGATATACCTTGCAGATTGACATTTTCCCTTTGACCTGCTTTTGGAAATATATTATTAAACTAAACTAAACTCAGTGTCGCTACAGCCCATAGAGAGCTAAGGCCTGCAGTGCTCATCTCAATTTTTTAAATCTTGTGCTTTGGGGTGCAAAAGTAGATGTTCCGGTTGAGTGGTCTGCGGAACCCCCAGTGTTCGGTCCCTATCATGCTTGGTACTCAATTTATCAACCTAAGGAATGAAAGGTTGAGGTAACCAAGGCCGAAATTTGAATAGACATCGTTTTTTAGTTGTTTAAAAAAGCCTACCAAATTCAGTTTATCTAGCACAACTCCTTTATGGTGTTGGGATTTATATAGATATAAATTTAAATATAATTTTCCTTGTCTAAAAATATTATTAAAAAAAATGGGTCCTGAAATTCAGCTATCTGTAATAATAAAATTAAGAGTTAACTAAAAACTTCACACATAGATGTAATAAAAAATTTCATACAATGCACAAGGTATTTTAAAACAAAGTTTTACCATTCTTGCTGATATCAAGTTGCTCCAAATTAATGAGAGAAGCAATTGCAGGTGGAAGTGTTTGAATCTCGTTGTCACTTAAATTTAACTTTCGTAGGCCATGGCAGTGGAATAAAGGCTAAAAACAAAGATATTTTCTTAATATTTAAAAACTTGTAAATATACAACTAAGAAAAAGAAGGAATCCTGTAAAATAGCATCTAAAATAAGAATTTCTATTAAAGAGAGGAAGGAATAATTGAAAAACAAGACTATACATACAATAGTTTGCAGATAAAAATTCAACATGAAAGTAGATGGTGATTTTTGTAAATTTTCTGCTCAATGTTATTGTCTGATCCTTGTTATTTATTGTGTCCCAGTGAAAATTCACATTTTTTCTTCAAAACCGAGCCTCACGATTTTTATTTTTTTTATCATGCCAAACAGATTTAGAAGCTAACTTTATTTCAATTATTTTACTAAAAACTTTTTAAATTAGAACATCAAAGACACTTAGACACTTACTAATAAGAAATTTGCATAAAAATGCAGTTTAATTATTTATTTTTTATTTAAAACATCAATAGAAAATTAAAAATAATTAACAACACCAGTTTTTGGAATTTTTTAAACGTAAGTAAAAAGTCTGATTTTTACTCCCCAAAACCATGATTTTTACACTTTATGAAAAGAGTAATCAAAATTTCCAATAGGCGATAATATAATAGGCAATAAAAAAATACATAAGTCCTGCTAGTAAATGAGATTTGAGCATTTTAAGATCATAAAAATGTGGTCAAAATTTTGATTGATGATAAATTCTATCTGCATATAAATTCTGCTTTTATTATATATATATATATATATATATATATATATATATATATATATATATATATATATATATATATATATATATATATATATATATATATATATATATATATATATATATATATACACACACACACACACACACACAGTCAGACCTAGATATAAGGTCATCCACATATAAGGTCACTTTTCCAAAGTCCCGGCTCACTGAAAAGGAATTCTTTGTTACAGATTATCAAATATATGGTCAAGTTTTAAAAATCGTTATCGCTTATAAGGTCATTTTTATCTGAGGCGAGGGGAGCTCTTTTCTAACAAAAGTCCATTTTACTTCCTTACAAGGCAATTACCCCTCTCGAGTTCTAGGAAAATGTTGCAGCCAACGAACAAGCAACAATTTCTGAAATTATTTCACAAGTTGTGGACAGTGAGGACATTGACTGTGATCCTGAGACTGTAGCTGTAACCCAAGTGGAAGCCTTCAATGCAATAAATGTCATATGAAATTTTTTTACAAACCATGAGAGAGCTGAGGAACATTTTGAGAAGTTACAAAATCTAGAAAACATTGTTTGAAAAATAAAACCAAAAACGAGACAGATCTGCATAAATGAATATTTTAAATAAGGTAAGATGTAATGTATGTATGTACACTTGGGGGAAATTTGCAAACAGTTTTATTTTAAATTAAAAAAAATTTTAAACAATTTTACTTTCTTTAATTCTTTACTAATTCTGTTAAAATTGATTGACTTAAATATTTAATTTATGGCCGATCGTTTTCGTTTGTATTACCATTTTTAAAAAGTCATAATGTATACTATTTACGAACTGCTTATGAATCGGTTAAAAGGTCACCCCGCTTATAAGGTCACTTTTGCGATGTCACTTAGGGTGACCTTATATCGAGGTCTGACTGTATACAGCTGCAGCTGAACGTTACCAGGAATTGCATATAACTAATATCTAAACTAGCCACTACGAAAAATAGAATCACTTATGTCACATTTTCAAATGCGAATGTACATTCGTAAAAGATTGATGTTATTTCAAAGGAATTGAATTGAATTGAATGTAGAGTTTAGTGGCACAAAGTCCAAAAGAGGACATGCTGCGCCAAACGATACGGTAAAATAGTTAAAAGGCAAAGTACATAAACCACTTTAGTTATTTCAAAGGAAGGGAATATATTTTGGATGTAATTAAGCTCTTAGAGGAAATGAAAAGGCATTAAAGAACTAAAAAATTTAAAGTATTTGATAATTTCGAATTTATTAAATTAAATATTCACAGGCATAAAAAGTTGAAGATTAAATTAATAAATTTGGAAAAAAATTATTATTATATATATAATTTTTTTTTTTTTTTTTTTTTTGGAATAACAAACTGGTTTATTCAAACATGAATAAATATTTCTTAATTATAATTTTAATATCTTAAAACTTTTTTTATATTTATCTCCTTAAAGCAGAGAAGTAGTTGCAAAAATTCCAAAGCAGATTGTAGGTATTACATTTTTACAAAAAAAGTAGTTGTACTTGACTACATTTGTAGAGCATTTAAAGCTGACAAACTGCAAGAATAATGTAGTTTTTTAGACCACTGATCAGCAGTAATAGAAGCAGAATTCCATTTGAGATCTAATCTAGCTGGTCTAAAATAATCAAAATTTCGATCGACGACAAATTTTATTTGGCGATAAACTGAAGATTTTGCCTGTAGCAGTCAGAGAATGATTGAATGTTAGACTGTCATAAAGAACAGAGCACCATTTAAAATTTGAGTGCTCTAGCTAATCAGAAAGAAGTCAGAATTCACATTGACAACATATTCCTTTCTGCTATAATATCGCGATTAATTTTGCGAGACGGGGTCAGAAAACGAATGAAACTTGTTTTATCATCTAACAGAGCTCCAGTTGAAATTTGAGCTAATTAACAAGTTTAAAATCACCGAATTTTAATTGATGGTAAATTACGCTTTCCGATAATACCGCGATAAATTCTACACGCAGGAAACGACTGAAACTTGTATTGTCAACAGGCACGGAATTCCACTCTTAAAAGTAAATACCTAAGCTAGT
Organism: Parasteatoda lunata; assembly: GCA_949128135.1. Lineage (NCBI taxonomy): Eukaryota > Metazoa > Arthropoda > Arachnida > Araneae > Theridiidae > Parasteatoda > Parasteatoda lunata. The sequence goes on along the minus strand of OX421978.1, from coordinate 74,365,932 downwards.
CAGAAAGAGGGCAAAAACCTCGAATGTTCGTCTTCCGAATTGGTTTTTAGACACTGGTCCTTTTGTCGCCATATCATAAGGTATATTTTCAGAAAAGTTTCCACATTATCAATTTTTAACTTTCTGTTTTTAATAATATAAAATAATTTTCCAGAAATATGAAGAAATAATTTTTAGCGTATTAAAAAAAAAAAAAAATCTAATAACGAAAACAAGATAAAGTTACCCTTGGAAGATCTTTTATTTGATTGGCATCGAGAAAAAGTTCTTCAAGCGTCCTCTCATACCCGAACACCTCATTTGGCACATCATCCAAGTTCGAATGACTGTATTCTAATAGTCGAACATCGTCGTTCTCAGGACGGAGGCAAGGACAGTGACGAAGCACTGGGGCCATACCACCCTACAAAAGAAAGAAAATACTTTTAGATAACTTTCTGGTTTTAATATTGTGTCCTTTGACTTTATGTAGATATACAGCAGGGTGCGTAGGCAAATCTCTCAGCAAAAAATAAGCAACTTTAACACTAGAAAGACTGAAACTTAGTTTATACATACATTGCCCGAAAGCAGCCAAAATGACCGCATTGTGAAAGAATAACTAATAAGTAAAGAAATTTGTTTCATTAATTTTTTAATATTATTTACAGTTATATGAAAAAAAGTTTTTAGTAAATATTAACACTAAAAATTATTTACTTCACTTGGAAAAAAAAAATAGAATTTATTCATTATTATTTGTACATATTTTTGAAAATGAAAAAGCAGTCAAAATGACTTCCTTGGGCCATCTAGTGTTAAAGTACTTTTTAAGCACTCAAAAAATATTTTTAAGCACTATATACATTAATAAAATGCAAAATAATTTTCAAAGATTTTACATGATCATGATAAAATAACTAGTTTCTGACAAATAACTCTTTTCTTGATTATATTAGCCACCACAAAAAGATCGAGAGATTTTTCAGTTTGATTTCAGAGGGTGGAAAATGAAGCCTGAAATCGAGTTGTTGTTGTAGTTCATTTACGTCACACTAGAGCTGCACAATGGGCTATTGGCGACGGTATGGGAAACATCCCTGAGGATGATCCGAAGACATGGCATCGCAATTTTGATCCTCTGCAGAGGGGATGGCACCCCTGCTTCGGTAGCCCAACGACCTGCACGCGAAGTCGAGCACTTTACGGTAGCACAGTTTAACGAGGACCAATACCGCACACCCTCGGTCCCTACGCAGACTGATCCACGTGGTGACCCACCCGCACACTGACCGCAGCCAGTGATGCTGGGTGATCTGTTGGGAACCATGTCTTAACGATCAGTCCACTGCGGGACCCTGAAATCGAGAATATCTTGCAAAATGCATCAGAGTTGTACACGAAAGTACAAGAATCTCACCAAATCCAGTTCAGTAAACGCACACGCGGACTCCTAAGTATTTTATCAAATATGTAACATGATTGACGCTTTCATACGTTACGGACCGACGGTAAGTCGGAATGGATTGTGGTTGAATGAATTGTGAAAACGTTGAATAGAACAATGTGAAAACCAAGCTTTTGCATAATACGCAGCGAAAATCGACATGGTAAAAAAAATCTTATTTTCGAAAAGGGAAAATCAAGCACCTTTTAAAAACACCCCATGAAAAAGCACCTTTAAGGGCTTTTAAAAAACGAAAATCAAAAATAAGCGCCTTTTAAAAACGCTATACACCATGAGCTAATAAATAGAGGAATAGACTAATACAGCTGTTCGCAAATGGTGTTCAGCGGAGCCCATCGAGGATTTTTTTCGAGGAGGCTCCGAGATCGAGGATTTTATTTCTTTAACATATTTGAAACAATCAATAATCCATTAATTATTTAATATTTCGGCTGCTTTTATGAAATTATTTTAAGTAAAATGCAAATGAGAAAGATACATCTTTTTTAAACGTATAATTTTTCTCATAACAATATATTAAGAAATTTATGGAGAAAAAAAACTTGCATTTCTCATTGCGCTTAGCTAAATTTGTTAAAAGTTATGTGTAATATCAACCCTTTTCAACGTTTATAGCAGTTTTCATTTCAAGAGAAAAAATTTTTCGGCTTATTTTGCTCGTTATCAGCTTTATTTACGCGAATTCATATCTATTCTAGATTCTGCTCTAGGACTGCGAATTCAATTGACTTTCTGACATAAAACAATGACACAATTCTGTATATGTAACCTTCGTTAAACAGCAGACCCGAATCTTTGGGTTTATGACTATCAATGTTCAACTCTGTAGCCTTGAAATTTTGAACCCAATTCAGAACACAAGGGAACTCTTAGATCGAGTATTGGGAGAAATTTTGCCTTCACGGAGAACTAACGAGATGGAACTAACCCGCAGTAGCGTTACATGGAGATGAAAACCAGTAAAATCTCCCACGGTTAACCTGACGGCAAGGGGACTCTAATCCGTGATCCGTCTACCACTGAGGATATTTTTACGTCAGCACGAACGTCAGTACGTCAGTGGTCGTTGCGAACCGGGTGCGCAATTCATATCGACCAGCCATCGCTAGGATTCGAACCCGGTTCACCTCATTGGAAGGCGATTGCTCAATCCCCTGAGCCACCACAGCTCGGCTTAACATTATTGTATTGTTCCAAACGCTTTAGTTAGAAACTATAGTTTCTCGATAAATCGCTCATTGTTGTCCATGTGTGCGCATTCATAATAAATGTCCGACAAGTCAATATTAAACATTAATTCACATCAAAGCTACTATTATAAAAGCAACGTACTTTTCAGATGCAGATCGAAATCTCTACAATTAGATAAAAAAAATAATAAAATATCGTGATTGACGTCGTAATCTAATATATATAATTCTCTTACGTGGCTCCCAAATTTTGGCTGTATTTCTTTTCCGCCGGTGGCAACGTTTGCTTTGTTTTGTTTACGTTTTGAAAACACCAAAGCATTCTGCCTTTTAATGATGTGTTTCTGATCTAATATATAATTCTCTTACGTGGCTCCCAAATTTTGGCTGAAGTACTTTGTACAACTAAATAAGATTCTTTTCACAACACTTAAATATTTACTTTATTTTCTTTTTATTATAGAGAAAACAGTCGACAAAGAATTCTGTTAGGTTAAAAAACATTTCGCTAAAAAAAGAACGAATTATAAAAGAAATAAACAACTTAAAAAATAAAAATGAGAATTTTTTGAAAGTTAACTTAGCAACATAAATCAAAATGACATAGAAGCGCAACTAGATCAAAATAAAGATACCTGAGCGCTTGATGTAACAAATCCTTCAATTCTATAAGTGTTGTATCGCCAAATGCCCAAATTAACAATTGTGTTTTTAAAGAAATTCTCTATCTCTCTACTATTCAGACTACTATTTCATACTGTTTTACAACACATGGCTTTAACACTCTGGTGGGAAAGACTTTAAAACTAAACTTACAACAGTTACTTTTCTCAACAACTGAAATTTAGAATAGTGTGATTAAGAAAAATATGTGAACTGTTTACAATTTCAAATTAATATTGAAATGTACAGGTTTAGAATTTTCTACAGTGAAAAGTTTTTGGAACTTCAGTATTCAAAAATGTATACAAAAGCTAGACGTTAAGAACGTATCCAATGAGCGAGCAATGGATTGCGATGCAATCCGAAATGAACTGCGAAAGCAGTTCCGGGGGTTGGCGAGCGCCAGCGAGCAGAGGACGAAGCCTCCTAGTGGTATATAATTTTTCTTTTTTTAACCATTCGTATATTGAAATGAAATAGGCAATAATAAGTCATAAGGAAAATGAATCACTATATCTAAACAACAATTTAAATTGCTACCCAGAATTCTTAGCTCCAGTTTTCGCTAAAATAAACTGTTTTCATTTATCAAGATCCGTGTTCGAAAAGCTTTCTACATTTCATTATATTAAATTATCTTAAAACATAAAATTGAGGACAAATAATGTTTTTTTAAAGCAATATAGGGACCGGGATAGCCTGTTGGTAGGGCGTTGGATCCATGCCCAAGAGGTCGTTCCTTCGATCTTACCCTCGTAGTAAATGGTGACTGGTGCACGTTAAATCTATCGGGTCACAAAGTCCCCCATGTTCATATAACAAACCATTACCTCTAGGGGCTCTGAATTGGAAATTGATCGCTCTCTGGTTCAGGTCAAAATTACGATCTGTGAATGAATGAATGGAGTCTGATTGGATCCGCCCTATAAAAGGGCCGTGACGTGTGCGTGGCTGAAGCCGTATTCTTGAGCATAGATAGCTCCACAGAAAAACAGGAAACGCCCCCCTCTGCTTTAAATTCGCTTGGTTTAACCAAGTAGCCTTGCTGGTATTAGCAAGTAGCATTAGAAACAACAACAAGGCAATATTACACATTAATTCATTGGCAAAAACCACAATTATTAAATATATGGTGAGTTTCAGCGGTAGTTATAAATTTCGTAAGCTAAATAAATAAACGAGGCTATTGACATCGTAATTGGTCTACGATTTTTCTTTTTTATAAAGAAATTGTAGAGTAAGGAATTAATGAACCAGCATTACGTGAAAAAGAAAAAAGGCATACGCTACCCGAAGCAACACTTATGTTGGACTCAAGTAATCCTAGAACTCGGTTCTAGAGCTCAAGTAACTCCCGTTTATCACTGAAATATCCTGTTTTTACTTTATCAAAAACCATGTTTCACCGAAAGAGATTGAAGAAACTTTTTACGTTATTCCACATATAATTTTTCATAGACATACGAGTGTGGAATAAGTTTTTTTTCCCTTCTTCCTTTTTTTAAAGCAAATATCACACTATCAACGCCACAATTATTGAAAAAAAGTAATTTTCATATGCAGTTTTAAATTTTCTCGACTAGGTAAGAATAAAGAAACGAGACGATTAACGTCGTAAAGATCCAGCATTTTTTTTTTCCTTTAAGGAATGAATGAATGAGTATTTTGTAATGGAAAAAAATATATCAACATATCTAAAAGAATTTTAACATTAATTTAACAAGAATTTTAAGAATTTAAGAACTGAACTAGCCCGCGTTAATTACTAAGATACCCTGCTTTTATTATATTAGGATTCGTGGTGCACCATGAAATCTCAAAAAATCTTTCACGTTACATCACATTTTTCATTGACCTGCAAGTGTGGACTAAAAGTTTTTTTCTTCTTCCTTTTTTTAAAAAAATAAGGCAATATCATACCTTAATTCATAATCAAAAACACAATCAATTAAAATAAGGTAATATACAGACACAATTTTAAGTTTCCACGACTAGATAAAAAAAAATAAAGAAACGAGGCGATTGACGTCGTCATAATCCAGCATTTTTTTCTTCTTTTTGTTAAAGGAATCGTAGTGTAAGGAATGAATGAACCAGTATTACGTCATAGGGAAAAATGAACCAAGAAACGACGTCATAGTTACGTAGAGTCCACGAATTTCACCTCGTGTTGAGAGAGGCTAGAAAAATGGTCGATAAATCGATTCCAGCCTCATCTCAAAAGCGTATTACTATTCTCCCATTTCTATTCTATCCTATTCCTTCCAGACCAATATGTATGTGGTAGAAGAGATCTTAAGAGAAAAATGGTCCGGCAGCCAAAAAAACACACGAAATTGATTTCTTTCACTTCGATTGGCTATCTTCTTTCCCACTTATTTCAGTAGCTGTTGCACCACGCGCCTATGTTTTCGATCACTCTTTTATCTAGGGTTTGGAATAAACTTTTTTTTCTTCTTTGGTCCTTATAGCTAAGAGGATTTTAAACTTCCCGTATGTTGTAATAAAGCGTAAAACTTATCCGTTTTTTCAAATAAATTAATAATTGTATTCTAAATTTAAAGCATTGAGGCAAACTCAATTCAAAACAATACATGCTAACAAGCTTTACAACAACTTTTACTTTAACTTTTGATCTAATGTTTGAATCTTAGCGTTCTAAGACTCAATCTTAATGGCTTGAGGGGGTAACCGCAAATATGATAATTAATAATTGCAGACGATATTCTAAATTACGAAATCAGAGACAAAAACTTAACTTATTTTTACACAAGCAAATTCACAATTTTTCATGAATTTATAATGAATCCTTTGAAATTTTACTTGAAATTTGTGTCTAGCTTAGAAAAAATATAATTATCTTCCTTGATTTGCCATTTGTTAGGTAAATCATTAAAAATTTAGGTCAGTAATAAGTTTTTGAAATGTAGTAATTCTTGTTGATATAATGAAAAAAAATATTGTTTTAAGAAATTCAAAGTTAATAATTAAATTTATCCAAAAAAAAATATATATATATTTAACTTTAACCATATAAGTAAAATAAATAGATAAAAATTTGAAAACGTTACAGGAAAAAAAAGAACATTTTCCCTAAAATTGTTCTTTGCAAATCTGTGACAATATATTGACAGTAAAATTGTGATTTATATGAATTTTAACTTACACTTACGTTAATAAATAAGCATGCTTTAAGAACATGCAGAAAAAACGACTAAAAAACACGACTTTTAAGTGAAAATAAAAAGACAATTTTTTAAAAAATAAAAAAGAATTGCAATAATTCTTCATGATAATTTCTATTATGTAAAGTAAGAATGTGCAGTGTGGGGGAAAAAAGGACGAACCTAAAATTAACTTCAGTTCTAATGATTGGATCTTCACGTCTAAGACCCAATTTTAATGTCTTGAAGGGGTAACTTCAAATATGATAATTAATAACTGCAGACGATTTTCTAAATTACGAAATCAGACACAAAAACGGACTCTCTGAATAAACATACCTTTTTTTCCCGACGGATTCAAATTTCTGACCCCAAAAATATATGGTCCCAATTGTTTGGTCAGGAGAGCGGTCCAAAGTTTGGACTCCTTTGCTTATTTCGCTACATCTCGAGAACATTTAAATCGAATTGAAAAATGTTTGCATACAATTATAAATTTGTTTATCAAAAGATAATTGAAAAAAAAAAAAAAAGAATTTTGGTTAATATTTATTATTTTATTTAATGATGGTCAAAAAAATTTTAAATTGTAAGGTATACAATCTTTTGCATAATTTTAAAGAATATAATTTTACATGGCAAATTACAAAATTTGTGCAAAATCGATCGAATAGTTCCTGAGAAATCGAATTTTAAATATCTGACTTTTTTGAAATTAAATTTCTCAGGAACTTTTCAACCGACTTTGCCCAAATTTTGTATTCTGCCATGTAAAGTGATGTTCTTTAAAATAATGAAAGGGTTTATATTCCTTACAATTTAAATTTTTTTCGATCATTATTAAATAAAATAATAAATATTAATTAAAATTTATTTTTGCATGGAATTATCTTTGGATAAACGAATTTTATAAATATGAGGAAAAAAATTTTCTTAGCTTGATTAATTCTTTTAGCTTATGGCGAAATACGCAAAAAATAAAATTAACATTAAGAAGTCCAAACTGTTGAACGCTGTCCAGACGGGATCATATTTTGGGGGTCAGAAATCCGAATGAGTCGGAAAAAAACCATGTTTATTTAGAAAAAGCACGTTTTTGTATCTGATTTCTTAACTTAAAATATCGTCTGCTCTTATTAATTAGCATATTTGAGGTCACCCCTTCAAGCCATTAAGATCGAGTCCCAGAACGTGAAATCCGATCATTAGATCAAAAGTTATTCCGGGTAGCTAGTTTTTCTGTCCCCGCCACAGTGCCATTCAAGCAAGAATGAATTGGAAAAAAACTACACAACTAGCATGAGAAATTTTATATCCGTTTTAAACTAATTTTACAAAACTAGGAAGAAAAAAATTAAATCTTCCAACAGTTCTAAAATTTTTTACAGGAAATTTTTTATAGCAAAAATTTGCTCATAATAAATGTGATGCAGTTTAAGAATTTATTTAAAAAAAAAAAAAATGAATTTTTCACAAAGAAAACTGAAAATTGCTAACATTTAACTTTATTAAAGACGATAAGAGCAGAAAAATTTCAAAAATTTTTCTTCAAATTCCGGAGTATTATGCATATTTTTAGTCATTGAATTTTTAAAAGAAAATTGATATTGTTCTCATTAACATTAATAATAAATAAACTATAAAAATTATATTCTTTAAATTTATTTTTAATTATATAATTTTGAGATAATTATCCAAAAAAAAGCTGAATATCCTTAAGACTCATATAATGTACATGAACACGAGAAAATATTTGTCAACATTTAATTTTTTACTATTACCGGAAAAATTTTTTACTATTACCAAGAAGGAAAAGTCTGTCTCTTCAAAAAAAAAAAAAAAAGAAAAAAAGAAGTCTATCTTTTTTGAAATCCTGAGAAAAAAATATAAATTTTTTACGTTTTTTTCTACCATTGCAAACGAGTTTTAAAACTACATTTACATGTTTTAAAATCAAATTTCGAGATTCCTAATTTACACGATTTAAAATCGTCCATCATGTTTCGTATTTTCACAATTTAAAATCAAACGTCGCGTTTCGTATTCACTCGATTTATAAGCCACCATTATGATTCTTTTTCAAGCAAACGTAAAAATTATACATCGGAATTCTTATTCACGCGATTTCAAAATCAAACATCGAAATACACGCGATTTAAAAATTAAATGTCGAAATTCTGATTCGAGTGATTTAAAAAATCATCCATTGAGATTCATACCTCACAGAATTTAAATAAATAAATAAAAATCTTGCATCGATATTTTTATTAAAACGTTTTAAGTGGATAAATGTTTTCTACATACTTTTTACTTGCTCAAATTTCAGGTATTTTTTCAATTATTTAAAAAGTGTTTTTGCGCATATCATTTTTGGATTTCTATTTTCAGCTTTTTTGATTATTAACTTAACACATCCTTGCGATATGACTCAATATAAAATTATATAAAAGTTAAACATTTAAAAAAAATCCGTTTTCTTTCCAAGCAAATTTCACCAAAATGAGATGGCGTCGAAGGGGTTCAAACTAGTTACAATAATTAATCAATGCATACAGAAAGTTTTTCATTTCATCTAAATCTGCCCTAGTACATGAATCAAAAAACAAAAATGAAAAAGTTTAAAATAAAGAAGTTGTGCCAAATGTTTTGCGCGTTATTAGAAAAGTAAAAACTTTTCTTTAAATATTATACAGTTGGATTGAAAAAATATTTTTTTTAACTAGTTTAAACTTAGGGGAGAGTCGGGTAGCCCCGCCCACTTAAGGAGTATTGCTTATATTTCTGTATAATATTGAGTAATAATCAATATTTTTGTATGTTTCTATTGTTTATCATCTAATTAAATAATGCAAAAAGAATAAACCAAAAAAAGAATAGTTTAACTTAAAAAAATAGAAATTTAAAAAATTCGACTATTGTATTCAACATATTTTCAAAATTATTGTTTACCATGTTACCAGCTGCATAAATGCTTGAAACTTTGAAAATAATCTTTTTTTAATATAACAATTATTGTCCGATGGCCCATTGACTTGAAAAAATATTCTATACATATGAAATTGACAGTGGGCGGCCTGACACTCCCCTACTTCCACGATTTGGTTCACAAAAAATGCTGCAAACCACTAATCCCGATAAACAACGTAACTAGCATAAATTCCTGTCTTATTTTCATGCAGATGAAAAAATGTGTTTTATGCTACACGACACGCATTAAAAAAAAAAAATAATAATAATAATAAAAAAAAAGAATTCCAGAAACACAAGTCAATTATAATTCATCCCCCATTCTTACGTGTCAATTTAACCAAAAACTTTCTCTCTTCGCATGACAGGAAATAAATGCAAGAAAGAGATCACGGAATTTTCAACAGAAACGCGCTTCAACAGGCATCGCCAAAAAATCGGGAATAATCCACTTGCATTACGCTCTTGCATGAGATGAATGTAATCTGGGAGAAGTAATCTCGCCAATTCCCATAGCACATTCACATAAAATCCCCTGTCGCTATGGTAACGGACGAGGGGTAGTTTTTTATGTTATTCCCTAAAATGTATAAAAAGAACTGGACAAATTTTCCTTAAAATGGATAAGCTTGTAAAAAACAAAATACAAATATAATAATGAAAGTAGTAGAATAATAAAAAAAAAGGTAATATCAAAGTAGGTAAATAAAAGTGTAAGACGGGTAAAAAAAAGAAGCGGCTCTTTCTTGTTGTAAAAGTCAAGAACATACGTGTTTATTACATAAAACATTTTAGAAAATGAGTTTCTTTCTTACGGCACTTTCAATTGTCAAAATTAAAGGTTTTTTTATATATTTTTTTAAAATCCCTTAGTGGTAAAAATTCTGCGTCATTTCATAACCATGTTATGTATGTACTATGAGCGATCCATATAACTATATATGATGTATGTAACTATATATGGAAGGCGTAGATATAAGAGATGAAATCCCTTTTGAAGTTTGAGCCTGTTTAAGCTCAAGATCGGGATACATTTTTTTTTTTATTGTTGTCACTATTATTATTAAAGCCTAAGCCCGATATTGAATATATCACGTGAAAGCTAAACATTTGAAAAGATATAAAGCAGAAATGCGAGAAGAGATATAAAATACATATTTCTACTTGCTTTCGTAACGTAGTACAGTAAAACCTCTTTTTGTGCGGTCCTTTTTTATGCGATTTTGTTTTTGTGCGATTTTATTTTTGTGCGATTTTATTTTTATGCGGTATATGAATCTTAGCGGCGTTAGCACCAGTTTATGTTTACTATCAATGTACATATACATGTTGTGGACGAACTCTGATTACGTGGCCTCCTAGACAACGATGTATCTGGACTTCGCGATGCTCATTCATTTATTTTAAACAATCTCCTGACAAGGCAGAGTCAGTTACGTGCATATTGTCGCTCGACGCGAGAACAGTATACGCTTCGTATTCAGAGTTTTATACACGATTCACGTGATTAAGGATTCATTTTATAGTGAGATTAAAGATAAATAAATTAGTTACTTTTGTTTCTATTTATATGTAGTTTTAATGATTTTTATTTTATTTTTAGACATAAGTACTCCCTTAAAATGAATAATTACAGCCAAAAGAAAGTAAAAAGGCAGACAATTCCACTATTTAATGAATAATTTGAAAACTTCTCCAGGTATATGTACAATGAAGAATTAAATATTTTTACAATTTCTTTAGTTCTAATTTAATTATTTCATTCAATTGAAAGCATTCTCTCATCTATTTCATAAATCATTGATGTATTTTCTAAGTCCGACTTTTTTTATGCGGTCCCTATCAACCGCATAAAAAAAGTTTTAGGTAGTATATCGTACAAACTTGTTTATTACACGTAAGAATTTAAAAAAATTTCAAATTTTTTTTTGTGCGATTTCTTTTATGCGGTCCCTATCCACCGCACAAAAAAAGGTTTTACTGTATTTAATATTTCTTAATTGTTCATGCTAAATAATGATTGATTTTATTTTTAAACTGAATACCCATTCTTCAGACAGAGGAAGGGGGTGGGGGGAGTAAATACGTTTTTAGGCCGACAATTCAAATTTCAATTACTTTTGATATGTTTTTTAAATCTGCAACAAAATACCAAGTTTCCTACTTTTTGAACCACCCGTTTTCTGATTTTAAATCTTAACAAATAATAGCCAATTTTTTAAATTTTTAAACAGCTATAATTTGAGAACTAATTGACCTAAAGAGTAAAAGTTTGTGCCATTTTGTTCTGTTTTCATTGGGTTTTTTAAAAATATGTAACATGTCAGAGTAATTTAAAAAAAAAATTTTGAAAAATATATACACTTCAATTAGCTTTTGTTTTTCAGCAATGTGTGCATGTGTTTCAGCGAGTGTGCCAAATTATAAAGATGGTTCTCCTATGGGGCCATAAAGAAAAAAAATATTTTCTAGTTTAAGTGACAAATTATACGGTAAGAATATATGCTAGTTTAAGAACACTTTTGGAGGAAAAAGAGAATATTCATGTTGCTACACGATTTATATCAGTATTTAACAAGAAAACTTTCCCATCTTGAAATTTATCATACACATTGCTAAAAGGAAGTTAAGAAAATATATTTTTACATAAAAAATTAAAAACTTTTAATTTTAATTTTCTTAAAAACTATGATTTATAAAAAAAATTTATTTCATATGTACTTTGCCATGTTATATAGTTTATAAAATGCCATTAAAAACAGAACAATATAACACAAATTTTAGAACTCTTGGCAAAGTAGTTAAAACTGTTTAAAAATTTTAAAAACTGCAAAAAATTTGAGAATTTTTAAAATTTTTAAAAATGCTGTTATTCTGTGAATTAAAAATAAACTAAATACTAAGACCAGACATTTTGACCATTGGTTGATTTGGTATGGAATCACCTTCGAACGACAGCACATATTTTATAACCGTCGTTGAACAGTATTTTATAACCGTTTGAACACAATCCAGAAGACGAGGGAACTACTAGCTCAAGTATTGAGAGAAATTCGCTTTCGTGGAGTACATTTAGATGGAACTAACTTGAATTTGAGTTGCATGGAGAGAAAAACCACGAAAAAGGAACTCAAGCCCATGTTCCGTCTACCGCTGAGAATTTTAACGCCAGCACTGTTGTCGGTGCGAACCGGGTGCGGAATTCGTATCAAGCATCCATGGCTGGGATTCGAACACGGGAAATCCATTGAGAGGCGAAAGAAGAAAAAATGTTCAGTAGACGCTATACCAGGAAAGCAACTTTTTACCGCAAATTCTTTTTCACATCCATAACTAACTTAAAATTTAACGTAAAGAAAAAATAAGCTCAGACTAACCTAAAGTAGGGTGTAAAGTTTCAATTGCTTAAAAAAATGAAGAATATCAAAATGCAAACAAATTATTGGATGAGAACTTTCGTATTGCAAAATCTTAAGTCATCCTCTCATAATTTGTTTTGATATTTTGAAAATTGCTTTTCAATATTTGAAACTTCGTGGCCTACTATATAAAATAGGTTTAAAGATGAAAGAGATGATGAAAAGTGTCTCCCATACTATAGCGTCCTCTTAAGGAGTTGCTGTTGTTACTAATGCCGCTTACTAATACAAGCAAGCCTGCTATGGGATATCAAGCGAGTTTAAGGAAGAAGGTACTTTTTTTTGTTTTTCAGTAGTGCCATCCATAGCCAAGAATACAACTTAAGCCACACACCTGTCACAGCTCGTTTAACAGGGAGGACCCATTCATAGTCCATTCATTCATTCATCCACAGATCGTAATTTTGACCTGAATCAGAGAACGATCAATTTCCAATTCAGTACCACCAGAGATATTGATTTGTTATGGGAACATAAAGGACTTTGTGAACCCGACAAATTTAACGTTCACCAGTCACCTTTTAAAAAACTTGGATTCTTCGGCCAGCTGGATTCGAACGCACGAACACGAGTCCAAGGTCCTACCAACCACGCTACCTCGGCCTCCTCTTCAGGAGTAATGCCTCGGAGTCGTGGAACCCGTATTTATCTGCAAATAAATCCTTTCAGGACACTTTCACACAAACTGGCGTGTGACATTAATTTTAAAATTTTGAGCAAACTTATTTTATATCATAACTATACTCAAAACTTTAGAAACAAATTCTCCCAAGTAATCAAAGACAGCTCCGAGCAGGCAAAGTCAAGTTACCTGGAGCTGAAAAATCTTCATATGTGAAGTCGAAGAAAAGAAAAAGAAAAGCGTGAAGAAGAAGAAGAAGCACCCAAGCGTTTATCCCGAGATAAACAATAAACACATTATATCTCTTCAGAACAAGGCACGCCTGGGCGAAATGAGGCGTTAAGACACTCGTAGACGAGGCTCCCAATGGAGAAAGGCACTTCATCCCTTGAGGGTTGTAAGATTCCACAAAGAACACAGAAGTTATTAAGGATAACACAAAACTGCAGATAAAACAGGCTTTTGGATGGAGTGATAAGGTTAAAATATATAAAAGTTTGCTTTTCTTTAATCTTTTGTTTACAGGCATCTTTTGATCTCGGCTAGATGCAAACGGGATCATCTGTAACAAAGCAAAAAAAGAACTAAAAAAGCAAAAGGAGAAAATGCTTAGATGTTCTGTAGTTAAGGTAATGGTTCTCATTTGAGTCTTGACCAGGAAGTAAAATCAATCATTATCCAATACAGTAAAAATAAGTTAAAAACAAATAGATATAAATTGAAGTAATTTACAATGGGGTGCACGACCTTTATTTATTTATTTTTTTTATCGAAGAAAGACACACTAAATTCAGTTTTTATACGAACTGAATTTGACTATAAATTATCTTAATTAGATGACCTAATTTAATAATTTAAGTGTTTTTTAAAAGTGAGTTTAAAGTAATTCGAAAAATGATAGTGAAATTTTTAACGCTTTATGTATGTTCTTTCAATTAATTTTTGTTGCAAGGCGAAGGGTCGTACAGCAACAATTCGAAGAACGTTTTTAACTTAAAGGCGGCATAGTGCACCTCTACAATAAGAACAGTAATAGAATTATAAAACACTTATCTTTTGATGTATCACGCATTCGGAAATATCCGCTTTCTTATACCCCCCCCCCCAAAAAAAAAAAAATACAAGGAATTAAGAATTTTTTTACCTTACAAAATAATAAATAAACAAATTAAATAATAGTAATAATAATAAATAAAAATCTACAAGAAAACAGGCGGCAAGTTTTCAAGACTTGCAAATCTTGAAAATGGGCGCCTATTTTTGAGCGCTTGAAACACATCAATTGTTATTTCCAATCTGTATATTTTTGAATTGAATGAAGTTTTTTATTCAAATAGTAACTACTTTGTTCTTATTTCAAATATATCAAAACACATGCCCGAGAGTTCGTGGGTTCGAACCCCGCCGGCCGAAGAAAGTAAAGTGTAGTAAAATGGCAACTTATGCACGTTAAATGGCCACCTGGAAAAAAGTTCTAACGCATGTTCTAAAAGGCCCATCTAGCAATTCGACAACATCAAGCACAAATCAAAATCAAACCCACTGCACAATGGGTTAATAAAAACCCGAATTAGAGTACATTAAGCATAATCCCCAAAAAACTAGAATTTCTTCAGAAATTTAACATAAATAAATATACAGCAAATTCAATTTATGCAATTAGCTTTTTAAAAAATGGTCTAATCTAGAAGTTCTTAAAGAACTAGGTAATTAAAAAGAGAAAAAGATTAAGCGTTACCAGAGCTCAGGGAAAAGATTAAGCCTCACCAAATGGAAAAAAACTTTTAAACAACACTGGCGTTATTAGAAAGAAAAAAAAAAAAAAACTATAATAACTCAGTTTTACTCAATTTTGGCCTAGCCAGAGTAATGAATAAAAAGAAAATTAAGAAATTAATTTTAAATCTTTTACATCGGAATACGAGAGCTAAGCAGTTATCACGGTTAGAATTACGAATTTTTTTTTTCTCCCCTTAATATTCCGAATACATCTTTTGAGATTAAGTTATTTATGGCAAGAGAGCTAATTAACTTCACTCAATGCCGAGGCAATTTAATCAAAAAATATTTTTCGAAATCTTGTACTTTATTGCAAATGAAAGAAGAAGAAAAAATTTCACACTTCATTCACATTTTACTCATTTATTTGCTGACTTAATAACAAATTTTAAAAAGGAAAGGACACAAAAAAAAAAAAAGAGTAATAAGAAGGAAAAATTTTTTTAAAAATTACTTATGTGAGTAATGATTTCACAATAATGAACTAAAGTTTGCATTTAAAAACTAGCGATGAGTCTCTAAAATTTCGAGAAATAGGTGAAGAGATAATTATATAAATTATAAAAAAAATTTATAATATACTTAGTAACAAGAATTCATGCATTAAATATACATACACTAATGTTAAGTATTATTCTGTATTTAAGGTTACATATACGTATAGTAAAGAAAAATCAAAAAATTCGAATTCACCACAAAATAACATGAAAATATAAAATAGAAATCTAAACGATAGCATAATAAAAGCAAAGATTTTTTTTTTTAATAATGTAAATTAATGAATAAAAAACTGGTTTTATTATAACGTTCTTTTTTTTTTTTTTTTTTTTTTTTTTTTTTTTTTTTTTTTTTTGACAAATACTTATCTTACCGCAATAAGAAAAAGCATCTTACCGCATAAAAAGAAAAGGAAAAAAAAAAAAAAGAAGAAAAAAACCCAGACTTAGCCGCAATGGTGGCAATATGGCGTATGAAATAAAGCAAACAACTATTTTATTTAAAAATATAAAAGTTCGGACCCTCGTGGTTTTAGCAGAGAATTTGTTTCAGAAAACCACAATAGAGATAAGTTCGTTATCGCTTTTGGGGACATCTGCCCGTGCCTGAAGAACTTTAATCCAGGCCCACACGAGCTTGAGAAACTTATTAGAATCTGAGATACATGTAGATTCAAATTTTGCGGTCGTGCCGATCGGTTTTTGATGTCTTAATAAGTAAATTAGTTATTAAAACCTTTTTTTTTTTTTTTATCACTAACCTGTAAATTTGAACCTAGAACTCAGGGCTCGAAAAAACTCGGAAATTTTAACCGTCCCCGAGGACGGCTTGTCCAACAATGTACCCGTCCTCCTTTTAAACTAACCCGTCACTTCTAAATAAATAAAAATATAATTTTCTCTTATTTATTACAAACATTTATCATATATATTGCACAATGAATTAGTAGTTATTAGGATTACAAATACTAGGATAACATTATACAGTTATAAAAGAAATACTAGGTTACTAATAGTAACCTAGTATTTATTTTATGAAATAATTTATTTCTTATATGAAATAATTTAAATGACAAAGGTCAAGTTATCTGGAATGTCAATTTATCCGAGGGTACTGCGTTTTTTAAATGAATCAAATATGACGTTCGCCAGTTCCACAATCAATCTAATGATTTACAGAGGTTTGTGCTCAGAAATCTGAAAGGGGTTTTACATTTAGGTAGATGTTCATAATTGCGTTTAACGCTTCTTGTTAAGACCAGTACGTAATGTGTTTTTTTGTAAGTTCATTACTGAAAAGCTCCTTTCAACCGCTGCAGTACTCCCAGACAGTGAAAACATCAATTCCACCAAGCGCAGTATATTGCTGTATTTCTAGATTAGAAGGTCATTATAGAAGTGAGGCGATAGATTCTTCTAAGATAACAAAAATTGAAAATGTATCACGAACTTTAACGGGAAAATGGCCGTCCGCGCGGACGTCGGATTCGAGAAATTTGTTGTCCGCGGGGAATTTTTGAACGCCGAGGACGGGCGGTTTTTCGAGCCCTGTAGAACTGAATGTGAAAGAATAATGTTGAAGAAAAATTATCAAATCCAAGATGACTAAAACGAAATTTAAAATCTTAAGCTAAATAAAAGTCATTTCGCAATTAGTGATAGCCTCACAAAACAAAAGTACCGAACAGAAGTATCAGATGTGATTTTTTTTTTATACGTTATAAATTTTAAATTTTTTTTTATGCTGTTTAACTAAACCAAACATTGGTTTAAAAGTTAGTAAAAAGTTTATAAAAACTTTATAACGAGTTCGAACCCAATCGAGCTCGGCTGAGCCCGCCTCATCTCTAAACCACACATTAAATGTATGTTTTACAAATTTGTAGCTGGTTCCAAACACAAAGATAATTACATACTTAATAACTAGTACAAATAATCTCAGCATCAAATAGAAAGAAAAAAATTTTTTTTACCACATTATACAAACTAAATCAGAATTATTTCAAGGTAATTGTTATTTGGTAGCATGATTATAACTGCAATTGTAATCGTCCATAAGCAGAGTATCAATAAAATCTACTTTGAAATATGCCATTCAAATTAACATAAAAAGAAAAGTAAGAAGTTTTTATGATGTACACAGCTTAAAAACCGAAAACCAATAAAAGCACTATTCCTGGCGCTGACTGCAGTACAGTGTTATTTTTCTCCAATTGTGATTTTTATTTCTTCCTACCTTTTTTTTTCAGAAAATAACACCATCACCTAAATTATAATTTTTTTTTCAAACCTTTCAAAAAGGTTTCAAAAAAGAGGTATTTTAATTTGATCTATCTTCTATAACAAAACTCACAAATCAGGGTTCCCACTCTTTTATCAAAGCAAAAATTAAGGAGTTCAAGAGCTTTTATATTGAAAAAATTAAGGACATTTTTCTAAAAAAAAATTAAGGACGTTAAAAATAATATAATAATTTATTACCAAAAATACATACCGCACAGTGACAATGCCAATTATTTTCCTTTTTAAAAAAAAATAATAATACAAGCATTGATCTAATTGTACTTATTATAGAACTATTTATTTTAGTACAATTAAGAGTTTTAAAAAATGTTAATGCTTTTAAAAAAAACTTATAGTTACTTATAACACATTGAAATATCATACACATTTAATTCTTCACATTTTTTAGAAATAATTGTTTCTTTTATTGACTTGAGTT
This sequence comes from Parasteatoda lunata, assembly GCA_949128135.1. NCBI lineage: Eukaryota > Metazoa > Arthropoda > Arachnida > Araneae > Theridiidae > Parasteatoda > Parasteatoda lunata. Next base: position 74,347,462 of record OX421978.1, on the reverse strand, counting down.
CAAAAATATTTTGTGTTTTTTCTTTTCTAAAAGCACTACTAGTAGAATTTAATTTCTTGAACTTCGTCGATATCGAAAATCAATGTGAGCACCTCTGTAGCTCACTCGCACATACCCTTTCTAATCTCTCAATATGCTCTACCCTCGATGCAAGGTCTCATTCTAGGTGAAAGAAAGACAGATTTTTTTGTTTTAAATATTTTTACAAGTCTAAAAAATTTTTCCAATTATCTGGTAATATTGGATTTTAAGGACTTTTCAATCTTGAACCAAAAATAAAGAGTCTTTATTTTTCAAAATAAAAATTAAGCAGTTTTTAAGAACATTTAAGGACCGTGGAAACTCCGTAATTAGAACGAATATAAAATATAATCATACAATAGAAGAAAAATATATGTATCACATCATTTATGAATTTTACAAAGCGTTTATGAAACATTTCATACAAGTTTGCTCAAATTGAAGATTCCAAAATAATTGCTTAAAATCTGAAAATATTTTGAAATAATTAAAAAAAAAAAAAAACTAATAATTTCTTAAAACTATACGTTACGGATTTAGTAACAATTATTTTCTAATGGTTTTAAAGGTAATGCATAATATGTAAAAAAATTAGATTAAAAAGAGTTGGGTCCACCACTACATAGAAATATTTTAAATAGATCAATAAATGGTAGTAAAAACATGACTTTTCCCTTTCATTCGGAAAGAGTAAACTATCTTAGCCTTCCACGTCTGTTATAACGTACAAATAAGCAAATATTTTCACAAGTAAATTTATAGAATGCAATTAAGAAAAAGAAGTGGAAGTTATGAAAAGTTACTTTGGCAGAAAAAAAAAAGTTGAAATGGAGAGTATTCTTTTCCAGAATTAAGAAGCGGTCCTGTTTAATTCACTTACTACCATTGGAAAAATTATTTCGCAAAAACTTAAAATGTTAGTGGACATGTTAATACTGTTATTTATAGGGTTGAAGCCAGTATGGGGATAACTGTCACGAAATGTTCTACAAATGTCTCGAAAATCATACACATAGGCGACAAATTTGCCGCCTTGAAATAGGTTTGGAATTTACAAACAAGTAACGAAATATAGTTTTGTATCGGATTCGATAGATTTAAAAAATAAATAAATTATTGCACTAATATTATTTTTCTAAGCGTGTATAAAATTTCAACGCGTGGCATTCAGCTTAAATAACAAAGTGACTGGTACAAAACTTTTTAAATTTACATGTTGTGATGTGAATTTACTGTTAGTGTATGTTCATGCACTAACAGTATGATTGTTCATCAATAAATCAATGTTTTTTTGCACTTTTAGAATTGACTTTATTTAAAATTTTACAATTTTTAGATAATTAAATGTTAATATAATATTTTATTAGCTCTTACTTTCTCTATTTTCCTCGTTTATTTATTTATTTGGTCTCAGCATTTTAATCTCTATGTTGAATACATTTACAATTTTATTTTTCCATTCACTTAAATCTTATTTTTAATACAGTTAAACCCCGCTATAGTGAACCTTCAAGGGACCGAAATTTCGGTTCACTATAACTGTTCCGCAAATATTTTTAACTAATGGTTCCAAACTTCCCTTTTTATTACACATTATTTAAATAAAGGACCAATAAAATGAAATACAAAAATGACTGAAAAATAATACGTAGTAACGAAAAATGTGTTAACTTTTATTTTTTATTATACTTCGCCTTGCGTACAAAAAAAAAAAAAAAAAAAAAACTATAGCTGATGAACAATCTTCAACATCGGATATGGAAACACTTCCCAACTCTCCGATAATTTTTCCTGAATTTATGTCAAATTATCCTGTTTAACCAGCCATTCGAGCACATAAAAGTAGTCTCACCAAATACATCGGCTTAGACTTGAAGCATTTGTCCAGATACTGGAAGATTGCGGCTTCTTTGAATGCTGAACCAATTCAATAATGCTATTCAATAATGAAGCAAACAAGAAAAATGCTTATTGCTACATTCCATGCTATAGATGGCTTTAAAACTCGGTATATGTATTTATTTTGAAGTAAAAATTTCACAATTATGACCACAAAAAAAAAAAAAAAAATTGAAGAAAATCAGTCGAAGACAGAAAAAAGTTCGTAATATCCAACTCCCTCTCTTTTTTTTTTGGTTCATTATATCCACAAAAAATAACATTAAACGTGTGTAGCAAGGCACGGGAGCGAACATTTCGTTCACTATATCCGGGAGTTCACTATAAACCGTGTTCACTATAGCGGGGTTTGACCGTAAATACTTATCTTCAATCACGTGATTAGTCTTAAGGTGTTAGAGATGGCAATAATAAATCTTGATGTGTATCATATTCATAACATAAATTATGTAATTGTTAAGTTCGTTCCCCCCCCCCGCCCACCTCAACTTTGTCTACAATAGTAAGTGTTTGGACCACTATACTTATTTTGGACCACAATACCTAGGTGATCCTACTGGACCGCTAAATTTTCATTGCTGGTGTGAACCCTAGTTATTTAAATGATATATAATAATTACTTTTGATTATTTATTTTAATCATATTTACAAACTTGATTCAATCCATTAGATACAGAGAATTTCTATGGCTTAAACCGCTTCATGGATGTCAACATTACTAGAATGACAATCCCAATTGACAACTAACATTTTCTACACTTTTCAGAAACAAAAAGATTAAATATTAAAACATCTGAAAAAGTTTTCAGATGGAGTAATAATATTTTTTTTTTTATTTAAACAAAAAATATATAGATTTGTAATTTTTAAGAATATTTATTTCACTCTTTGACTTTAATAATTAGCTTATTATATTTTTTCCACTTACATTTATTCACTTAATTTAAAAAAACAAAATGAGAATTTTTTTTTTTTTTTTAAAAATCTAAAGCGCTGTATAAATGATTTCACTGCAACGTAACTCATATTGTCAGAAAGCTACTTTTACAGGGGCCTCATAAAAATGTAGATAAGAGACACTTTTTTCCAAACGTCGAAACGAATTAACCATTCTAGTTATCATGCCGTTTTAATTCTTTCTAGTTCTGACAAATAATAATTATTAGTATATTTTAATGACGAAGAAAACAAATAGATATTTACTTTTCAAACATTGTAAAATGAGTCAAGCGAAGCTAAAAGAAAAAAAGTGTTTTTTTCTTTCTTATTGCGTTTGTCTTGTGCATTGTAACACGAAACTTGATTCAGAGTTTTAGAGTTAAATTATTAAGGTTTTGTATAAAATTAATTTTATTATTGCTGATTATGGTAAAACTAGCAATGTAAAAACAATACAAAAAAATCTTAAAGCACGAAAAAAATAGCTTCAAGGCAGCTTAACTTACAGTTTCAGCTTTCTAAAAGCTACTTAAGCAAAAACTTTATGAAAAGGGGAGCGAAAATCCTCAGCCTGTAGCACGGCGACCTTTGTAATTTTGTTTATTTATCTTTTTTTTTTTTTTTTTTTTTTTTTTAAATATATACTTCATGCATTATTTAGCCGACCACTAAATCTCATTTAAAAAGCGGATTACTGAATAAAATTTTTAAAAGAAAAAACGCGATTTTTTTTTTTTTTTTTTTAGGCGCACTTTATTTTCAGAATTAATATTTTAACTGCTTTTTATGTAAGATTTTTACAAAAAATTTTGTTAAAAGAAAATTAGTTCGATGAAAAGAAATAAATAATATAAACAAGAGTGTCAGTCCAGCGTTATTCAAACTTTCAAATTCTTTTGAACCACACTTTAAAATTCAACACTGGTTTTGGTAATATTTCAAAAAATTAATTTCAAACATTGGAAATTAAAAAATTCAAATGACGCAAACAAAAAAATTTTAATAATGTTTGTTTCAGAAAAACTAAACCCTAAAACGTATTTGAAACTTATTTTAACAAAACTGAAACTTATTTTTAAAAAGATCATTTATAAAACAGGATGTTTTCACATGAAAAAATGTCAATGCACTTTTACTATTTAATTAAATTTATCATTTGTTAACAAATTATAAAACTTTCCAATTTTTCTTACCGCTGTATAGCCATATAACATTTCGCCCAGATAAAAGTTTAAAAGAAGATAAATTTTGAAAACAATGAAAAAAAAAATATAGTAAAATTTCATAACTACACAATAAGCTTTCAGACAAGAAAAAGCCGAAAACTGACCAACAAAAATTAATTATATTTAGTTTCCCTCTTAATCTATTTTATGCATATAATCGCCATTAAGAAATTTCCTACAATTCGAGTCAATTATTCAGCGGCATAATTCCAAACGATGCCAAATACCGCAGAAGGATGAAATGTCAAGTTCATAATTAGTTGTCCCAATAACGATATTTCGTACCTAATTGTAATTCTCCTCGCGTTCTGAACCCATTTCTATCGATATGTAATGCATGTAGTTCTATCGATACTAATGTTCTTAATGCAAGGGTAAAATTTATAAAGGAACACATTGCTTTTATTTCAGGATGTTCTTCTGAGAGCCGCATGTTAGGCAACAACAAAAAAGAAAACGATAAAAAGAAAATAATTATCGATGTTTAGACGAAATTTTTCAAATTTGATCAACTTAAGATTCATGATTTGAACTAATGCGAACATTGATTATTTAAAATGGCATTAAATCATTATAGATTTAATTCACAGTGACGTGACGGTGTTGCATGCGCATTTTATTCTAATTTAAACTTATTCGATTTGTAAATATTGAAAAAAAAAATTTTTCTTCTTTTTTTTTAAGCAAACGTAAAAATTTTTTTATAAAATAAAATAAAAGTTAACGCTTAAATAATTTTTTTTTTTAATTCACAACCAAAATGAATATACTATAGAAAGAAAGTCGTTTTGAAATATCAGTAACCATAAAAAGTACGCTATATATTTGGAATTTATTAATTCCAAAAAACAATTTTTTATAATAACAGACAAATATTATGTGAAACTAATTAAAAAGGTTTCTGTTCACAAAATTTCACAAATTTAAGTTCACAAAATTTTTATCATTAAAACATCCCTTTCACAAAATATTTTATCGCGAAAATGGACCCTTTACAATATCTTAATCTACACTACAAGTTTTCGTTTAAAAAACAAAGTAAATAACGTCTTTAACTCCTTCCTACTTTTAAAATTAAAACTCCTTAAAAGAAAATTTTCTTTTGCGTGTGTGTGTACGTTTACACACCAAATTAATTCACAACCAAAATGAATATACTATAGAAAGAAAGTAGTTTTGAAATATCAGTACCCATAAAAAGTACGCTATATATTTGTAATTTATTAATTCCTAAAAACAATTATTTCTTTCAATTTTTTATAATAACAGACAAATATTATGTGAAACTAATTAAAAAGGTTTCTGTTCACAAAATTTCACAAATTTAAGTTCACAAAATTTTTATCATTAAAACATCCCTTTCACAAAATATTTTTTTGCGAAAACGGACCCTTTACAATATCTTAATCTACACTACAAGTTTTCGTTTAAAAAACAAAGTAAATAACGTCTTTAACTCCTTTCTACTTTTAAAATTAAAACTCCTTAAAAGAAAACTTTGTTTTGCGTGTGTGTGTACATTTAGCCCCCCCCCCCCAAAAAAAAACTTCTTTTTCCACAAAAAGCAGGATTTTTTTTCCACAAAAACTGAGAGAAATAACCACAATAATTATAGATTCAGAAAACTATGGCTAGTTTTTTCACAAATTCGCAAAATCACACTGTTGTTAGAGATCTTTCATGGACTGGTGTAGATTTTTCATAATTTTCCCAGAAACAGGACATTGCAAAGGGTCTGGAATAACTAATAACTCTGAAATAAATAACCCGTCTAAAACAAGTTTTTGAGTTAGGCACTGCCCTACATTTCAAGATAAAGTGGAATCACTATTTCAATAAAAGTTATTTATTTATAATTAACTATTCAGTTGACTGACCCAAATTTGGCCTTGAATGTCCCCTGATTTCCTAAAAATTTATAAAAAATTAGTTAATTAATTTCAAAGAATAATAAACAATATTATGAATTAAAAATAAAAGAAAAAATTCTAAAAGAAGAGAATTAAATACTTTAATGGGCTAATTTTTTTTTTTTTTTTCGTTGTTATTACAAGCAAAATGCATTGAGAAAGAAAGTGGAACTCATTTATGGCTAAAATACTAAGTAACAATTTTTGAATTAATGAATAAAACATTTTTAATAAAAATTGCACATTTATCATTCATGGGCTATATTTAGCCTCGTATATCCTTACTGTAAAATGATTTTATTACCGCACCTTATAGGAGTTCTTTTAGGAAAAATATAAGTCCATTAACACTCCTTCCCAAACAAAAACATTTCACACGGAATACTTCACAATATATTTTATCATAAAAAAGACACCTTACAACATTTTCTCACATTAAAAATGAACTCTAGAAAATAGAGTTGAGGATATCTTTAATTCATAATCATAAAATTAAAGTGCTTGAAAAACAGGGTCTTTATATTTTTTTCAAAAAAAACAGGACCTTGTCAGAAAGAGCTCAATTCTGAAGTAATTATAGATTTAGAAAATTAAAAAGATTTTTCACAAAAACAGAACTTTTCACACAAAGGTCTGCAATGCATTCCAGCCTTCAGGATATATTTTCTTGGTTGGGAAGCTTAGTTCAAAAACTGAGTGATCACAATCTACCCATATCTACATCACGGATCAAGTTGCAATTAGCAAATCCAGGGGTAGAAATTAAGAAAATTTAAACACTAGTCCAAAGGATGAGTAACTAAAATTTTTAGTCCGTACATATTTTCACCAGCCCATCTACATTTCTCTATTAGATTTCTTTAAAATAAAGTTAAGAAAGTTACTTAAAGGAAACATTACGATACAGAAAATGGGTATTGTTCCCGTTATGATCAAATATGATATTTTGTGTCAAAAATACAGACTAAAGTATGAAACCCAAACGAAAGCAGCATATCATCCTTTACACCAATTGCAAGCTCCAGGGGACCACTGATATTTCTTTCACCCAAGTCAAGTTTCAATGCTCCAGGAACTACAGATCACTATTAATTTTACACCCTGGCATTGTTCTTGAACCACCACAAAGATGTAGCCAAAGCCCACTGTCAATCGCCTCACATTATACCTACTTCTCTTTTATTGCGATAATTATTAAATTATATACATATATATAATAAAGTTCAAAATGTAGAGAATACATGGAAAAAATTAACGAACAATGAAAAAAGGTTTGTCCTTTTTGTTTATATTTATTGTGCTATATATATATATTTGTGTGTGTATAAAATAATAATTTTTATACACAAATTATTATATATATAAAAATTATATACATATATAGATATAATATTTTTCAACTTATTATAGGCAATGTAAAAATTTTAGGAAGAGATCAAAATTCTTATAAACTAATATATTGTTTGTCTACGGTAAGAACACCTCTTGCCACAAGTCTGAGGTTGCCAGTTGCTAGTAAAACAAGAATAGCACATTTCAGGGAGGGCAGCTTCTCTTCACTAAATGGTTAACGTAATAGACCGAAGAAAAAGTTTCCCTTTCACTCACCCCGACACGAGCCAAAACCTGTCCTCAACAGTGACCCCACACTTCTACTTGAAATAGTTATACCTCGTTACCACAGTTACCGCCACGAGTTGAAATGAATAGCTGGGGTAGTTCTTACTTTAGACCAACTATACTTAGACCTTTAAGTAAGTTACACACATTATTTTTAATACATTATAGAGCATTTTCTTCTGAACCTTGGATAAACATAGCCAGACTTTTTAAATATTCCGTTAATGGCAGTGTCCTTAGAAAAATAAATGGGTAGGAACCTTAAATTTTAACCATTAGAATTGAAATTTTGAAATTCATTCCTTAAAAAAATTGTCCTTTAGAGTTTTACGATCATTAAAAATTTTTAAGTTAATTTAATTTAAGTTAATTAAATTAAGTTAATTTTTAAGCAAAATTAGTGACCCTTAAAAGTAAGGAACTTTAAATTGTAAGAGCATAATCATATATAATAAACTTAAATAATAAACTTTAATAATAATTATTAATCATACATAATAATTTTAAATTATAATCAAAAAACGTTTACAACAATTTTAAATTTAATTCTATAATTTTTATTTCCTTTTTTTTCGGCAAACTATCTTCTTTAAGAAACAGTCAGGCACAATGTGGAGATATTTTGCAGACATTGCATTCTGTTTCACTGATAGATAGAAATAGAAAACAATTGTTTTCCAATTTTCAATACTTAAAAATAAAAAAGTTTCATTTCCAATTATTATTAAATAAAATTTCGAATGTCACCAACTTGACTCTTGGATCATCAAGACAGCAGAGCTATGGGCAAATACTCATTTGTCTCTTTAAATGGCTCTGATTCTATTTATGCTTATTTTAGAAAAGAAATATTAAATCCTTTAGAAAGTTGTAATTATTTTACTAAATATTAAAATTGTCGATTCTATACAAACAAAAAAAGAAGAAATCATCTCTTAATAACTATCATTATAACTTAATGATAGTTATAATAATAACTCTAATAACTATGAATAATAACTCTTAATAACTATCATTATAACTATCATAATAACTTAAATTTTAGAAAAACAAGTAAAAAAATAAATAAATAAATAACCGCAACATCATAAAAATAAAATTGGCACAAATTTTGATTACTATCCAATAAAAAAACATTACTTTAACTAAATTATCAACATTAATTGACTTTAAGAAAAAGAAATTTATGTGCAATCTAACATAAAAAGGTTATATAAAAAAGGAAACAACTTACAATATTTTTTATAAAAAAAAAATTACATTTTCAAAATTTCTACTTTCTAATAAAATAAATAAAATGCAACCATGAATAAAGAGTCAAGAAAACTTAACTAAAATTAGAAAAACACAATTACCTAGTTCAATTCATTGATTATTCGTAAAATTAAATATGAATAATATATGACTTATTATTCCATACATTAAAAAAATTCATTTATGAGTATATATTTTGCAATCAGATGGATTTATTCAATAATTACTTTATGATGAATCAACTAGAAAATTATAATAGGAATTTTCCTGCTCTTTTGATTTAAATACTTAATGAGAAAAGAAATTTTTTTTCTTTTTTCTCAAAGTTATTGCAGGTTTTCATAAAATTTGTTAAAAATACGGGTCTTAAAAATGAAATATTTTGCTATAATCATAAAAATTTTACTATAATTAGGAAAATTTTACTGTAGTTATAAAATATATCCTATTATTACTATAACAATAAACATTTTATCATTATAACGAAAATACTTTTATTTTAAGCTGGATGTATTAAATTTTTTCTCATTCAGATACTACCAGCTAAACTAAATACCAATAAAAAACAAAATTAAAATATGAAGATCATATTAAAAATAAAAGCTATTTCAGTACTTAAAATTAAAATAACTAAGTAGAAATTTTACTATGCATATATAGACATGTCAAGTATAAAAAAATATTTTATTTCATAAAATTAACCATTTTTGTTGAAGAATAGTTTTTGGAATCTCAAAAAAAATTTGAGACAGATGAGTCAATATCTACTTTATGAACAGCCAGATAATAAATTATAATAGTTTACTTACTCTTTTGACTGTATACTAAAAAAAATTATAAATTCAACGCTGAGATTTCATTAATTGTTCAAAAATTCAGGTTTTCAATAAAAAATGAACTCACAAATCTTTTTATTACAATCAAAAATAATATTTAAAGCTATAATTAAATCCCTCGCTACTTGAATTGAGATATAATATATTGACAGATAAATTAAATTTATTTACCTGCTTCTGTATTAACACTCCATCACTCTTCGGATCAGAATAACTCGAATGTGAAGATGAAAGACCAATGATTGCAAATGAATATTTCTTTTAAGATATTAAATTTATTTTATTTAAATAAAATAATTCCACTAGATTTGTATGAAATTGGCAGATTTTTTCCATTACAAAACTTAAAGTATGATGAAAGAGAAAACAACTAAAGATTAGTAAAAATTAAAAACAAACGTCACGAAAAAACACCATAAAACTTAATATTTAATATCCATAAATATATTTTAAAAGATTAAATTGGAGACTTTAGAACCCGTCGACCCGAAATAGTTCACTTCTTTGCTACCCAGAATGCTTTTCGAAAACATGGCAGCTGCCATTAGTTTGAATGTCAAATGAAAAAGATAGAAACAAATTTATATAATGGAAGGCAAATATCAAATACGTTTCATAATAAATGTAATTAAAAATATCCTTTTATTATAATAATGCACGTTTCTCTATAATATTGTAAAATTTATTAATAATCGTTCATGTGACTTGCCTTTTAGATAGTTTTATAATGAATGATGTGAAGGGAAATGAAGTGCAGTGTTATATTTTGAAAAGGCGAGTCAGATTTGAAGAAATTAATAATTGTACATTAAAGTATTTATAATTTTTCCAGTTTGATCGAATTTTAAAATTATGTTTTCGCCATACAGTCAGACAGATAGACTTAGAGGTTATTCTTAGTTGTTTTTAAACTACTTATTTTAGATTAATTTTTTTTATACACTTGCATGCTGTTTAGGGGTCTTAGTTTAATACATGTATCTTTTCTTCGCTGGAAATCAATGAATTATTTTTTTATTCTATATTGCACTATTTTTATAAATGACAATTGAAATTAGTTATAGGTTTTTTTTTTTTTTTTGGATGCAAATAAAGTGTCCAGGATGTCTAAAATACCTGGAAAACTTACAAAAACTTATTTTATAGATCTGATCATCAGGTTCTGAAATGTTAAAGAATTTTATTTTAGTATTAAATATAGAATTTTCTTTTAAACTCTTATTTAGAAAGTATCAGCTCATTACTTAAAAAGCATTTTTACCCTGAAGTATTAAGTTGTTTTTCACTGCTGTAATTCTACTGTTAAAAAAAGCTCTTCTCACAAAATATTTGAACTAAAATAGGGAAAACAGACAGGTATGAGATAAGTTTGAAAAAAAGTAATTGCTATTGACTACTAGTGAAACACTAAACATAACACTTTCAAAATCAAAATGGAATGTACTTTGTAGCACAGTTTGTAAGAATGTTTTTGGGGTATATAAATCAATAATTTCCGACTGGGAAGGATATTTCCTTATCGTGATCTGTTGCGCCAACTATAATCACCAAGGTGCCAAATAGATTTTAAACTTGCAAATTTTTTGAAAAAAAAAAAGCATTTGGATGTTTGCCCCAAGATGATTACGCGTTAAACCTTTCGGGTTGGTACTTTTCTGTGATTTTTTTTTAAATTTCTCGTGAGCCGCTGCTTGGTAGTTGCCAAGATTTGGTGATTATTTTGCCTCAGATCATGCCACAGAAATCTCCCTCTGACAGTTAAGTAAATATTGAAAATAAATAGTTTTCATGATTTTCCTCTCCAAGTTACACATGCAGATTAGCTAAACAAAAGTTAGTTTGTGTTGAAACTTAATCCAAAAGTTCCCTTGTCTTCTGGGTTGTGTTCAAAACTACAAGGCTTTAAAGTTGAACATTGATAGTCATAAACTCAGGACTGTGTAGGCTGTTCAAAGTGGTTTTAAAATAAAATATTGTCTATGACAGGAAAAAAAAACAATGCATGGTTTCTTGGTACTATGCAATATTGGAAAATATTGCATAATATCTGTATAAACTATAGTAATGCATAACAAACTATAACTATGTGTATCCAGGGGTCTGTCCAGGGCAAATTTACTACCGTTTAGCGGTACCTTCACTAATTCACCATTCAATCAAACGGTACTTTCATAAATTCAACTTTAAGAAAAACCGTAGTTTCACCAAATACGTTTTTTAAAAAAAGCAAATTTTAAAATTTTGTACCACAAAGTTTTAAAACTTTGTGGTACAATTGTCTTTTCTTTTGAGTTAGCAGTAGTAAATGATTGCATGCTATAAATTTATGTTTAAATACATATTTCTTTTTTTCATTGCTAAAAATCTTCGTCTTTATTTATACTTATAAATATTTAATTTTTACAACTACTCAGTATTGACCGATTACATTGTCAAAAGTCGACTGAGTATGTTAATATTTAAAATCTGTTGTTTTATTTCAGTATACTGTTATCTCAATATGCTGAGTACTTGGTAAAATACTAATTTTAAAGTGATATTGTGTACATGTTGTGTTGATTTTTTAATTTTCACAAATTATTTCTAAATTTTCACAAATCAGGTACCTTTTAAAAAAGACCTAGACCAACCCCTGGTATCTAAAATCTTGAAAACTATATGTATAATCAGTGCTGTGACGAATTATCTGGGTTTTAGAACAGACAAGTAACTTGAATATTTTTAATTAATAAATTTTTGTAAAAATTTCCAATTCAGCAACTTTATTCCACCTAGATGAAAATTATCAAAATCACTGCCTTATTCTTAGTTTTTGTTTTTATATGTTAAAAAATTGGACCACAAATGCTTTTCATTTTCACGAAACTGTAGTTTTTCTTGATAAAGTGTATGCAGTGCTGGCTTTAGATAGGCTAAACTTTCATGAGTTACAGTTACTAACTCATTGCAGTTACAAAAATAGCAGATTATTCCCCAAAAAGCCTAATTTCGTATAACGATGGAGCCTTCAAAAAACAGCCTTAAAATTTTTTTTTATACTTCCCAACTTTGAAATATGCAATTGAAAAATTTTTTTGTAGAAGTTTTATTTTAGCTTTACTTTTTATTTTACTCTGATTATAATAAAATTCCATATCTGTAATATTTCAACTAATGTCACGTATAATACCACATAATAAAATGTTTTTTTTTTGTTTGTTTTATTACAGATCCAAGTAGTCCTGGTAATACTGAACCAATGACAATAGGCTCTCCTGTTTCTAGTCCTCAAAACAAATCTATCAGTAATCAAAATTTCCTACCTCCTTATCTCTTTGGTGAAACCTCATCTCCTGTAAGTTAATATTTGATCCTAGATTCTTTTGCGTGTTGAACATATTTTAATGCATTTTAGCCATTTTTATTTAATAATCGTAATATATAAACAGATTCACAAATCTGTTCAACATCATTTTTATTGTCATTTTTTTAAAGTCAGGAAAGTTTTAAAAATTAACAGGCACTTGAGTCACAAAGTTGAATATTCTGAACTTAGATAGCACCATACTTTCCAAAGCTACACCCAGCTACCAAAACAATTAAAACGATAACCTTAATATTTATTAATAAAGATGCACTTCAGAAGCATATAAGTGTTCATTATAAAGTTTTTGATTGTAGTCTAAACCAGTTTGCTTTAGTTTGTTAAAACTATTAGCTTTTCAGTTTCACTGATTCAATTTGCAGCATTTTTAAAAGAAAGCACAACAAAAAAAATAAAAATTATTATTATAAATCTTGGCCTGTTTTAAAAAAATTTCACCAAATTATTGCAAAGTGTGTAACTTAGGTTTTAGCATTGGGGCAGACACCTATAATCTATAAATCTTGTTTTAATCATAATTTGGGAACTGTTATTATTCTAAAATCATCAATGATGCGAAAGCTAGAATTAGTTCAAACCTAAAAGCTTGAGTAACGCTGCTTATTTTTCATGTTTTTTCTATAAGTTGATGAGCTATATATCTTTTTATCTATCTTTCTTTTTATTTTTATTGGTGTTTTTATTTTGGTGAAACATTTTTTCAAGTTAATATTGCAATGGATCCAAAAAGTCTAAAAATAGTAGTGGATCTTAGAAGTGTTTAATTTTCTTTTTCTTTCTTAATATTTCTTTGGTAAAATCTAGACAAACTTAAATGTGGGTAGGGGAGGCCATATTAGCAGAACACTAGAAAAGGTATTCAGAACACTCTGAACACCTTTTCTGTTTATATCATAACAAAGTTATAAAAAATACATTTTTTATAAAAATTCTAATGATTAAAAATTCAAAATTTTAATTTCTTTGAAGAAAAAAAATTTATTCACATTTTTACATTAAGAATGAAAAATTTCTTGATATTGAATTGTTCCTGTGAGATGATCAAAAGGAAAAAATATTTTCTTATTTGAATTTAGCATGGACAAATCCTGCTGGAAAAAACCACATTTTACAGGGTTACTAAGGAGTAATATTCGTCGTAAAAAGTATGATTGGAACAGAAGAAGTGAAAAGTTAAAAGATTTTCCTGTACCGCGCAAAAAATTAGCACAAGAATGAAAAGAGATACTTCGGAAAGCTTTTTATTAATCTGATTGTTGTGTAGTACGCCAAAAAAATAACAGACAACTCTGAATCAATTTTGGACTAAATATTGGATCTTCATGTTCAAGGACTTAATCTTAATAGTTTGATGGGATGCCCTCAAATATGCCGATGAATTAGTTCAGACGATAATTTAATCTACGAAATCAGTTTTAAAAATTTACTTTCTTTGAATAAGCACACCTTTTTTTAACAGATTGAAATTTCTGACCTCTAAACATCCAAAGTTTGGACCTCGTAATGTTAATTTTATTTTTTACCTATTTTGTTGTATCTCGATAACTTTTTTAGAGAATTGAAAAATTTTTGCACACAATGACAAATATTACTCGTGTAGGTTCGTCCTATCACCGTGTAAAGTTTTACCTTCTTGTTCATAATCACCCTATATATGCTGTTTTAAAAATAATTTGTGTAAAAGAATGGCATGTTCATGTTACAATTTATCTATGTAAATGTTTAACTTGAGAATATATTTCTTTTTCTTTGCAATCTGATTGAAATACCGTCTTGAAATTTGGGGCAGTCATTGCTAAAAAACAATTTATAAAATATAATTCTTCAGAAAAATTGAAAACTTAATTATGTAGTATTCTTAAGCTTTGAAAATTTTAAAACTTTTGCATAAATTTAAGAATTTTCAGAAAAATTAAAATTTTATTGTTATACTTAGTGGCATTGAAAATATTAAAGCTTATTTTAAAAATTAACGGGGTTGATTCCTTACCAAATCAACCAATGGGAGAAATGTCAGGTTTTGTATTTAGTTTATTTTTGGCTCATAGATTGCAATAACTGAATGTTGATTATTAATTATTTTTTTACAAATATTATTTATTTAATTGATAGAATAATATTATAAATTTTATGAAATACCATTAAAAACTATACAAAATTAGGCACAATTAGTCCTTATGGCAAAATATTTTTCAAATTATAGGTGTGTATGAATTATAAAACTGAAAAATAAGTGAATTTTTTAAAATGCTAGGCACCTTTATTCCAGAAAAAAAATTCAAATTTCAAAAAGTATTCCTTTTTTTTTTCAATTTGGCTATTGCAGTTTTCTTATTAAAAACATTAAAATTTACAGTTGCAAGAGATGTAGAAGCCACAAGATAAAACATGTTAAATTTTTGAATGCAATAATGCTAAAATTTATTTTGTTTGAATAACAGTTTCGTTAAGAATTGAAAGTTTAAAGGTGCTATTTTAATTCAATTGTGTTATTAAAAGTTGCTTTAATAAAGCATTTATTTTTTGAAAATATCTATCTGTTATACAAAGTTTTGTTTTAAATCAAGATTTGTATATCGCATTGGTCATATTCATTGCTGTTGACAAGCACATGCGAAAGTTCATATCCCTGTGAGGGATTTGACAAAAATTTATGTATAGTAATTGGTTTTAATTACTCTTTTATTCTTTAGGTGATATCTCCATCATGGAATTCTCCTATACCATCTAAACGACCAAGAAGTTCTTTTCAGACTCCTTCAACTGTAATCAATCCTATTTCACAGTTCAGGGAACAGCAGCTGTCTTACCGGTCACCTTCTACTAGGTAAAGACAAAGGGGAGGTCTTGACCTTTTTATTGGGCTGTGTCAAAAAAGTCCTATCTTTAAACATTCAGCAATTTGGAGTAAAGCTGTTAGCTATTTTCATTTAGAGCAATGTAATATTCTAAAACTTTGAATTAATATCATTGGCTACCATAGACATAGACTTAGAGGTTGGGCAGCTCTGACGAGCAGGGCACATCGACCAGAGGTCTATTGTACCCAAACCCTAGTCATGATTAGCAAGAAAGCCCTATAGCTGTAATGAAATTCAGCAGACACCTTACAGGAACATCTTGCAGTTCCCAGGCATTGACACAATGCTGCCCTAAGTGCTCAAATCTTTGAGCAGAATAGTAATCACAATCACAAAGTATGTGTCATGATGTCTCTTCTTCTAGGTGACAACCCCGACAAATAGGATTGGATTCAATTCCCATAATGTGTAGGTGTCTCCTGAGGATACAGTGACCAGTAAGAAGACCAATGATCTTCCTTAAACTGTTTCTATTAAGCTTTAAGAGCTCCTTTTGACGTATGCTAGGACAGTTTCGATTCAGCTCCTTAGCTTGTCTCTGACCGTCAGCAGCACGCCATTGCTCGTGGGCAATCTTGCCGTAGAGCTTGAATATGGTTGCCCTAAATGAGGAGGGAGAAATTCCCAGTGAAGGTTCAGGGCCCCAGAAAATTGCATTAGAGCCAGCCCGTGCTGCATCATCAGCTAGCTCATTACCACCAATACCCATATGTCCAGGTACCCAATGCAGGGATACCTTGTTATGAGTGGACAGGTCACAGGCTACCATAGAATTTTTAAAAAAATTAGATTTTGTTGATCAGTTTGCCTTTGTGCTTAAAAGTTACCATTTTTTAAGTGTGCGCAATCTTTTAAAATTTAAAAAGACTTTTATAAATGCTATTGTTAAAAAATGGTAACTTCAATGTTTCTGGACTAGCCACTGATCAAATTTTGATTTTGTGTAATTTTTAATTATTAGTTCAATTTTCTCAACTTGGGGCAAATTGAGGCATCAGAAAAATTTTGTATAGTTCTTAGAGGTGGTAATTGACAACTTTTCCTAAAAGATTTAAAATACTTCAACTTTTTAAACCAACCTTACTGAGCATGTATATCTAGTAAAAAAAATTTAATGTGCATTTAATTGTAAAATATTCTGTGTTTTTAATCTTTTATTTATTTTTGTTCTGAAGTTCAATCAATGTTTTTATTCTCTATTCAGCTCTGTTATAAATAGTCCAAATCCAACCAAAAGTGGTGCACCCCCTGTTGAAGGTCTTTTGTACAGTACACCAACTCTTACAACTTCATTTGATACTTCAAAGGTATAGAATTTAAGTTTTTGGAGAAAAATAATAAGATAATACTAAAGAATTAGATTTTAAAAAAAAAAAAAAAAAAGATCATTGCTATGCGCTAGATGCTATGAAACTTCTGTTTGAGTTTTGAAACTTTGTTGTGAATCATAGTATAGGTTTTTATTTCAAATGCACAATTATGCTGCAAATGTTATAAAATAAGCTGTACTGTTTAAGATAATTTATAAAGGATGTATTTTTTTAAAAAAAACTTTTCTATGCATAACTCTTTTTATATTAAGTATGTTTTTTCTTCTTTCACTAAGAATTAAATTTATCCTTTTTTAATAGTTGGAGGTTTCTCAGTTTGCAGACAAGCAAGGTAATTTCATTTTTGTTTTATACTGTATCTTTTTTCTGTGTTATCTTATCTCATTATTATGAACTCTTAGGCATCTCTTATCCATTATAACTAAAATTCATACTTAATATGTTCATTTTAATTAAGTAATAAAAAAAATTTATACTCTGTTTATAAATTATTGTATCATCTTATTCTGATAAAATATATCTATGAAATATTTAATATATATGAAATAGCGAAGTCTGAAATTGTGTATGTTATTTTACACAATTTATTCTATAGGTGGGCTAGTTTAAATCAATATAATTTAACCCCTTTTTAAAAATAAAAAAAATTAAAAACTATAAAACTGATTTATCACATCTTTTAAATAACTTTATTTTCTATTATTTATATAAATATTTTTAGTGTGATTGTCACCGATTAAAAAAGTAAATTTTCTCATAAAAATATTTTTAATCTTGAGTTTAATCAAATGTGATTTATAAATGCTTACTAATTATTTCTTTTCTAGTGAAATATATTTATAAATTAAATTATTGTAAGTAAATTTTGAATTAAGTCATAATATCTCTAAGAATTCTTTAAATAATATCATGGTGCGTACAGACTCCTTATACTCCTTTGAAATAAAAAAGTCTCCAAGGAGTGCTTAGAACTACTTAGATTTCTAAATTAGTCCTTAGATTATTATGTTGCTTAGATGAACTAATTACGCTGATGAATTTACTGTCCAAACAGGGAAACTAAATGATATGACTTAGCTGTCAAAATCTAAGAGTTGAAGAAAAACTTTAAAAGAAAAAAAAAATTATATAAGATTGGTAGGTTTTTTATGTTAATCTTTAACATCTGTACTTTAACAAAATTTATTAAAATATTTGAAACTCGAAAATGTTTTTATGTGTAAAAGTGATAACTTTATTTTTCTTGATGAAGTTTGACAAAGTCAAAATCTATTTCAAAAGGGCTAGAAAAAATATGCAAGGTATATATTTTTACGAGTTCCTTAAAATAACTGCTTTTTAATTTTTTAAAAATAAAAAAAAAACTGTCTAGTTACCTTTTACACAAAGTTTTTCAATTTTTGATAAGTCCTTAAAATTTTTGACTCCTTGGATACTCATTGGATTTCTTCTTCTGATCTCTGTATGAACCCTGTAATGTAGACTATCATCAACTCTATGTTCTGATAGTTTTTAAAAATATGCAATCATAGAACAAGTAAAATTTTTTTGTTTTTTTAATCTTGTTGAACAAAACGTTTGCTTACTACAATCAGAGGCATAATTGAAAAAGAGGCACTTGTTTAAATGTATTATTTCCCTTTAATTTTTTTTTCTTCCTGAAATCAACGTAGAGTAACTTTTATTGTATGTGTGCAGTAATTTTTTATTTATGTTTCTAATATTTTTCGAGTACAATGTTTATATAAAAGAGCATAATTCAGAAATATTAAAAATTCCTTTAAAATGTTATTAATGTTTATTGTTTTATTTAATGTTGCATCACATATGACCATTGTTATGCTTAAAACTTCACTGTGTTAAAAATAAATTTCTAAAAAGTAGTTATTCTTTATTTATCATTAAATCATTGGTACTAAAACATACCTATTACTTCACTATTCTGTATGTCTTGCGACCATCTGATAATTTTAGTCCTTGTCATCATTCCATTATTTACAAATACTTTTTAATGAAAATAATATATTACCTTTTTATGTTCCTTTAAGTTAAAAAAAAAGTAACATTTTCTACATAAAAATGAAAGCGTGTTTCTTTTTTGTTCGGTATCAAGCTCATCAATTAAAATAAATGATTTCACTTTTTTAAATAAAATCTAACAGTAAAAAAATAGCAAATTTAAATCAATCATAAATTGAAAATACTGAAAAAGTAAGTTGATTAGCTTGAAATTGATTAGCTAATGGATTTCAAAAATCGAAACATTACAGATGTAGTGAAAATATTGTTGCCAACTAAATTTTGATATCGATAATTTAATTTTGAAAATACTTTCAATAAAATGTGATAATTCTTACTTACTGGTTGGTAAAAACACTTCTGCGCTATAGTTTAGATTCATTAGTTTCGCTTTGCAAAACGTAACTAAAGGGGCGTGGCTTAGGCAACGAAACTAGTTCATAACTACTCAAAAAATTATCAAAATTCGAAGAAAAAAATTTTTCATGGGATAAAGCAATCAATACAACATCAAAATGCACTAAAAACAAAAAAAAAACGAAATTTTCACAAATTTTTGCTATTTTGAAGGTCTACTGTAGCCTTAAGTTAGAATTTTTATATATTTTACTCAAAAAGAAAAAAAGACATGACCACTTTATTAAGCAAATTGATAAAAAAAATTTCTAAATTGAATACTGCTGATTGATGACATTAATGCGCTCAAGTATGACAATTTTTATATAAACTGACATACAAAAACTCATTCTTTAAAATACATATCAATAATATCAATACTAAAATTTTATTTGTATGTTAATTTGAAAAGTAAAGCATATTCAAAATCTTCAGTTTTTCTTTTTCATTGTGTTTGCTTGTTTATGGAAAGAAAGTGAATATTTTTTAATTGTTTATTAATAGTGAAGTTTCCATGTTTATACTTAATAATACTTTTAATTACATTTAATTTAAAACATCAAGTTTTACTTAACCTTTGTGTTAAATAAACTGCAAAAAATACTGGTTTAATTTTTTTTATTTTATATATATATATAATGCTATAATCAAAATATATATAATATATATAATAAAATATCACCTATTAATTAGTTGTTTCTCAATAATTAAGATAGTTACTTTAATAACCTTAAAATTGTTAATCTAAAAATATTTCATATATAAATGTTTTAAATTGTTTTCTTTAGATTTTTCATTTCAGTTGTCTTGTTAATAATTATTGCTTGTTTTTTTTTTTTTTTTTCCTTCAGTTTCCTTTATTGGTGATGCTTCTAATTATAGTGGCGTATTGACTCCAAGTAGATCCTTTTCTATGAATAATGCTTCCTATTTGTCCCCAGCTCAAATTGATCCATTTTATACACAAGGGTAAATATAATATAGGAATCATTATTTATTAGTGTGTATATGTTAAGTAAACCTGACCTTTGATTGTAAATTGTGAAAACTTTTTGAGAAAATATATTCTGTGAAACCTCTCAAGAGCAACCACTCTTTGTTCCACAGTAGTAAGATGATCGTTCTTAGGGGTTATCTCCATTGACTTCAAAATGTTATCAAAAGTACATGATTTTTTTGAAAACTATTTTATTTTTAGTCATTATCATTTTCTTGGTGTGGAAATGTCATCTGTAAAATAATAAAAATTAGTTAACTTTAAAAATTGAGAAGAGGTTTGAATGTATGAGATGCTTAGTTTTTTCTAATTTAACTTTCTAGCTAATTTATTATTTAATTTTCAACTCTAAATGTGAATCAGTGATAGCCTAGTCTTTAATACACTCTGACTGCAACATGAGGTTGTACATCTCTTTCGGAGATCGTCAAAAAGAGCTCTTTAAAATAATGATTTAATTTGATAAAGAAGTGTTTCAGATAATTGTAAAAAATATATTACATTGAATTCTAACGCTAATATTTGAATTGTTTGTTATTTCAGTTCTAATACTGTAGCGTTATACCTTTTTATTTTACATTTGAAAATTCTTTGTTATAATGTTTTTATTATTATAATAAATTCTTGTTTTTATTCTAAATATCACAAGTTTTTTTTCCTCCCTTAAATTCAGTTTAAATGTTTGGTATTAAAGAAAAATATTTTTTACATTTTAGGGAAGCCTTAAAAAGCAGTGAACAATTAGATGAATCTTGGGTTACCATATTTGGGTAAATTTCAACTTTTTTTTCGTTATTTCTTGTTTACTCTTTTATGTTAAATGTGATGTAAATACAGAAGAACTAATTTTAATTATGTGATATAAAATAGGTTTCCACCAGCTTCTTCCCACTACATTCTTCAACAGTTTAACCAATATGGAAATATTATAGAGCACAAAGTAAGTAAATCCTATTAACTGTTCTCTTATTAATAAATTTAAGATTTAAAAATGTGCGTGCAATTTCATTTTGCACATTTCTGAATCTGGGTGCGTAGCGCTTTTAAAAAGTGCTTAAATATTCTTATTTTCTTTTTCTTTTTTTTTTCAATACCTAGGTGTGTTTTAAAAAAAGTACTTAATTTTCCATTTTCTAAATCAAGATACTTTTTTTTTTACTCAAGATACAAGATTTTTGCCATGAATTATGCAATAAGCATGGTTTTCACATTGTTCCATTCATTGTTTTCACAATTCATTCTACCGTAATCCATTTTGATGCATGATCCTTCTGGAACACCAATCATTTTACAGGTTTAAAAGTACTTGCATGTCGGTATGTGCGTATACAGAGTTGGATTTGGTGGGAAGGAGTCTTGCAGTTTCATCCGCAACTCTGCTGCATTTTACTGGAGATTCTCAATTTCAGGCTTCATTTTCCACACATTGAAGTTGAACTGAAAACTGATTTTTGCTGAGCCTTGCAATTTTTTTTTTTTTTCATAATAGCAAAAGGACATTTTATTTCTCTTGTTAATTTTTTTTGTTGGCGAAGTACCACTATCTTCGTCACTGGCAAGCCAATGCTTTTCTCATACTCTTCTAGTTATAGATAAGTACCATTATTCTTGACTTCACTTTGGTATCATTCAATAATTACGTGTTTTCATGTATTTCTAGGGAAGTCGACAGTAACAAAGTTTCATCACCTCAAAATTTTTCATCTTCCTTTTATTCAAAGTTAATAAAGATGAGAATTGAAATTTTTAATCGTAGAATTTTTTTTTACATAAGGGACCGTTCACTAATTGCATAATGTTTTATTGTACTTTTTTTTACTTATAAATTTTTCTTATTGTAATATTACTTTTAAAATTTTCAGCATTTTTAAGTTTTAAAAAAAAAAACTCAATAATATTGGGAGGCAAGATTTAATAAAGTATGAAGTTAAGAGGCTCTCACTATTTTAAATTCCGCAAAAAAAAAATATTCAGATTTGTCATTCCAAATAACTTTAACTCATATCTTAATTCAATTTAAAAACAATTACAATTAAAATATAAAAAAATCAATTATCAAATTTGTTAAGTATAATAAGTGTATGGGCCATATGATAATTTGCTTTAGACAAACATCTTTAGCTTCAATACTCATTGCATGTACATTTCAAAATTATTTTTAAAAAATTAATCATTTAAATAAAAGAAATGCTGAAAAAAAGAAACAAATTTTAATAAAAATTTAATAGGGGCCATTCATTAATTTGCATTATAGATTATACGGATATAACAATGTTGGGAGAGAAATATATATATATATTTTTTTGCTGACATACAGATTATTTATTCATTCCATTTTACTTTTAGAGTTCACCAAATGGTAATTGGATGCATGTAAAATATCAGTCTAAACTTCAGGCTAAAAAAGCATTAAGCAAGAATGGGAAAGTATATAGTGGAAACATAATGATTGGTGTCAAAGCATGCATTGAAATGGTATGTTTTTTATTTACATTATAGCAAATAGCAAGTCAACAATCTCTTTTTCTTCTAGTTTTCAAAATTTATAAATTTTTATTGACATACTTAAAGTTTTAAATTTTTATCCATTTTAACTAGATTTTGAAATATCTATAATACATATAAAATACATTTGATGTTATTTGTATTACAATAGATATCATTCATGAAAATTCTTTCTTTTTTTAAAAAATTACGAGGTTTCTCAAATTTTTTAGTCTTTTCACAAATGAAATGTCTATTTCTGTAATTAACTACAATAAAGAACCAATAATGGAATGCTGGAAACCATTACTATCCCATATGTCTGAATTTCCCAGTTTTCTGGATTGCTCAAAAATTATTCAATCCAGCTTAATTATATTTCTACCTCAATATTGAATTTAAAATAATAGCAGTTTTTTAGTACACTATAATTTAAAATTTGTAATTTCTCAATGGCAGCTTTTGTTTTAAAAATTAAGCTTTAAGTTTGAAACATAGAGTCCCATAAACATAGGGCTTTAAGGTTGAAACATAGAGTCCTTAAACATAAGGTTGAAACATAGAGCTTTAAGGTTGATACATAGAGTCCTATTAACTAAACTGTTCATTGGTACATTGCAATGAACAGTTTAGTTAATAGGACTCTATGTATCTCAGTCACAGTTATAAGTGCTAATTGGATTAATCACTTGCTATTTTGAATATTTTTGTCACTTTTCTCACTATTTTGGTTAACAAATCCTTTTTGTCAAGATAATAGAAAACCAAATTTTTTTTTTCTTATAAAATTGTTAATTTTTTCTTTTAAGGATGTAATGGAGTCTTTCAAGGAAAATAGTGTAAATGAAACAAGCTTATTGGCAACACCAGATGTATCACAAAGTGAAATAGCTGAACATAGTAAACCTAGTTTAAAAAACATCCGACCCCTCACACAGGCCTATCAAAGTCCTAGTTCACAGGTTCAGGTTTGTATCATACGTTTTGTTTCTTTAATTTGTAACCTCATTTAATTTTATTTTTTAAAATAACAATAAATGAGAGTGTCTAAGTAACTCAACAGAACAGAGTAATGGCCATGAATGATATTAGACAACATCTTAGTTATTTTGATTCTAAAAACAAATACTATCGCGAGTGTCTTGCACAGTAGAACCTTGATTGATCGTTTCTTAAGGGACATAAGGAACGATAGATACAGAAAAATGACAGATGCTGGTTAACTTAAATTATTGAATAATGACTAGAAAATATTTGAAAATTTATAAATTTACGCATAGCTGCCAACTCTACTGGATTTTCCAGTAGACTACTGGATTTTGCCAGTTTCTTCTGGTCTACTGGTTTAATAAAAATTCTCCTGGATTTTGTTTATTTTAGAAAATTTCCTAAAATTTAGTAAGTTTCCTTAAAAAATCCCTATTGAAATATAATTTTTGTGTAGATTATCGCTTGCTTGAATATTTAAATAAGTGTCACTAATACATAACAAAGCGAACCTCATTTATAAAAGTCACTTAACTATCTGTGATGAATTGAATGCCTATTCAAAATTATGAATAAACATAATACATAACATTTCAAGATCATTTAATGTGAAATCATAACTGGAAAATATTGCAGTTTTTGTATTCTGATAACTATAAAAATCCCTGGAATTCCCTATGCGTAAAATAATTAGTATATTTTGCAACAATTATCATGAAATTTAAATTTTGTAAAATCTACTGGATTTTTTTTTTCTTTTCTTTTTTCTTTTCCGAGTTGGCAGCTATGTTAGCAATACTTTTAAAATTTAGTTGAAACAATTAATTACTTCCTGCAAAAATATTTATTATGCAAAAAGTTAAAAAAGTATATTTATTTAAAATATTTTAAATTTGGTTCTCTTTCTTCTCTGCAAAAATTTTTTTGACATTTGTTACGTATTGCTGTTTATTTTCTGAAAAGTTGTGTGAATAGAAAAAGTTCCTCATTGTTTTAAAGGGTTTGAGGGCTTCAGCTAATTCTTTGCTGTAATTTGTTGTGTTAAGTCCATTCTTCATCTAATCTCTTTGCACTTCTTCAACTATTTCTTGAACCAACAACACAAGTTTCAACATTTTGATCAACTGATGCATAAACATCAAACCTGTTGTTTGTGTTTGCCCTTATTGTAACAAATCCACATTTTTATTATTATTAGCATCAGAGGTGACTGTTTTTCTTCACAAATCAATTACTGTACTTCTTAATCATTTCTACATTAAAACTATAACATTGAATGTTTTTATAAACATATAAAGGTGTTGATACATTAAGCAATTTCCATTTTTGTGTTGCAAAATAATCTAACTTGATAGCTGTTTTTTTTTTCCTTTTTCTAATTTTTAAATAGATAATTCATTTAATAATTCTCTATTATACTAGTTATCTTATTATTCTATTATACGAAAATAAATCACATTGTGCAAGATTTGCAAATGCACATGGTGTAAAATGTTGAGAAACGTCACCCATATTTACCATTATTTTTTCACCATTTGTGTGGAATTTTACCCTATTGTGCACCATTTCCGCATTAAATAAGTGAACGTGAAAACATTGTTTTACAAAAATAATGAAAGGCTTATGTAATTAATCGAAAGAAAAAAAATTCTAGACAGTCCTCAAAAAGTAAACTTCAGAATATAAAATAACAATTCTGGATTAATTATAATACAAACTTGTTAAAACCCATTGCAAAATGGCAAATCTGTTGCCATAAAATAAAGATGTTATTCTATATTATGCAAGGCTAAATAGCAGGTGCCTAAAAATCATTCTTAAATTTGTAAAGTAATATTTTAAAAGTTTTGCTCAGAAGTGTTCAGTAAATGTTATTTATGCCTAGGGGGAAAAAAGCAACTTCACTTAAAATAATCACTAGGACCAAATTAGCTTTATGATCCTAAGATTTATTTTAAATTATGCTTAGTTAAATATTCATAAAATATTAGGGTTAAATTAATAAAATGTGCTGTAAAAAATATTATTTAGGAAAAATGAAAATAAAGTTTTTTATTTCATAAAAAGCTAAGAATGCCTTGTATGTCAAATCTTCATGAGCGAAATTAGAGCAAAAAAGATACATAGATCAACAGTAGAATGATCTGAATTTCCTTTTACAATCGTATTGTAAAATTTGCATAAGAACCTATAGTTTAAGATAGTTTAGAAACTATTTTATTTTCTAAAACAAATTTTTAAAAAAATTTCAATAATGTGTACTCTTAATTAATTCATTTAGACTAAATATTTATATTATCATAAATATGTGTACCATAGGTCATAAGTTTATATTCCTCTTTTTCAGGCTACAGTTCCAAAATCTGGAGGCATAGTTTCAAAATTGATCAATTTCATTAAATGATATTTTTGACAAGAAATGTGTGTCGATCAATGCATTTAATTTTGTAATCATTAGACAACATATAATCTTAGATGTGAATTATTTTATTGTAAATAAATTATTTATAAATCCTACTTTTTAATGTTTATAAATCTGGTTCATTTATTTGAATGGTACCCAGCTACCTTAATATCAAATTATATTTATATCCAAAGAGCACAAAGGTGTCTGTACTGCAGCATGCAATTTAGCATAATGATACACACAGGTATGTTATTTGCGCTATTGTATAGTGTGTTCTACTTTATTGTACAATTGCTATTCGTGCTTTTATATTCTCACTACTACTTTATTTATTTTGAAAAAATAATTCGACAAGGTATGCTGCCTTCTTAATTTAAGACCGCATTTATTTCTCCCAAGAACGAAGCTCTGCACTCCCTTTGCTTCCGTATAATTAGTAGGACACAACTTTATAAACATGCAAAATATTGTTGTAAAACTATGCAGCTTATGTTATTAGTGCTCTCTTATGTAATTTTCAGATTTTTCTACAATAAATTTTTTTTTTGATAATCAAAATATTAGATTGCCAATGACTTAAGTTTTCTTTTTTTTTTCCATGTAAAAACAAATTTTAATTATTAGAATACTGAGGTAAAGTTTGATGTTGAAGTGTTATCTTTTGAGAAAAATGTGGCTTATTACTCTAAATGCCTTCATGTATTTTTATACAGTTAGTAGTGAAAAGTATATAACCATGTTATTTCAATTCACAGCACTAAAATTATTCAATCTAAGTAGGAAGTATACCTAATACAACGTTACTCATTTTTAAATGATCTTTTCCTACTTATGACTTGTGCTGCCATCTGCTGATATCTTCAGAAAATATGAGGGGGATGTTGAAGAAAGGATTTGTTTACATAAATGTAGGTAACTGTAAGGATTAGCAAAGAGTCAAGAAGAGAAATTTTTCTTCATTCATTGGATAATTTCTTATTCAATTTATTTGTAGCTGTAAAGGCAGGATTGATAAATTTGATTAATTATAAGCTTAGAAATTAAAGTTAATAGCCAATTCTTTACAGCAGAAAAATCCCACCAAAAATAATGCTTTTTAGATAATAAGCTAAATGAATTTCTGTTTTTAAATCAGTCTTGATCTCAAAAATATTTCAATATAATATTAGTAGGGGAAAATGGTCATATAAAAAGTTACAGCTCTATGGAAAACTTCCTTCAAAAAGAAATTTTTGTCAGTTAGTGAACATTAACTCTTAAGGTTGAAAATATAAGCAAATGTGTATTTCTTTTAAATAAATTTTTCTTCATATATTAAGTAATAAACTAAGTGGAAATCATTTGGATAAAAAAATATTTCAAGAAATTCTAAACTGAAATATCCTGCTATTTGTGTCTTGTACTTCCATATGACATTTAAATGTTTTCTAAAATTATCTTTGTCTCTTGAATGACAGCCTGCAGAGAATGATCAAAAGAATTTTTAAAAAAAAAATTCAGATGAAAGTTTTACTATTGACATTTAATGGTTAGCCATCTACAAATTTGACTCAATGCTGGAAAGTTACCTTTTCTTACAATTTTATAACTAAAAATAATATTTTTCCTACTAAAATGTCATTAGGAATGAATTTCTAAAAATTTTCAAAGAGGTTTTGTCCTAGTTACTTTACATAATTAGTTCTACTTAAGCTTTATTCCAAAAACAGCTAATTTAGACATATTCCTGGAATCAAAATCAGTTCTCAGTAATGTGACATTATTCACAATATGTTGGTCAGCAATAGAATCGCAAAAAGAAGCAATACTATAAGAAACCTTTATTTTTTTTAAAAAATGCATTTATTATGAATTTCTAAAATAACTTCAAGTTAGTCTTGCTTTTTAATTTAACAGTAGAACAAAATGACAATGTATTTACAAATATAAAGTAAGATTATCAAGAAAAACAAGTCCTTTTATAATACATAACAAGTCGGATGAAAAAACAGATTACTTTGGCTCTTCAATCACACCGTGAGCGACATCTGTCATCTTTGGATATTTTACTTTCTTTTTTTCTAACTCCTCTTGACTCCAAAGCATTAGTTTAAGCATAACGGCCAGCTTAGGAGTGGTTGATTCCCTATTTTCCATTTCCAATATCGCTGCATTCACCTCACTAGCAATCTAAAATAAGTGATGGTATTTATTTTTATTATTTTTTTTAATATCATATAACAGCTTACAAAAGGAATTTACTACAGTGAAATGAATCATTGGGTGTTTTTAAAAAGTACTTGATTTTTTCTTTTACTATGTTGATTTTCGCTTTGAATTATGCAAAAAGACACAGTTTACATTGTTCCTTTCAACATTCTCACAACTCAACCCCTAACTATTTCAGTGTATTGTCAGTCCATAGTGTATGAAAACGCCACTGTTTTACATGATTATTGTTAAAAACAATGCCAAAATGTTTTTTGTTGTTTTTTTTGACATGACGGTTAAAACATAAAACAGTCAATTGTCAAAAACTTTCTAACCCTGCCTAATTAGGATATTTTTTTAAAGTGCCTAAAAATATTTTTTTAATGCTTAAAAGGTGCTTATTTTTTGTTAAATAATTTGGCTACACACCTTGGACTAGAAAAATCTAATGTATTTTTTACACTGTTTTATTTGTGGGTGAGTTTTGGAAACGTTTTTTAAATTCATTGTAGCTGCATTTTTTAAAAAACAAAAATTTTTGCACGTTTTCATTTTCTTTCTTCAAATAATATTTAAATTCTTTTAATGATAGAAAAGAAGAAATAGCACAAAACTTATTTAAAATTTCAGTGAGAATAACTTTTATATGATGATTAAATAACTATTGAATTTATTTATTAGTTTATTTTCAAATTGATAATTTTATTTCTTAACAACAAAGAAGAAACTGAGGAAGATATACTAAATAGATTAAACAAGGCCTGAAGCATTTTCTCGATAAATTCAACAAAATAAAATTTTTATTAATAATGCTAAATCTGTCCTATTGAATGGGTCTGAGACATATATATATTTTTAACAGCGGGTACTGAACTTTTGTTCTTCACCTCGATGATGTCGGAAGTGTTGCTCATTTATCGTTACCCAGTGGGCACCTGTGAACCTAAGTCACAGAGGTGAGCAACATTAACCACACTGCCACAGGTACCCGTTTATAGGGTGGGCCACATTCACCCGAACGAGAACAACACAGAGAGGGAAACATCCATGCCCTGAGTGGGATTCAAACCCGCAACCTGACCGCTCTGAGACATATCACTGAGTAACATTATAAAAAATTCAAGTATTTATTAACAGTTTAAGAATAATCTCAGTATCAAGTAGTTCAAAAAAATTTGAAACGCAAAAATCTTAAGAACAAAACAAAAACCAATGGAAATGGATTGGTCATGCTCAATGCAAACCTGAAAATTTTAAAGTAAAACAATTTGTGATTGGATCCCTCAGGGCAATAGAAAAAGAGGAAGACCTAAAAATAATTGGGGTAGTACGATTGTAAGTGACTTGAAAATAATAAGGAAAGAAATGGGGAGAGGCAAAATATCTGGCCACACACAAATAAAGAAAAATGGAGAGCTATAAAAAAAAAAGCCCTGAGTTCCTATTCGGAGAGAAAATGAACATATGTATCTTTGAGTTTCGAAGAGAAAAAAAGTAATAAATGCAGATAATCATTTAGCATAATATGAGCAACTAATACCCTATGATAACCCAGATCTGATTAAATAACTAAGCATTACTGAAAAGGAAAATTGCAATTAAATATGGAGGAAATTCCTTCTGTGGAAATGTATGTCGCAAATGTGGGTATTACATCAAGTCATAGTATGTTTATACTAAATAAAGCAGAATTTTCAGTGCTATAGATATTAACAAACACGAAACAACGTTTATCATAACTCTCAGGTGAGAGAATTTGTATTCTTATAAGATGGGAATTACCTATTGTACATTGAAAGAATAACCTAATTTTTTAAAAAATGATTTAACTATGCAGTTTTGAAAACTACTTTATTATATTTTTATAATTGTCAAGTGAATAACTGCATATTAATACATCATGAAAAATTAAAATACAGCAAAAAATATGGGAAATTCATGGACCAGTCTAATACAGCATTTCAATCACTATATGAAAAAGATCAGATATTAAATTTTCAAGAATTATAACAAACCTTTTGGCGATGAGATGGATGTAAAAGATCACCAAATGGTGACCTTTCAGGTTCATCAAAAGCCAACAGTGCTAAAGTCCTTTCCAGCTCAGATAAAACTTCTTTGTTTTCTTCTCCTCTTTCAGCTAATTGCTCTTGGGCATATTTTAAAGCTTCCTCTATATTTCTCTCTCGAATCAGCTCAATCAAATGCTGTTGCTAAAATGAAAAGTAATCCAAATTAGGCTCAATTCAATAAGATATAAAATATTATCAGTGGTAGATAGGTCATAGTTTAGGTAAGATAGAAATATCATAGAATAGAAATTGCAATAAAAAAATTCATGTTTACTGATACACCAGAAATTTTCTATCTTGTATAATCAAAAATAGGGCGTCGACTTATGCACCGGAATATACAGGAAACAATTTTTTTAACAAAATTATAACAAGACTGTTTTTTACTAAAATATTGAATTTTTAGGTGTTGCAAACTCAAAATAATTCATCTTTCCTAACTTGGTGAGTATTTTTATTAAACTCCCTGATTTTTTCCAGATTTATAAAATTTCCTAATCTGTAGCAATCCTGTTTATGCCAGGCATTGTGATTGCCTGGTCTCTAATTTTTGATGACAGCTTAAAGCCCACCTAACTTCAGATTGTTGGGAATAAGCTTGCCTGCAAAATTAAGTCACCATCTTGCCATTGGTCACGAGATTGTGGAGCCTTAAGCTTCATAAATCCCTGGTCCTTGAAAGTCTCTTTCAAAAAAGCTTTTAGTTTACTAGAAGTTTCATTACACTGTTTCTCCTATAACATATAAAATTAAATATTTGTATAATTTATATATATATATTATTTATATATATATAAGCGTAATAAAATATTTAATGTTATGTTTAAAATAAATTTAAATAGTTAAAAGTGTTCGGTAGTTCTGGTAAAGTAAATAGTTAACCGTTAGAATAGAAAGTCACAATAATTACTTTAGCTCAATAGCAAATTAATAATGGAAATTAATATGGTAGAAATTATGCTTCAAATAGTGAAGCTATTGAGCATTTTTGACTGTTAGTTTATTGTTTTTGCTAAGCTATTTGAGGTTAGACAAATCAAAAAAGGAATGCTTAAGTGCAGTAAAGGTAATATATAATTTATTTCAAGGATAAATATTGCTTGATAGATTATCAACCGACATTTTAAGCTTGACCTTTAATATCAACACGGAATTCGTAAAAATATAACAAAAAGAAAGCTTTAGCAAATTATAATTAACTGCTCTTCATAAAAAAATAATTTTTGTTTAATCTGTAAACATTTAATCAATATTAAAAAATAATTCTATATCAAAATTTGTAATTGACAGAGTCAAAAATTCTCAAATACCTGTAGATGGAAGAATAAATATCGATCTGCATCAAGTAGTTCTGGGTGAAGATTATTAACCATTTCAATAGCTTCTTGAATTTTTCCATTTTGAATGGCATCTCTAATTTTGATTCGCTCATCTAAAGTATCAAGATCTACAGTTGGCTGAACACCAGATTCAATACGAAATCTCTCTGCAGCTCCCTTGAAACCTTCTGAAAATAAAATTTTCTATTATAATTTGCATACATCAAAAAAGTAATAAAAATACCACAAAAAAATCTTAAGTTTAATATTGAAACACATCAAAGCAAAAAATAGTACCAGTCAAACATTAAGATACATCTGTTCCAACTGAAAAAAAATTTAACAAAAATAGCAAAATATCAAAGAAAACTTGCAATGAATGTTTTCAGAGTAGTCACTGGAAAAGGAAATCAAATACTGTAACCTTATAAAATTTAAATTTCACTTGTATTACAGTCATTTTTCAACACAAAACATGCATTTCATAAATAACTGTAGATCTATATAAAATGTTAGCCCCCAGCTAGGAGCTGAATCGAGACTGTCCTAGCATACGTCAAAAGGAGCTCTTAAAGCTTAATAGAAACAGTTTAAGGAAGATCATTGGACTTCTTACTGGTCACTGTATCCTCAGGAGACACCTACACATTATGGGAATTGAATCCAATCCTATTTGTCGGGGTTGTCATCTAGAAGAAGAAACATCACGACACATACTTTGTGATTGTGATTACTATTCTGCTCAAAGATTTAAGCACTTAGGGCAGCATTGCGTCAATGCCTGGGAACTGCAAGAGGTTCCTGTAAGGTGTCTGCTGAATTTTATTACAGCTATAGGGCTTTCTTGCTAATCATGACTAGGGTTTGGGTACAATAGACCTCTGGTCGATGTGCCCTGCTCGTCAGAGCTGCCCAACCTCTAAGTCTAGCCCCCCAGCTAACTGTTCACCGGATGCAGAAAAAGGAATAAAATATTGCAATCTTATGAAATTCGAAGTTTACTTGTATTACGGTCGAATTTAAGCAGCAGCGTAGAGTAAGGGCACTTAACCTTAAATAAAAACATTAGTTCAGGATATATAAGGTGTTGGAACTAAAAGAGCGAATAAAAACTAAACTATTCAAAAAATTAATGTTTATTATACAGGTAACTTGCATAAGGAGATAATATCAAAATATTATTTAACATCGCTAAGCATATTTTTTTATTTCTCTGTTGCAAGTTTAGTAAAAATATAGCAATATATAAACACAAAACTATAACTTAACGATGGTAAACAGACAGATAAAAGATACAATAAACTTACTCATTTATAAAACATGTAACTTATTTCTTTTCAAAATATTTTGAAATTATACAAACCTTTAATTTTAGAAAATTTTTATTTAGCAACCATTTTAGCAAATGCAGAGCAATAAAAAATTAACTCCACAGTCATGTTAAATCTTTTCACATACAACAAATTTACTTCTTAACGAACACTGAACTTACCAAGCTTACTTCGAAACACCTATTATTAAAATTAGTCCCTAACTCAGACATATGACGTATTGAGCATCCTTTCAAATCTAATTTGAACATTATTAATTTATCCGGGCAGCGTAGATAGATTGGAGAAAAAAAAACATCCAAGCAATTCCTTAACATTAAAAATCATCAGTGTAGTGAATTTCCAACAATCGAATTTATATTTAAAGTTAGCACGGATAATGTTTTTGCATGTACGCATTACTTCAAATTTAACATTGACACTTATCTGCATACACATATCCGATTCAAACCTCACATTCGCAGTTATTATCGCCAATGCTAGATTGAGAAAAATTCTCAAAAAATGGGTGCAGACGTATAACAAATAAGTCTCTGTCTTATGCAAATACCATCACTCAACAATGAATTAAACATAAACTATTATTTAATATACCAAAAGCTATATAAAATCATAGAATTTTAAATATTGCTCATTAAAAATGAATGAATGATTCAGATGAAGAACAACTTACCAAACAGCGGTAACATTGTTCCTAAAAATGCTAATGTAAAAGCAATAATTTTTTTAACTAAGTCAAATGAATTGTTGAGACTGTATTTCAAAACAGAAAATATATTGGGAAGTTGTATTCTTTTAATATATATTATGAGAAATTTAAAACATTGCTGAAAAGTTTTGCTACAAGTAAAAAGAAATAATAAAAACTTTAAACATGTATATAATAATATATAACATGACAGAGTTCATGAGTTTTAAAATAAGTTGAGCTAAACATAGGTATATATATGACTTTCTTTTCATCTTTAAAAGCTTATAAGAAAAATTTGAATATGCATAAAAATTAAGTATATTAACTTAATTTAAATTTATAATAGAGTCAAATAAAAAAAAAACTTGATACTTCAATAATAAGTTATTTTAAATTTTAATGAAAATTTTTGTACTTTTTAAGGTATAATTGTAGCTTTTACAAAAGCTAAAAAAATAGCATGTAGCAATATTTTTCTATATATTAAATTTAGTTTTTGATAAGACTTAATTAAAAATAGAATATTAAAGATATTGAAATTATTTTATGAGCATGCCTATTTAAGTTAAATTCAGAAATATTAAAATTTTTTATTAATAAAGATAATAAGTAATGTAACAAAACCTGTAACAAGGTAATTCATAATCAAGCGATTCATATCTGCCCTTTGCATTCGTAAGTTACCAATTCTGTCAAGCCACTCTGATTTTGTCAGTTCTTCAGGCTTTTCAATAGGAGTAGAGCCTAAAGTTTAAGAATTATAATAAATACACACAAACAGAGCTAAAATAAAAAAACAAATTTACCAATTATGAATGATGGAACTATTTTAAATAAATAAACAATTATGTTTTTTGTGTAAATTAGCATTTCATTTTGCATCATAAAAATTGCTTTAGAAAAAATGAGAAAAAGTCTGTTTGTTAGAGATGCTTAGTTTTTTCTAAAATAGACTTCATTCTCTAATTTAACTTTTAACTCTAAAAATAAATCATTGATAGCATCATCTTTAGTGCACTCGACTTGCAACATCAGGTTGTCAATCTCTTTTAGAGATTGCAAAAAAGAACCCTCTAAACAAAAACCACTTACAAACATTTTGAAAACATTTGAATCTACCCGTTTGTTTTGTTAATATATTTGTAATTTTTTCATGCTTCCTTATTTGACTTTTTATGCACTTGGTGCAAGAGTTTGCCCTTTTGCTGGTAGAGGTTTTGATAATCTTTCCTTAAAATTTTGTCCAACACAAAGTTTATGGAAAAAATTTGTGCTCTCAAAAGTGGTTGTTAATAGATGAGGTTGCTACACAGCGGTAGTCTTCAGAGAGATTTCACTGCATTAGTTTTTCATTTTTAAAAAACTACACTGTCTAAATAAAACTCAAATCTTCAGAGTTGCATTGATAATTTAATGATGTTAGGAGTTGAGAACTTCAACTATGCAAACTAGAAATTCCGTTATATAGTCACTGTAACAAAATTGAATGATAGTATTGTAAAATAAATTAAATGCAAATAGTTTAAAGTGAAAAAAATAAACAGATTAAAAGGAGAAAAATCACTACCATGCTTAAGAAACATACATAACACATAGGAACATACATAAGAGCGGATAAGTTCATGTCATAAAATTCTGCAAGCTTTTTTAATATAATGATGTTGGGTGTAAAAAGTAGACAACAGGAACTTTTTGGTAACATGTGAGATACAATAAAATCTTTAAATAATCTGGTACTGTTAGTGGGGAGAGATAAAAAGCATCTGAACAATTAATAACCTACAAAAACAAACAACATTTATTTCAGGAGCTTGCAGTTTACTCTTCATAATGAAAGTTACGATTATGAATGCTCATAGTGATCGCAATTGAATCAGAATTAAAAAATAAACTTGCTTAGTAGAAATACTCATATTGAAACATAAATCATAAGCATTATGAAACAACCAAAAAATAATACTTAATTAACTAGAGTGACAAGTGACAGCTCTCATCAGGAGACAGTCACGTACTTACGCGACTTAATATGCTGGGTCATGTCATAAGTAAGTTGTCAAGAATAAACATAAACAATATCGAATAAAAGAATTTACTAGTCATTCACAAATTATTGAACAGTTATTTTCAAAAAGTTCCACACTTCTTGAAGATATAAGAGGATTTTTCGCACTATAAACCAAAACCACTAAAAACAAATATAAATATAGCTGTAATCAAAGTTACAGTTAAAAGCCAAGAAAAACAAATATATTACTAATATAAATTGATGGATTTTAAAAAACTCCTTAATTTTTTTATTTATCGATTCATTTTAAAAAAATCAGTTACACTAAAAAATTTTCATTAGTATTATTTCCTCATTTTCATTGAAAAGTTAATAAAGTTAAGTTATGATCAGAAGTGAAGTAGAGAGAGATGCTTGTTTCGGTTCTGTAGGAAAAATAAATAAAGATATTTAAGATAAAATTATGTTATTTTCTTGATTATTAATTATTTAATTTTAACTCTTCTGTTTATAATGAATCTTAATATTGTTTTTGCATCTAAATTCGTATTCAATAAATCCTTTTATGCATTTATAGTCGCTGATGATTAAAAAACCTTGAGACTAATGATAATCCTTGACAGTTCTATTATTATCCGTATTTTGGAAAATTTTTACAAATCTATTTAATTGTTTCTAAATTATTATCATAAATTTTAAAAATTGTTTAAATTATGAGGCTGCATTTCAGAAGTGATATAATTTAATTAATATTAAGTGCAATATTTTCAATCTTTTTCAAACAATAAAGTCTTTATTATATAAAATCAAAGCTAAAACAAAAATTTTGCTGATACGGCAATCGTGCCTGTGTGTTTCTACTAATTTGTTATGACATGCCCTCTAAAAAGCAGTATAATTTAGTTAATGATGATGCTTACGATAGTCGAATTCCACTTTATAATGAAGAAGCATTTCAACATGGAATTACTTTTCATGCAAAAGTGAGTATAAACAGGATAGTTCAGATATTGCCTTATGAAGGAAAAAAAAAGTACATTCGAAGCTGGTTTTTCTCAAACTTTGCCTTCTGATGAGGATTACATAAGTAGCACCTTTTAACAAATTTTTCAATGAAAATAAAGCAGCCCACCTTTTGCGACTTTTTAAAATCTCACCATGTTGACGATTATTACTGGGATCAACGTTGCTTTTTGATAATTTAAAAAAAAAAATTCTTTAAATTATTACTTTTTTATTAAAATATTTTTTTAATAGAATAAAAAATACCTTACCCAGTGTTTTCACTACAGCGCGAGAATCTCGCATATTTTTTTCTTTCCTCGCATTAAAAAATTATTAACGCGAGAAGTTCGCGCACCCTATTAATGAATTTCAAAATGCGTGAATGTCGCGAATTTTGGAAAAAATTTCGTCTTCAGCATTTCTAATGAAATCCGCTTCTTTTTTCTTCTTTGATCTTTCATTATATTCAATATCGTTCCTTGTTATCTAGCTTTTCTATTTACCAGTATTGTTCAGAACCAGAACACCCCCCTCAAACCACGTTCAGAACACATTTTTCTTCATCCATGTGTTCACTGTAGGTAAGGTTTCTTCATGTAAAACGTTTAAATTTTTTGTGCCTGAATGTAAGATGGACAAAACATTGTTAAGACAAATGTAAAAACGGATATTTAATGGATATGGATCAAATCCTAGCATGAAGTATGAACTTGGAAATAACTTCAACGTACTTCGCGATTTTATAACAGAAATAATTTAAAAGCCTATTCTGGCTGATGTAGAGGATAGGAAAGTGTGTGCACAATGCTACAAATTTAATTAGTGTTTTTGAATAATTCAGCATCTCTTGCAAGGTAATTTATCACCCAAAACCCGATTAAGACAAAATATCGTAACAGATTGACTGATGAGCATTTGAGCAACCTAATGAGAATAGCTGATGAAAAAGTAGATATACATAGAACATTTTCCATATGATGATGCAGCAAAAATATTTAATGCTTTAAAAATTAGAAGATGTTAAAAATGTTTTATAATTAAAGAAATATTTTTTTCCAAGTCTATTCGTGTTTTTTTTTTTTATTTAATTTTTAGAAATCTCATGGAATTATTTGAAATCTCACCCTGTTTTTGAGAAAAGGTGAGAAATTCTCACCCATTTTTTTTTTTTTTTTTTGTAATGAAAATACTGCTTACCTTAACTCTGATAGCTCATCTTTTGACACCAGAGGGTATGACCTCATGAATTGTTCTAATTATATTTTGATTCATACAACATTCAATCATTGCTCTCTGTGGCGAATTTTGAATTCGATAAAGTTAAAAATTCACTTGTCTAATTATTAAAAATATTGTCTAGAATATTAAAAAGTGAAATAACATTAATAAATGAAATAATAGTTAAAAAATGATATAATAGCTCTGATTTTAATCGTGGTGTGATCAGAGTTTTGAAATAATTCCTTCAGAAATATCTTCTGGAAACCTAGTTTGGTGAGATTTCAAAAACTCCCCACAGGGTGGCCTATTCTAGGATTCACTTGTTGCACCCAGTTATAAAAAATTGTAGATAAAAAAACATCACAGATTCGGAAAAACTTATAGCTACTTCGGCAAACCTGTACTTTGCATTTTTGCAAGTTTAAAATCTCTTTAGTGATTGCAATTATCAAGAGCAGATGCCTCAATGAATTCATCAGGACTGAAAATTTTATTTGTTAAATAAGGGCTTTCTGCAATGTGGGATTCCTGAAATAAAAAAATTGTGCACCTACCTTATGGTTAATCTTTAATACACTTTATTTATAGGTTTGGTAGTCACTGGGATATTTCCGTATCATGATCTGTCGCGCCAACTGCAATCGCCAAGGTGCCAAATGGATTTTAAACTAGCAATTTAAAAAAAAAAAAACATGTAGATATTTACCGGGGGTGGCCTCTCAAGTTGGTCCCTTTCTGTGATGTTTTTTTAAGTTTCTGGCAGGCTGTTGCAAAGGTTTCACAATTACTCTGCCACAGATCACGCTACGGAAATCTCCCGTGGTTACTACAGCCTTTAAATAACAATTTTATTGCTAATTTAATTTAAAATTTTAATTAATTTTATTTAATTTATTTTTATTTAATTTATCTTTTAAAATAAATGCTTGTTTTTATGTTAATTGTTAAAAATAAATCACATACAGATCAATTAGAATTACTGAAAAATTTGTTCCAAGTATCTGTAAATGCCCTCAAAATCTGGGAATTTTATCAAAAATCCAGTGGATTTTATTATTTCTGCAAAGGATATTTTTTTTTCAAAATTTAACTATAAATCATGATTATTATTTTTTTTCAATAATGTGAAATACCGAAATAGATATGTTATTTATGAATCCTTATGTTTATACTTAATTATCTAGAGCTATATGCTTACTGCATTGTAATTTTTTTTGGTTTGTTGGTCAATATATATAATTTAAATTTATTTAATCAAGGCTTTTGTTGAATGATAGTTAGTAATGGATTAATTTTTTTTTTCTTTAGTATATTGGTTCTTTGGACGTACCAAGACCCAGCAGTAGAGTTGAAATTGTGGCAGCTATGAGAAGGATCAGAGTAAGTTGTTTCTTTAAAAAAAAAAAAACTTTTTTACTTAATTTTTATTTCTATAATATACAATTGAACTCTTTTATAACAGGATCTGATTTGAAGAAAAAATTCCAAATTCATGGTTGGTACAAGTACAATATTTTAGCTCATGGAGCATAGCTTGTATTAAACAAGCAAGTCCCGATTTACTCGAGCAATATTTTTGTTACTCATAAAATTTCTTTTTAGTTTCCTCTCCAGCTTTTTAATTAATTACAGCCAGTTAATTTTTATTTGAAGAACAATAACACAATAAAGAGATAATGCAAAGTAAATTAATTGACTTATTTTGTACTGCACAAAAATAAAAAAAGAAATTAAGTAGATATTATATTTACAATTATGTAAGTATATAACAGGGTCATTCATTATTTCCTCTGTTTACTACAACCTTATTTTTACTACAACTGGCTTCAGTGGTACATGTTACTGCCCTCTACCGGCAACTCCTTAAATTGAAACTTGAATACTTTCGGAACAATTTCATATGTTCTTTTTTGCCATATTCATCTTCGTTTTTTTA
This sequence comes from Parasteatoda lunata, assembly GCA_949128135.1. Taxonomy (NCBI): domain Eukaryota; kingdom Metazoa; phylum Arthropoda; class Arachnida; order Araneae; family Theridiidae; genus Parasteatoda; species Parasteatoda lunata. The sequence goes on along the minus strand of OX421978.1, from coordinate 74,307,141 downwards.
CTATAATGCTTCGAAACCCCGGAGGGAATTATGAATAACCCTGTATAAGCTTTTATGATTTTTCCACAAAACCTTTTTTTATGAGCATTTAGTTTTAACCAGCAAATATTTTGGTCCATTCTCGCTAATTATATACTAGTTCGACTGTATGTACACTTTATAAATATTACTTTAAACAGTGTGTTATAGTTTTTTCATTAAGACAGCCCCTTCAGAGAAAGGAATAGAATTTTATTCTACTGTGCTCTGATTTGTGCTCATTTAACGTTTCTTCACATGAAATTCTTTACCATACTATCACAAATACTTTTCAGACAAATAAACAGTTACACAATAATGAACATTAAGTCGATGGAATGTTGGATTTAATGTTGTAAGAGCAGAAAACAGATATAATTCAATAAGTTAAAAACATTTTTCTTTGATGTGCAAATGATAAGCAGGAATGAACATGGGCCTATACTTGCAAGATGATGGTTTATATGTGTCTTTATTTCGTATCAAACTTCAGTGGAGAAAAATTTTTCTTAATTTTCATAAATAAAGATAAAAAAAACTTTTCTTTTTTGATTGACCTCTAATTTTTACATACTCTCAGTTTTTTCTTAAAAATTTTTTTTATTTTTAACAACAAACAAATTTAAGTGGAAAATAATTTATAGATGCTGTGATAATCTGTATTGCCATGTTGAAAGTCTTCTGTTACCAAAAGTATATTATGTCCAAATTTGTTACTCACTCTTTAATGTTTCTTGATTTTTATTTGAAACCATAAATTTAACATGTTGCTATGCATTTACAAAAAACTATCTACATCTAAATGGGGTAGTATACCTCTTAAACTGTCCATGTTTTCGTTCCGTGAAATCTTTTAATCAACTCTAGGTAAACTACATCTTATAAATATTTCAAAAATTTGAGCAAAGCCGATTTTTATGGTTTTTTTTGAAAACCACAGTGCTTTGTTTATAAATATAATTATGATAATAATTTTTTGATATGTTCTAATTTAACTTGTAAAATATATTTACTACTATCTTAATGTTCTTATTTTCAGTGTTTTCAAATGTTCCAGTATACTTTATAGTCTAATTACTGTTTTTATTGCTAATACATTTTTGTTTTTTAAAAAAAATATGTTTATTTATAGTATGAGTTTAAAGCAAAATCACTGAAGAAAAAGAAAATTAACCTTACAGTTTCTGTTGATGGAGTGAAAGTCACTTTACGCAACAAAAAAAAAGTCAGTGTTTTTTCTTCCTACTCTAAATAACAATTTTAAGATGATGAATAACAAATTGTCAATCATAATTTGTTTTTAAATTATTTTTTAAAAATTAAATTCATATTATGCTTAGTAATAAAATTTTTATGGAATATGAAATCAATTATTTAATGTGAGTAAATAAAGTTATTCCGAATAACAGTTTTATGATTAACAATTTGTCAATCATAATTATTTTTTTAAACAATAAATATTTTAGAAAATCTAGTAATTCATGTTATGAAAATAAAACTTGATTGAATGCAAAATCAATTATTTACAGTTATTGCTCTTATTTTATATTTTAATTATATATTTATTGTTGAAAATTATTTATTTTTTATTAAGAATGAAACTTTAGGAAGGTGATAATAAAAGATTAAAACTGATAATCAGTCAGCTTTGTTAAATTGCTAACCCAGCCTCTAACCAATAAGTTTTAGCTAGGCTGGGAAGTAATGGTGACTGATACTTTATGCTATCAGGTACGAAATACTGACCACATTGCTGCAATCTTGATGATGGTCTAAAAATGAAACGGGCTAACAACTGGTTGGTGCAAAACTGTTTTACATTTTATAGAAGAAGAGAAAAACTAGATTGAAATAATTTGTAACAGGGTTGGCAAGATTTTGCCGCAGTTGGAAAAAACCATAGTAAAAACTGTCCTGGCAAAAACTTATATTTTCCAAAATGAGAGGACAAAAACACATTTTTGATACAAAATTATTTCTAAAATTGAAATATATACTAAAAATATATATAATTTTAAAAAAATTAACAAAATTATTATTCCATAATTAAGTCATAATGTATTAATATATCATTTTAGTAGTTTAAAACATTATTGATCTGAAAATTAGTGATTATTCTCTTTTTTCCAGTGAATTGAACTTATTTTCAGTGAATTAATATAACTATAATTTAAAACATAAAATATCTATCAACATGTGTAGTTAATTAAAATATACAAGTATCAATGCAATTTTTTAAATTTGCCCAAATTCAATACTTTATTAATCATTGCAATGCAATGTGTGCTGTTTCAACATAGCATAACAGAACACTAGTTTTGAAACGTTATTTAGAGTCAACTTATTCCGAATTTTAGATTGTACAAATGAAAAATTCAAAAACACTCTTTCAATGGCAGTACTACTAGAAGGACATGAGTGTAAATGAGACATTAATTCCCAAAATTCACTGGAAATTTTACAAGAATTTAAATTGTGTAGTTTTGTTTGCATTTTGAAGTAATATTGAGAAATGAGGTGATTATCAAAATCTATCTAATAAAACATCCATCTTAGCTTTCTTATGTCTCTCTTTAAATATAGTGTAAGAGTGATATATAAAATAATACATATCAAAAGTTAATATGAAGAAGTAAAAAAAAAATACAATTTGTTAAAAAAACATTTATTTAAGGATTCTAAAATGAAAAGAGGTCAAAAACTTTCAATCCTTTAAATATTATTACCCTTATATTAATTATTAATATTTTAAAAATAATTTTTTCATGTAATGTATCAAAATTATTATTCCTTATGATTGATTTAAATTTGGTTTTTGCCACTGTCCTGGCAAAAAACCCTTTTTGCCTGCAAAAACTCCAACCCTGATTTGTAATAATTTATGCTTTTTAAAAAATTGAAATTCTGCCAAAAATAAATATATGTTATGCAACTTTCTATAAATATCACATTTTTTTCTCTTTTTTAATTGCGTTTTTTTCAATGGAACTTTTCAGACAAATCAATGGCCTTGGGATGAAAATAAACTTGTCATTCTGCACCATCCAATTTACAGGTATGGAACTTATTATGTTTAATTATGAAATTGCTATTTAATGTGTAATAAATATATTGTGATAAAATATATGTGCGTAAGGAGTTATATTCATCGACTGTTTCCCATTTTGATTTACTAGGGGGGATTTGTAAAGACTTTGGGTATATTGTGATAAGTAGATTTCAAGAATTATGCAGGGGGCTGGATAAATGAGTAGTAGCCAGAAGATTATTCTTAAAATTAAAGGAAATGAATGAAGAGAAGCTTCTTCATATATCTAGGATGGGATGAATAAAAAGAATCAGCTGTGTAACAACTCATTTGCAGTAAACATGAAAGCGTGAAATTCAACGCAATGTAAAGGAATGCTGTCACTTGTAATTCCAACTCTTATAAGTTTGAAGATAAAAGACTGAAGAAAATATATGAAAATGAAATTTGAGTCTACTATAAAAGAAATGCTATTCACTATAAGCATATGAAATGTCATTAGTTAAATGGGAGTTTGGATATGACCACTAAAGAAGATCACTATAACAGAGTGTTCACTATAGCAGCATTTGACTCTATATTTTCTCTTACATAGGTTATCTCCTACATTTTTCCTCATAATTATCTCATGAGAAAGAGAGAATTTTGTTTTTATTTTAATAGCAGCATTTGACTCTATATTTTCTCCTACATAGGTTATCTCCTACATTTTTCCTCATAATTATCTCATGAGAAAGAGAGAAATTTGTTTTTATTTTAATAGCAGCATTTGACTATATTTTCTCCTACATTTTTCCTCATAATTATCTCATGAGAAAGAGAGAAATTTGTTTTTATTTTAATAGCAGCATTTGACTATATTTTCTCCTACATTTTTCCTCATAATTATCTCATGAGAAAGAGAGAAATTTGTTTTTATTTTAATAGCAGCATTTGACTATATTTTCTCCTACATTTTTCCTCATAATTATCTCATGAGAAAGAGAGAAATTTGTTTTTATTTTAATAGCAGCATTTGACTATATTTTCTCCGACATAGGTTATCTCCTATATTTTTCCTCATAATTATCTCATGAGAAAGAGAGAAATTTGTTTTTATTTTAATAGCAGCATTTGACTATATTTTCTCCTACATTTTTCCTCCTAATTATCTCATGAGAAAGAGAGAAATTTGTTTTTATTTTAATAGCAGCATTTGACTATATTTTCTCCTACATTTTTCCTCATAATTATCTCATGAGAAAGAGAGAAATTTGTTTTTATTTTAATAGCAGCATTTGACTATATTTTCTCCTACATTTTTCCTCATAATTATCTCATGAGAAAGAGAGAAATTTGTTTTTATTTTAATAGCAGCATTTGACTATATTTTCTCCGACATAGGTTATCTCCTATATTTTTCCTCATAATTATCTCATGAGAAAGAGAGAAATTTGTTTTTATTTTAATAGCAGCATTTGACTATATTTTCTCCTACATTTTTCCTCATAATTATCTCATGAGAAAGAGAGAAATTTGTTTTTATTTTAATAGCAGCATTTGACTATATTTTCTCCTACATTTTTCCTCATAATTATCTCATGAGAAAGAGAGAAATTTGTTTTTATTTTAATAGCAGCATTTGACTATATTTTCTCCTACATTTTTCCTCATAATTATCTCATGAGAAAGAGAGAAATTTGTTTTTATTTTAATAGCAGCATTTGACTATATTTTCTCCGACATAGGTTCTCTCCTATATTTTTCCTCATAATTATCTCATGAGAAAGAGAGAAATTTGTTTTTATTTTAATAGCAGCATTTGACTATATTTTCTCCTACATAGGTTATCTCCTACATTTTTCCGTGTAATTATCTCATGAGAAAGAGAGAATTTTGTTTTTATTTTAATAGCAGCATTTGACTCTATATTTTCTACTACATAGGTTATCTCCTACATTTTTCCTCATAATTATCTCATGAGAAAAAGAGAAATTTGTTTTTATTTTAATTCGACATTTAAATTGTTGTAATATCTCCTAAAATGACTCTGTCTAAATTTAAAACTTAGTATGTATTTGATGTAAAATGGATGTATTTGATGTAAAAAAATCACTTTGCTTTTTTTTTTTTAAATTGTAAATATTTAAATGGTGCTATTTTATTATTAATACTTGATTTAAAAAATTTTTAGTTTATATATTTCAAATGTGGAAATTTCTATTTTATTTTTGTAGAAAATTGTTATGAAAATCATAATTCTAGGACTGTAAAACGATATTAAGGTTGTGTTTTAAAATTATACTTTTTCCTGAAAAAACATTGGCTGAATTGCGGTATTTTCATTACTATTTATTTTAATACTTTTTTCCATGTACTCCTATTTCCGACACATTAAAATCTTCAAAATAATTCCTCTAAATACTGAGTACTGAATAAAAAAAATTTTAAAAAAGTATCTATTGTGAACCTCATAGTTTTCTTTTTTTTTTACTTTAACAAACTTTAAAATGCATCAAAATAATCTTCAAAGCATATTATTTTTTCTTGATACTGATAATTTTTTTATAATTATTTTAAAACTTCTAAGTGTAGATATAAATTTGATATATACTGATCAAATATTAGAATAACAATTAGTTCTAAAATCAGGGATGAAATTTTTCCGCTTTTTAACGGATTTTCGCTTTTGTCTCTCGAAATTTAGCCCTTTTATCAAAAACTCTGATTCTCTAAAAATTTCAGTATTTTTTTATAAATATTCCGCTTTTTCTGAAAATCCAGCCGTTGAAATAAAATAATTATATTTCTTTCTGATTTTCAAAGATAAACAAAAATTTCAAACTTTGTAGCTGCCAACCCTTCCACATTTTTAATGATTTTAGCTATTTTCTCCACTTTTACGTGCAAAAAAGAAATCCGCAGATTTTCCGCATTTTTACCCACCGGCCAGATAGCTCATATTTTCGTAGTCGCTGCATTTTAATATCAAACATCGATTTTCTTATTTACCTGATTTAAAAGTTTTGCATTGCGATTCTTATTCATGCAATTTCAATATCGTACATTGCAAATTGCAATTCTTATTTACGGGGTTTAAAAATGCAATATCGCTATTTGTATTTACGGGATCGTCTGGATTTTATTATTACATGATTGCAACCACGTAGATTTACTCATCTCGAAAATTCAGCTTTTTTTGCATTTTGGCTAATCTCATCGCTGTAAAATAAATGCTATGAACTTAGCCAACTTCCGAGCGAAAAGTTTTCCCTTTTAACTGAGCAGTTGGGATATCTATTGTAATACTATATATTTTATTTCTAAATATTTTTATTTACAATTCTTAAAAATTATAAAACTTTTGTTAGATTCATTATTGTTTTTGTTTTCTAATTTTAATCAGCTTAAGTATTTTCAATGAAATAAATACATATTTTTTATTTCTTCATGTGTTATAAGTTGTGATTTCAATTTCAGGATATTTTATGTTTCTCATGATTCACAAGATCTTAAAATATTTAGCTATATAGCTAGGGATGGAGGAACTAATTCTTTTAAGTGCAATGTTTTCAAATCAAAGAAAAAAGTAAGTGTTTTGTGTTGTATTGTTCACCTTTATAATTTCAAATCGAAATATTCCACTTGAATAAAATGTACTTTTATGTAAATCAATGTACATACTATACATATCAATTAAAAATATTGTCATGATTCACAAGATCTTAAAATATTTAGCTATATAGCTAGAGATGGAGGAACTAATTCTTTTAAGTGCAATGTTTTCAAATCAAAGAAAAAAGTAAGTGTTTTGTGTTGTATTGTTCACCTTTATAATTTCAAATCGAAATATTCCACTTGAATAAAATGTACTTTTGTGTAAATCAATGTACATACTATACATATCAATTGAGAATATTGTTAAAAACATTCAAATTTGTAAATTGTGTATTGTTAAAAACATTCCAATTGTTCTAATTTAATTGCCTTTCTCCTGATACAGATGCTATTCAATAATTAACTTTAAAAATAGTTCTTTTTTAAAAAAAAAAAGTTTCCCTTTATAAATTGCTGTTTATAGAAAAGTTATGGACATTAAAACAATTTTTTTTTTTATTAAACAACTTAAAACTCCTCATGCACCACAAAGTATAACATAAGGCTTACAGTTGTAAGTAGAAAACAAAAGAAGAAAAATTTACAAATTTAAATTAAAAACAAAATTCCGCAAGGCAGCAAGACTTTCAATACTTTTGACCAGTTCTGATAAGACAGGAGGCCAACAAATAGAAAGACGCCTCAAATCAGTCTTTAATTTCATTTAGGCACTCGCATACAGATTGCAATGAAGAAGAATATGTTCAGCATCTTCATCAGCATCGCCGCAAGCACAAATTCCACTGGTCTCCAGGTGGAAACGAAACAAATATCTCTTAAAATTTCCATGGTTTGTTAAAATTTGGGTTAATTTAAAATCAGTTGCAAAGAATTTACATTGCAAACGGTGAAAAATGGATGGAAAGAACCTTTTCGTCCAAAGCAACCGAGGCGAAGCAAGAAATTCAGCATTCCAGTCTGCAATGAACTTCATCCAAAAATATTTTCTGTTTGCACGACTGATCAGCTACCATCAGCAACTTTTTCAAAGCCACCTACCTAATGAAGACACAATGATGAAAAAATTGTTCATATTTTTTTTTCTAAAAGCTATTCTATATTAAGTTATGATTTCTCCATACCTGTACTTAATAATGTTTCATTTATAAATGTTAGTCTTAAGAAAATAATGCTAATCATGGCAATTATTTTATTAATTTTAGAGTCAAGCTATGCGTATTGTGAGGACTATTGGCCAAGCGTTTGAAGTGTGTCACAAATTGAGTTTAGCGTTAGCATCAACTTCTGGAGCTGGATGTACAAGTGAGGAAGTTGAAGAAAATGCTTTGCATGATCATTCTAGTAAAGGTTTGTTTAATTTTGAAACTATTCATTATTTTAAAAAATTATAAAATTAAGTATAATTATTAATTTTTTAAAGGAAATAAAAGAACATTAAACAATTAAAAAATTACAAGTATTTGATAATTTTGCATTTCTTAAATTAAATATTTGCTGTTGAAAAAGGTATGAAAAGTTAAAGATTAAATAAACAAATTCGAAAAGAAAAAAACAACAACTTTGGAATAACAAACTAGCTGTAAACATGAATGAATATTTCTTAATAATTCTCTTATATTTAATGCAAGCCGATTTCTTATTCAAAACAATTTTGAACTTAAGTAAATTAAGTTCTGCAGCCAACTTTGCCTCCTTAAAGTAGTGAAGTTTGTAGTCACTATATGTAAAAAAGAAAAAAAATAGTTGTAATTAATTACATTTGTAACAAAGTAGTTACAAGAATAATGTAGTTTTTCCAACCACTGATTTTATTCTACCTAAATGCTGTATTTAGCTAGTGTTTTATATTTACTCATCTGATATTCATTATTACCCTTAAAGAATAAAAAGAATATTTGATGTTAGGATTTTATATTTATATACAAAACAAAAAAAGATTGAAAACAAAAACAAAAAAAATAGAAAGATTAATTTTGAAAAATGGAAAAGAAAGAGCAATGCCATAATTTAAACTATGTTAACTAGTTATTTAAACTTTTTTTTTTTTTTTTCAAAATGCTTTTGCTTATTTTGTGTGCCAAAAATAATTAGAAAAAGTGTTTTATTTTTCATCAAAGGTAAAAGCCAAGGTGATGGTGCATCAGAACCTAATAGCTGTGATACTCAGGAAGATTTGGCTGCATCTAAAATCTCTGACTCTGTTTCACATCAAGGAGCTTTTCGAACAAATGGAAGTAATTTAAGCCCAAAAAATGAAATTGATGTAAGTTCGCTCTAATTTTCTTTCGTGCGCAAAAAATAATTCATTGCAGTTAGATAAGGATTATTTATGTATCAGTGTCCAATTTGACTTATCTAAACTATCTTTTCTATAAGTTTAAAAAAAAAAGTGGGAATCTCATCTGAGTTTTGCTTTATAACTAAACTATAACAGAATGATAGTGTTGATTTTATAATGAAACAATTTTATTTCCATGATACTGGAATGAATATGTTTATGCAATTATAATATTTTAATAGAGTAACTAAGAACATTTAGTGTTTGTAATGTATCCATTGGACTGTATATTGTAATGTATCCATTAGACTTTTTTTTTTTTTTTTTAAATTAATAAAGTGAATTTAAATAGAAAGCTACAATATGTAAAAACAAGAAACTTAAAATAAAAATAATTAAAAGTAGCATTCCTTTACATCGATTTGTGGTTTAGGGGACGGCTAAATAATTGTTTTATGCTGGTCTGAGACAAATTGTAATGTTCGTTTTGAGCCTTGCTTTGTTTTAGAAAAGTATGAGAACAATAAAATATTTCAATAAATAGTCATCCATTAAAAATTCTACAAATTCACATGTGAAATATTTTTAAAAGATTTTTTCTCAAATACAAATCGTAAAGCTCTAACTGAACCCACTTTAGGTGGGCGACAACTTCAAAATCTTAAATGAAAACCATCACCAGAAACAAAGAACCTGATTTAACCTACAAATTTCACATTTTGACTTACAGATGACGCTATAATTAAAAAATAGAAATCTGGTACAAATTTTATAAAACTTGAATGGCTTGAGAATAAAAGTAGCAAAATAGTTGTAGTACTTGATATTTTCAAAATAACTAATAACAAACTCAACTTCCACTTCCCGGGAGATTTCCTTTAAATGTTCCAATAGGAATTTAGTTTAGTGTCAATGAATGCTTCTTTTGAACTATTTTACTGGGGTAGAAATTAGGAAAAATTTGTCCTTGGTCCACAAAGCTAGTGACTAATGGACACTATTAGCACATATTTTCACTAGTTCGTTCATTTTTTTGTTTCATTTAATAAAAAAAAATTGAATTAAAGTAATTATTAATTAAAACTGAATTTAAAAAGTATCAATATAAAGAATGTGTTATCCTCACTTTTATGTTGAAATATGCTATTTTTTGACAATAACACAGAATTAAAAATCACAAATTCAAAGCAGCATACCATCGCTTTATATCAATATCCGGGACAGTTTCCTCTGATAATTATTTTATGATTTAATTTTTATAGACCTTTAATAATTTCAAGCTCTGATTTATTTCATGCATATTTCTTTAGATAATTTATCATTTCTGAATTTCTCAGGTACCCTGTATTATTTCTTTAACAATTAAAGCAACCTTATTATTGCAAAATATTTGAAATTATCTATTTCTTCTTTATCAGTGATTAGTCAGGGAAACAGAGATTGTACTGCTGATAAAATAAGATGTGAGAAAGTTGATGTTTTTGTGAATATGTTTGTATATTTTTTTGTAGGGTAAAACTGGAATCTCTAATAACAATTCTCAACTATCTGAGTCTCTAAGTGTATATCACCATATTCAATTACTGAAAGAGCAATTGGAACAGCAAAGCCAGCAAATGCAATCAGTGATGGGGCAAGTGCAACTAATGAAAGATCAATTATCTGCTGAAACAACTGCTAGACTTGAAGCCCAGGTAATATTAGCTTAAATTCAACATAAATAAAAACAGTGACAATCTTTTTTCATTGTTTAATTTCTTCGATATTAAGAATTTTTTTGAATTGCATTAGATTTTTCAGTAAAAAATTAATTATGAATGTGTAATTATGTTGCACATTTTATTTAGGCTCAAAACCATCATTTACTTGCCCATAATAGAGAACTTCTTGAACATATCAAAAAATTAGTGAACCATATTCATGATGTTGAAGAAAAATTCCACAAAACTGGAAGATCAAGTGAATTTTCCATGCCTGAACCATTCCTAAATGTGAGATTTTATTTTTTATTATTGAGATTATTTTTAAAATTGTTTAAACTTAAGTACTCTTTTTAACAGATTAAAAACTTTTCTCTAAAAAATTGTTTAAAATTAATTATTTTCTTGAAACTCACACGTAACAGTAAAGTCGAAAATCAAGTGAAACTTTTAAGCCTGAATCATTCCTTAATGTGAACCTATGCTGTAACAGTTTCTTTAACCCACTTACGGTTCTCCACGTGAAAATTCGTATTTTAACCAGTAGTCTTCTCCGCATAGTGAAACCAGTTCTTCTATGTTATTAAATAGGGAATAGTGTATTGGAGGGAAACATTCTCCTAATTTTGCTCATTTGCTAAACCGCCAATGGGTTAAACACTAAACATATTGATTTTTTTTCCATCAATTAAAATAAAACACATTCATCAAACATATTCTAAACTTTCTTTTAAAGTTTTTATTTGAATTATAAATTTTAAAATAATCTAAAGTCTAATTGTTTTTTTTTTTTTTTTTTGAAAACTTTTATTTTGTTTATTATATTGTATTTGATTGTAATTTAGTTATCATATTTTTATAAATAAGGCCAAGTTAAAATAATTTTCCTAAAACATTCCTTTACATGTTAAGTTTTTGAAACATATAAAAAAGTTTTTAATCTGTAATTCATATAAAATTCTTTTATTATTGCTATGAATTACAAATTCTGAATCCCAGCAAAACATTTGTATTTGTGATATTTTTTTTTTTTTTAAACTTCTGACCTCTATACTGGCATATTAATTGACTTTTTTTTTCCTTTGTAAAAATGTGCAACAATACTTGTTTTAATTCATCTAGAAGAAACCACATAATTTTTTTACATGACTGTCTCATTGTAGCATGGCAGCTGTGCCTTTTTTTTCCTAGGCAGATGTTCAAGCATTAGCTGGTTTAGATTAAGAAATATTATAGAAATTAAATTTAAAATGTTGTTTTATTGGTGGTAAAACTAATAAAATGGCATTATTATTATTGTTACAGATTGCAATTTCTGAATCTTATCAAGACACTTGAAATTGTGGCATATTTTCTTAAAATTTCTAAGCTCTGGTGTATAAAAATTCAGGGCAATTTAATATTAATGAGTAATTTTTTTTCAGAAAGTAGTTTTTGTTTATAGAAATATTATTTTTTAGTTTCCTTCCTCTGATATGGATCTCTATCGGCAAAATACCAAGTCCTTCTTAGGGAATGAGAAGAATCCAGCTACTTCCATTGGAGGATCTATTCTTGATGATCAAAACTCATCTGACTCCTTATTCCAAAAAAACTTTCCTTCATCTGTTAACAGACAGCTTTCTGTTCCTACCTCCTCTAGACACAGTTCTTCTAACAGTCCGAAGTTTGGTGTATCTTTCAACCAGTTCGGCAGCTCTCTGCCGGGAAGTCCATCACAACTCACATTTCCTTCAAATATGGATTCCCTTTTCAAACCTAACAGTTTTGTGTGCAGCAGCCCTAAAGTTGCCAAAAAAAGCCCTCTATCCACCGATTCCCCCAACGATATCGTAACTCAAGTCGACATTGTCCGGTCACCGTCATTTTCTCAGTCTTCCACGCATCAAAGTGGTTCAAAATCTCCCAAACACCATATATTCGATTTCGATCCCGTGGCAGCTTCGTCCCTATTCAACTCCAATAACTGTAGTCCGAGTCTCTTTTCAGATAAGTTCAATCACAAGTCTTTTTCCATGTCCGATCAAAACGACAGTTTCAGCAGTGGTGCTATTTCGAGACACGAATCCTTCAACCGAAATTCGAGGACATCTGATCCATCTAGTAATGATAGTTTCATAGCCCAGATGACTAGAGATTTAGCCAAAATGAGTACTTTGGAAAAAAGTCTTACTGAGGTTGGATCTGCTGGCAAATCTCAGGCTGATTCAAATTTTGCAAATTTTTTTAATAGTTGATGATTTATGTTCATAATGAATCCTTTTCATTGAGAATCTCATCAATTTCATTTAAGACTATTAATGTATTTCTATATACTTAAATAATCTCACTTTCTTGCTATTGTGTTTTATGCATTGGTCAACAATTTTAACAGCACTTTTTGTCAGTACTTGACTGATAAATTGCAGAGAAGCCAACTATTGCTGGTTTTTCAAAAATAAATACTGATTTTAAAGTAGATGGGTTTAAGTAGTTTGATAACTTCAATACTAAAGCACTTCAGAGTACTTTGATTATCCTATTTTAGAGGTGCACAGCCTTCTAGCCACGGCCAAAAATTAATTGGAAAACCTATATCAGAAATTTTATAACTGTTTTTTAAACTAATTTCAAGATGTTTTATTAAAGTCACTGAATTTGTAACATTGAAATTCCAAAATGCTTAAAATACTGGTTAAAAGTTTTTTTTTTTTTTTTTTTTTGGTAAATATTAGGTATAATTTGTTGTACTTTGTCTTTTAATTTTCACAAAATAATATTGTTTTATTTCAGTAAACTATTATCAATTGATATAAAAACTGAATTCTCTGTGGCTCTCTAATCTAAACTTTTTTTAAAAAAAATTAAAAATTCTGCGACCCTCATCTGAAAAAGAGTGTGCACCTCTATTATTTACTTGTTGTTTCTTTGTAAAAATGTACTTTTAAAATTGTAAACACATTTAGCTTAAAGGTCTTTTGAAATGCTATTCTTCTTTTAATTTATAATGCCAGACTCATCTTTAACATGTCATACATTTTCATTTATATTAAGTTCATTAATTTCTTATGCTACCTCTAAACATCATTGACACTATAAAGCAATTTGAGCAACTTAATGTTTTGTTTTTGATGTTTTAGATGTATTTACACTGTCTGTAATGCGTTATTCATTACTCATTGTGTGATTCATTATTCATATCACACTATTTCAGCATGTGTGATTATCTTAATAACATGAATCAAGATACTCTCTGATGTTATATTTTAGATTTTTCTTTTTGTTTTATTGTATTCTTTGATGAGCAGCTGGAGAATTTATTTTAAAGTTAGTATGCTTAAGAATATACGAATATAAATACTTTGTACTACAAGGTTTAACTTTTACGCATGTTCTTGTTTTGTTCTTTACAAGCATCGTCAAATGCATCTATATTAATAAGCTCTAGTTTCTATGAAATTAATGTTTGAATTTGCTTTAGTAATATTTGCAAGTTAAAAAGATCGTAAAAAAATTATTTAAAGATTGTAAATATAGCATTTATGAAATATATATTTATGATCTTTTTAAATATTTTTTATTTCGTAAGCGTGTCTTGATCAATGCCAAAAATAAATTGTGCCATGTAATATGTAATTTTTTTTTTTTTTAATGCTATCTTGCGAATCTCAGATTTACATTAATTCACTGTTAATATGTCATTATTTGCTTACTTTTTATCAATCTCTATATAGTGCCATATTCATAATAATCTATCAGTATTTTTAATTCTCTCTGTTTTTGGTAATGAAGACTATTGTTGAACTTGTTTTATTTAGTTACTGCTATAATATCACCTAATCTTTTAAGTTAGTTATTGTTTCCTGATATCTCAAAGAGGTATTTCTTACAAATAATATTTTAAAAATAAATTTTGGTAAAAAATTATTGACAATAAAATATTTAGTGTTTCTCTTAACTTTTAGTAAAAAAAAAAAAAAAATATTAAATTAAAATAAAGCATAATAGCTTTTAATTTGATACTATATGAAATTGTGTACTTAATTGAATGAAATTTGCATACTCATTATCAATATTAATAGAACTTTTAAAATAAAAGGGAAAAAAATAACACAAATTGCAAAATTTTTATGTTTAAAATTGTTGTCTATTAAAATTGTTATGGAATGTTTTATTCTCATAAACTTGAATAACTGTCCTGTCTTACATTTTTTTTTTTTTTTTTTTTTTTTTTAAGCATTTAAATAATTTTTTATATTAATATAAAACTAAAGTAGTTGCTAAGGATTTAATAAAAGTTTTTTTTTTTTTTATCATACTTTATTAGTGGATTAGTATGAATATTTTCTTCCAAATTTCATTTTTGAAAATGTGTTAGGTAGTAATATGAATTCTGTTATGTATTTCTGTGATTTGGAACAAGAAATATTTTAGTACTTTTTTTCTGTAAGCATCTATAAAAAAAATGTATTTCAATTAGTGTACTATGTATTTTTAAACATGTCTCAAAAACTATTGTTCAATGTTGTCAGTGATTGGGGGACAATGTTATGCATACTTTTTTATCAAAGTTATTTTATACTATTTAAGTGTAAATAAACATGTTGATACTTTATGTCAATAAATAATTAACCTCTTTAATAATTGTGCAATTGTTGGTGCAATTGATTGTAAAAAAAAAAAAAAAAAAAAAAAAACTCATTTTAGATTTTAAAAAATGGGATGATCTTTAATTAAGTTTTTTATTTAGTTGAAATGTTTTCTAATTTTATATCAAAAATGAATCAAATTTCATTTTTGATCTTGTTTATATAATAATATTATAATAAACAGCATTACTATATAATGTATTTATATAATAATTGCATACATATAATATACTCTTTAGTACTTACATTCTTCGCCCCAGCTTTTTACTATAGAAAAGTTTGATGCAAGTTGTATAATTTTCATATCAAACAGTTCCTTAGTATTGTTTTCAGATTGATATTTTTCACGTTTCTGGAATTTTCAATAGATACAACTGGAAAGAAATTGTTAAATGTCATTTCAATTAGTTTGAGAAAAATCAACTTTAAAATTTATTGAGATTTTATAGAGCTATATTTAAAATATCTTTCTCAGAGCTATCAACCTGTACCTTATAGCTCTCCACTGTGTTTTTAGTGCTAGTGAAAAAGTAATTCAAAAACCATTTAAATTTTTTTTCTTTTGAATGGGGATAAAAATGTCACAATATGATATTTATACGTATTTAAATAAGTTAAATATCATGGTTATCAAAATCATTTTAAAATCAAATGTTAAAGAATAAATTTTAACTTATGCGTTATAAAACGTTATAAAGTTGTAGAGCTCATGAGAAATTTTTTGTTGTGGGTCTATGTAGGCATAATTTTAATTGAATTTAAACTGTCTATAAATTTTTTTTTTTTTCATTTATTAGTATCTGAAGGAAAAAATTTATGTAAATAACTCTATTCTTGTTTTTGAATTCTTTGTTTTGTCTATCTATAGATAGAATAATTAATTATAAATTTGCATATTAATAGATGGGTCAGATGTTGTGTATTTATATTTTAAAAAGGGACCCGCTTTTAATAAAAATAGAGCCCAAAGTTCAAAAGTACTGGGTTCTAACAACTGTAGTTTCTGAAGTCTAGTGGAATCACTGACTTCAAATATTTTGGGAAATATCTGCAAATTTAAGTCGGAGAATTTGGCTGATCTGCTTTTTTTTATTAAAAAGTTTCCTATTCGTAAAATTAACAGTATAAATTAATGTTTTTTATCTTTAGTCAACCATAATGTGATCTTAAACCTGAAAAATTAAGAGGTTTTTAAAACGCCACTTTTAAGGTCTAAAATTCAAAAACATGCCATTGGGCATGAATGCCCCAGTTACATTCATGCCCAATACTCTAAATACTTAAAAATTTAATTATTCAAATGTCCATGCTAAACATGATACTTCAATCTTTAAGCACATTTAAAAATGTTAAACTTCAAACTTCAATTTATGCACTTTTTTTTTCACATTAAACTTTTCATTAAAATATTTTCCATTCATTTACAGCCATAAATTATTGTTCTACCTAAATATAAAGTTATGTTGTTTGACAATTATAATTAATTTTTTATAAATTTAAATATAAATAAATTTTTTTCTTCTAGATACATTTAATTATGATTAATTTAAAACAATTATTTGTAATAAAATACAAAAAACATAGATATTTTAAAAATGTTCCTGAAATTGAAAAATTTTAGTTCATTCTGCCTGAAATTTATTGAGTTTTAAAATGTTAATTCTTCCCATCTTACAAAAATATTACTTTTAAATTTCACTCTTCTTGTTCTCATTTCATCATTAAAAAAAAAAGAGTCCTAAAACGCTGCGAATGTTTATTAATTATAGTGCTTCAGTAAAATTGTTTTGCTTTTGTGCGGGATTTGAATTTAACGTAAATTTGTAAAGAAAAACTCACCCTCTAAACCAGGGATGGGCAAACTACGGCCCGCGGGCCAACTGTGGCCCACCCGAACGTTTTATCCGGCCCGCGGACAGAATTTTAGCTTGCCGATCCGTGGCGAATCTAAACAATATACATAATACATTCATTTTCTTGTCTACTTTGTTTAAAGCTATTTTCGTTCTTTCTTTTTTAACAAAGTACTGATGACCTTTTTACTTTCTCTATTTTTGTTCTACAAAACATAAATTGATGGAAATAGTTAGCACAGACAGCTTCAATTGGTAAAATGTGGAAAGCTGAAGTTCTTTATAGAATAGCCGTAAATTAGCTCCAACTAGTGTTTGTCTTTCTCGAGGAGCAGACATATGGAATCTAATATAGGTGAATTGTACTTCACATGAGTCAGAATACGCAAGTTCCAACGAGCGGATTTTTCTGCCGGCGCGAGTTCTAACATTATTTACTCTGTATGGAACGGTTGCACACATACAACGTCATTGTAAATAATGGTGAAATTATTAAATGTATAAAATGGCTACTGCTTTTTTTGAGTTATTTGTAAAATTTTTTAACCCCAAAATGAAAACTAAAAAATTCAAAGTTTATGTAGAGTGCCATGCGTTCAATGATGAACTGACTTTATTTTATTTCAGAAAATAGAATTTTTATTTTAGAAGTTTTTACTTGGCCCACCGAACTTTTTTTTTCTAGATTTTTGGCCCACGACCAAAAAAGTTTGCCCATCCCTGCTCTAAACAAATGGGTTAGTATTTCAAATTTGGCCTTTGATAAATAATTTATAATTTAAAAAAAAAAAAACACTTAAAAATAAAAAAACTTTAATGTTTTTTTTTTTTTTTGCCTACATGTTAAACATATTTTTGAATTACTTTTTGCTGCCGTGTTTCCTTAAGAGTTATTTAGCAATGTGTTTAATCATTTGGAAATTGTTTGCTTTATAACCTTTTGCCTATGTTTTAAATATCCAAACTGTAAGCAAATTCTAAAATTTTTGTAATATTTTTTAGGAAAGTGTAGTAATGAAATGCTACATCAACACACGTTTAACATTTTCTGGTTATTTTATAAACATTTTAAAAGCTGTTTTTCATAATTATTATTTTTTAGCATTATTTTTGCCATGCTTATCTGTGATAATACTATCGTTTATAGTTGATAGAAATATCTAATATTAAGAGAATAGTTAAGAAAATTAAAAAATTTTAATGGATTAGGGAAACTATTTATGAATATGCTGGTAAAAACTTTTTTTTAATTACTATGAAGAACAAACAACTTTTTGATAATTGTAAATAATGTACAAAAATATTTTCTCTAAAGTACTTTGTCTTACTATTTAGAAAATGTTTTAAAAATACTTCATCCTATTATATTTTGCTTGTGTTTATGCAACTAACTTTAGTTTTGCTCAGTATAATGCTTTAAGCATATTTTATTGCTCAGTGTGTTAAAATTTTTATTTTTATTAGTCATTTATTAATTACTAGTCTCATCTTTTTACATTAATTTAGTTGCTTTTCTTTGTGCTTCTCAAATTAATTGCTCAATTTAATTTAAGCTCAATCTACCATCATTTTGTTGTATGAACTAAATTAAATGAAAATATGAAAATGATCTCCAATTATTCTTCATTATGCAGTACACTCTCAAAATCTCGAAAACCTTGTTACCAAAAAAATATTTTCCCCCTTGGTATTATATATTCACCTAATATTAATTTAAATTACTATGGCGAAGAGTTTTTTCTCCAAGCTTGTTATGTTGAATTTTTTTTCAAAATAGAAATTGAATTTTTTCGGAAAAATCACAAGTTTTGCAAGCCAATTCTTTCATATTTAATAAATAATTATTTTTGTCTTACTCTTAAAAATAAAATTATCATTGTTGTATTTAGACTTATAGTAAACTATCAATACATAAATATTTAATAATAGTTTTTCATGTTTCATGACTCTACTTTTTAAAGTGATATTTTAGAATATTTTTTTCTTCTTTTTAGAACATATTTTGTTCTGAACTTGTTATCTCAAAAACACGCTATCTTGAAAGTTTTTTAGTGTCCCTTTAACTTTGAGATATCGAGAGTATACTGTAATAGCATTTTTCAAAGCATAGTTGAAGAGCTTAGTGACTAAACAATAGTATCTGTATCAATATTTTAGTTATTTAATTTGCCATGGCTACCTTCTGTTAAGCAAATTAAGTTCTATGTGGCAATTTTTTTCTGCAATTATTTAATTTAGTTATCCCAGGAATTATAATTATATTTATATTCTTGAAATATTTAAGAAATTTGTATTTTATAATATTTAAAGAAAATATTTTTTATAATTTTTGGTTTATATTTCTTCTTAATGATTTTCAAGTTTTTAAAATTTAGTATTCCTCTAGGGAATTTTTATCTGCTGTTATAAAAATTTTAATAACAACAAACGTTCACTTTTCTCTCTTTTTGTTTGTATTTGAACCCCATTTGATGTTTAGTTTTGTAAAAATATAGAATGATCAATTTAAAAAAAAAAAAAATTTCAATTTAAGCTAGGCAAGAAATAAATTTTAAAAAAATTAATTAATTTTTTTTTTTTTTTTTTTTTTTTTGAAGGAAGAAGAAGTAATTATGTAATGTGCAATTCTTGTATTGTATTCTTACAATGTTTCAAAAAGTTTCCTTTTTTTTTGAAGGAAGAAGAAGTAATTATGTAATGTGCAATTTTTGTATTGTATTCTTACAATGTTTCAAAAAGTTTCCTGTTTTTTTTTTTGAAGGAAGAAAAAGTAATTATGTAATGTGCAATTTTTGTATTGTATTCTTACAATGTTTCTAAAAGTCTCCCTTTTTTTTTTTTTTTTTGTGAAGGAAAGAAGAAGAAGTAATTATGTAATGTGCAATTTTTTATTGTATTCTTACAATGTTTCAAAAAGTCTCCTTTTTTTCTCCCCTTTAAACAGTTCTATTAATCCTTTGATAAGGTGTGAAAATGCTGTTTTATGTAGTCACCTTAATTGTTTTTTTTTTTTTTTTTCCGTCGAGACAAACTTTTCCCAGTTTAATTTGGAATTTTGCCTATAATGTTTAGAGTGAGATTTGTTCAAAATTCATGCTTTATAATTTGATTTTTGGTTTCATCAATTTCGTTTACAATGATTTTGGTCACCATGAATTATAAACAATTCCATTATAATAATAAATTATTTGGTTGCCATGTACTAAAACTTTTAATCTCTCCTTATATGAGCATGGCTGTTCTTTGTGGACCAGAGCCTTGCCCAGTACCTTCCTCCATTCTGCTCTTTTCTTTGCGATTGTCTTCTAGTTAGTAATTATTAGGATTTTAAAATCCTCTTCCACGCTGTTCAGCCGTCTGATCTTAGGTCTACCTCTAACTCTAGTTCCCATTGGTTTGTAATTGAAGAACTTAAATGTCAAGGAATAAGGGTCCATTCTACAGATGTGACCCGCAAGATTTAAGCGAAATTTTTGATTTGATCAAGTTCAAAAACTAAATTACACAAATTCTGTTGAATTACATTGTTTGGCATCTATGTTATTCTATTTAATTTAAATTAATTCCTGTTGACTACCGTATACCCCAGTCCCACTTTTCTAACCCCTAAAATTTCACGAAAATCTGGGGGTTGACTAGAATGCCAGTAATAAAGTTGAACATGCATTGATTGGGAAATATCAATGCATTATAAATAATGAAATAGGTATGAATAACTTTGTTTCTATTTACCCCTTCCAAAAACTATTTTGAATAAGTTAAATTCTGTTGATTTTGTGTTTCCCCACATATTTTCTTTACATGTAAAGGTTTTTTTTTATTAAAAACAATACCTTAAATTACATTCAGAGAAAATTAAGAATAATAAAACTTGAGACAATTTAATCAAGAAATTTTTCCAAAAATATAACAATGAAAACTTTAAAAACACGTAAAGCTACACATTTAAGAATTCCTGAATATCTGAGTTGGATTCAATGACATTAGCAATGTTGTGTCATGTATTATACTGTGCAATGGATTTTACTTTATCTGCTGAGTCCCTCCCCTCAACAAAAAAAAGACTTCACATCATCCAAAAAATTCGAAATCCTCCACTTTTTAAAAGATTTTATCATAAAATAGAAATTTTCATATTTGGTTTCTTACATAGTCGACGAATACGCCTGACATACCAGAAATTTTATCTACAATAATCAAAAATAGAGGGTTGATCTATACAGTGGATTTACAGTATTTTAGTTTTTTTCTCCACTGTAGATTAATGGCTTTATAAAAATCTACTAATAATGTAGATGTTTTTACAATATTAAAGAATACGAAATTTTTTATTACATAATTTTATTTACCAGGATAAAGAAGGTGAAATATTTCTTACATTTATTGAGAGAGAAAAACCTAATTTATTTATTCAATTCTTAATGTTAATAGATTTTATTTCGTTCAGTAATTTTCATCCTTGATTTATTATTTTTTTCTTAAAATGAATCTTGCCTCACTGTTTTATTTCATTTTTGTTGACTTAAAACTGTAAATGTTTTCAATTATTTCTACTATCAATTGTTTATTTTCTCTATCTTTATAGAGAATCATTTAACATTTGAATCTAAAAAAAAAAATTTTAATTATTATTTAGGTATAATTTCTATTAAAATTTTATAATTTGAGGGAGGCAAGACAAGAAATGTCAAAAACCTGTTAATTGCTTTAGAAAACAAAGAAAAATTGAAAAGTAATTATTAGATGACGCCTTCAAATTTCATCCTTTATTCTAACTAGTTTTGTTATTTTTCATTCCGCCTTCCTCTTTATAAATTTGACTGATTTGATAGCATTTACGTTTCTTCTTTACTTTTTTTTTTACTTCATATTTGACAATGATTCCTTAAATACAAACTAAAACGTTTACTTCAGAACACTCAATTTTTTTTCCTTCCTTTTTTAATTTTGAAAAAAAAAATTATGAAAGAAAACAATTATAAAAGAATCCATTTGTTATTCTAAATTTATTTAAAAAGTATGGAAAGCAAAATTGTGGTGTTGGAAATTGTTAACATTTAAATATTACAAAAGAATATGTGATACTTTAATAACAATGAAGTCCCTCACGATTGTGGTCAGTAAATATTTCTCGTTTATCTCATAAATATAACTGCATTTATGTATTATCAAATATTATGTATCATGGTCATAAACTTGTTAAAACTATGTATATATTGTTTTTTCCGTAATATACTTTTTAAGACTGAATAAACTATGTGAAAAATTAATCATATAACATTTTTCCTTTTAACTTTATCTGTAACTTTGTGTGTGATATATAAATATAAGCATATTCTTTTTAGATCTGTATGTTTTTAGGGTACTCTTTGGTTATAGTCTTTAACTTATTTTACAGTAAGCACTCTTTTATCTTGCTGCTGCATGACTGAACCAATGATCTGCTAATAAATAAAATAATTTATAGTTTTCTTTATTGATCATTCTGGTGGTTTTAGGTCTAAAAACCATCAATTTTTGGCCAAATTTAGGTCCAATTTTGATAATAAAAATTCATAACCTATTTAAAAATGTATATTTATGTAACTTTAAATTGCTTGAATATACTGAAATACAATTCAAGTAAGAAATTAATGTTGAAATTACTTACACTTTTGTTGATTAAAGGTACGAAACTATACTCTAAATAATCTCTCTCTATATTAGCCAATGGTTGAATTAAAGCCAGTTAAAAGGGTGCTGATTTGTAGTAGTACTTATTCTTATGAATTTATTATTGTGCTTAGAACTTTGAATCTCATATAACCATATATTTTTAAAACTATATTTCATTGATAATTTATATTGCATAAAAATTGACCCTTTGTGGTTATATTTTGTTGATATTCGGTAGGCTGAGAACTGACAGCAAAGGGTTAATTGTTGATATCTTTTGTATTTCACTTATCATTTGATATAATGTTACCCTGATTTTTGGGTTGTGCTGCTCTTATAGAATGTCATTTAGTAACATATATATGAATATAACTTTAAATATTTTATTGTATTTAGCTTTAGAAAGTTTTTGACAAACAGTGTGGAATTTAATGACTGATAAAAATATGCTTGTATCCTCATTCACAAACACTGTACATATCACTTTTTAAATTGTTACACTTATTGTACAGTGTGCGAAAAAGGGGGTAACATCTTGAATAACTTCTGATCTAAAAATGGGATCTTAATGTACTAGGATTCTTGCTTAATGGTTTGAGGGCCTAATCCTAAATATGCTAAATAATTGAGGCAGACCCTATTTTAAGTTGCACAATCATACACAAAAACGTACTTTCTTTGCATGAAAATATTTTTCATCAGATTTGGATTCTTGAATCTCAAAGAGAGAGGAGTCATTAATGATAATTTTATTTTTTACGTGTTTTGCAATACCTCGCGAACTTTTTAAAGAAATTGAAAAATTTTGGCACACAATTATAAAATTCGTTTACCTTAAGGTACTAATTTCATGCAAAAAAAAATTTTAATAATTTTTTTTTTCTTATTTTATTTAAAAATTTAGAAATGTTTTTAGTTGTAAGATATATAAATTTTTTAATTAATTTAAATGAAGTAATTTTAAATGGAAAAATAAAAATTTTAAAACTCTTAAATTGTTTAATTTTAAAAATTTTATGTAGTTAAAATTTGAACCATGAAAAAAAAAAACTCCTAATACTTGCTAATTCGATCATTAGAAGTTATTCAGGTTGTTCCTTTTTATTGTGCACTGTACATTTATTAGTAAAAATCAACAAGTCCAATGTTATTTGAAATACTGTTAAAATATAACTTATGAAATATATATCTATATATATATATATATATCTATGCCACGTTTACATTTTATTCCAATGGAAATTTTATATACAAATTTTAATGGCTATTCAACTTAAACTGCTTTTAATAACATATTTTTATATGTGTAGTAAATTTTATTAATATGTTATTTGTTCCTATGAAAATCAAAAATTATTTTTGTTGTGACGTATTGTCTCTTTTTTTTTTTTTTGTAAAGTTATTAATTTAGGGATTGTTGCTAATATTATTTCATTTTCCATTGATTAGATTTTTTCTATAAATTTCTCATGTCGGATTTAATAGCTTTAGTATGGTATGTTCATGCCATGTGCCAAAATATTGATATTATTTACAATAGATGATGTAATTTAAGTTATCTATAAAACATTAAATGAAATAAAATTATATTTCTTGTCTGAATTTTTATTAATTTGTTGTTTTGGAACTTCAATTTGTATCTTTTAATTAATACAGGGAAGACCACCTCTATTTATGACCACTTTTGGGAGGCGCGGAATTTTCCCTTAGACTTTGTGGTGAAGAAAACTTTTAGGAGAGACCATAAAAACCTTTCCCTGTTACCGGGCAAATATCTGCACCAAATGCGGAAAAGGTCAAATAAGGAAACACATAAAAATATCAAAACAAACAAGTAGATTAAAATCTATTCAAAATATTTGTTTGAGATTCTAATTTAGAGAGCTCTTTCTGATGGTACAACCTCGTTTGCAGAGAGCATTAAAGACGAGGCTATCAATGATTGACTTTAAGAGTTGAAAGTTATAGGGAAAAAAACAAGCATCTCAAAAAAACCTCATCTTTTAAAACTAACACATTTTTATGATATAAAATTAAATGCAAACTTAAATATAAATCATAATTATTTATTTATTTAAAATAGCTTTATCATGGACCTTTGATAACAATTTTGAAGTCAATTGAGGTAACCTCTAAGCAGAGTCTGACTAAGGCAGGGGCATACATCAAAGAGGGCCCCCAAATCGCATAGAAAGTTTATTTTACATTTCCTTCTTTAAAGAACTTTTTTTTTTTTAAGCAAAATATCAATTGAGTGTAAAATCCATCTGTTTTATGTTAGCTTCTTCATTAATCTATCGTATGAGAGCACATTCTATGTTTCGTAAATGCAGGGCTTTCTAGGGCGAAATTCAGCTAAATTTTCGCAAATACGATGGGCAAATTTGGTCAATCAAAAGCCTGTATTTTTACGTATCGCAAAATCGATATGTTTACAAAAATATAGGCTTCTGATTGGCTTGATTGAGCCAATCAGAAATTTAGCTGAATTCTGCCCTTATGTCAGCAAGGATATGAAATTTTCACAGCTAGACGACAAAGTTAACAATCAGAAAACTGCATTCGGCATGATGGACATAGAACAGTCAGAAAATCAATAAAATAGACAGAACGATATTTTATCGGAAAGGGAGGGGGAGACTTTATAGCTATTCTAGGTTCTAATCAATTTTCTTTTTATCTATAATGGGGTGAAAAATTTAAACCTACTTCTAACTCGCATAAAGAACTAACCCGCATTTGCGTTGCATAGAGAAGAAAACCATGGATGGCCGAACGGCATTTTTGCCGTCGGGCTTCCCATGTATTGTACCACGGAAATTTATTTCACAAGCATCGTTGAACAGTCGTACGACATCTAATTTTCAACTCCGTGGACTTTTTAATTTTGAACCTAATCCAGAAGACAAGGGAATTTCTGGATCAAGTATTGGCAGAAATGCTGCCCTCGAGGAGGACTTTTTGATGGAACTAACCCGCATTTGCGTTACATGGTGAGGAAAACCACAAAAAAACTCCCACGGTTAGGCTCATGGCAAGAGGATTTTAACCCATATCCCATCTACCACTGAGGATATTTTACGTCAGTACTGTATACGGTGTGAGCAGGGAGCATAATTCGTGTAAACTAGCCACCCCTGGGATTCGAACCTGGAGCTTGCGTGATAAATAAGCACTTTAGCTCCAGCAACAACTTTGACTTCTGCTGACTGGTAATAATTTTCTAAAAAAAATTATTTTAATTTAACAAAGCTTTCAAAACATTAGAAAACAAATGTGGGACTTTAAAATATTATAAAAGTAACCAACCTTCGAACTTTTCCTCAAAAACAAAGTTTGTTTTAGGACAAAATTATTATATCCAGCTACGGTTGCAACTAACTATTCTGCGTATTCAATGTAAAATTCATTCGGGATTTTTCCATAGGACTTTACAGAAGGAGAAGCCGAACAATAACTTAGAAATTGTAGACAGTGGCATGTAATTTAAGGGAGGACAACACTCCAGGCATCCAGCTTCCCATTAACCAATTGTGGCAACGTTCAGGGTGTATATAGAAAAACTAACAACTTAATCTTAGAAGAGAAATATGGCCGGATATAAAACATACATATATAGTGGAGTGACAGCTGCCGTTATGATAACCCATAACCAGTTGCAAATGATAAAATTATCGAAGAAGAAAAACCAGGAATGGAATTTTACAATTGCAATGGCACATACCTTTTTGAAGAAAAGATGAGGTGGCTTTCGTAACTAAAGAGTCATCCTTAATACCTAACTGAAAAGAAGGAGCTCCAATAAAGGCAGTCAAGAAAAACTATTTTCTGGATCGTTAACACTCTTTATTATTTTTGAAGAGGATTTAGGGCACAACTTCATACATCATGAAAGTGGGAGACACCAAAGCTTCGCGATGGGTATCACAGGAAAAAGCCGGCGAGATTTGGCAGGCTCGAGATGACAGGCATTATTGCAGGGATAACCACATCACAACATGTTATTACCGCATCAGGAGTAATGAGAAAACATAAAAATTCCTCTTCTGCAAGGAGGTTGTAATTAAGTCATTCTGGCTGGCCATAAATGGCGGGAATCAGATAAAAATGTTGGATGAAGATGAATCAAAAGTTATGATTTAAATTAAAAATTAATGCCACGAACGACAACCAGCCATGGCGTTGGAGGGAGAAAAATGAAATCTCCGTTAGGCGGAGAGACGTGAAATTTGAGACGACTCGAATTCGAATGCTGGCGATCTTTCCTATCGCACGATATTTATGCTAACCAAAAAAAATCGAAGTTAAACTCCTTACATATTTGCAAGTTAAAGTTGAATTTCCTAAAATTACTGAGTTGAGGAGTTACACTTAACGTTTACAAAAGGGTTCTCAATTGAAAGTGAAGAAACAAGATGCAGATTACTTTGCGCCGGCGTGGACATGAAAGGCGCCGACAAGCAGGTGTTCAAAAAAAGGATGTAAATTCTAGCAAAAGGGAGGGGTCAAAAGAATGGAAAAGGAATTTTAGGGGAGAGTGTCACAATTGCCTAAAGCTTAGGGGGAGAGAGGAAATGGATGATGAAATAAGGATTTGTATCAGAATATTTAAAAAAATTAGGATTTGGATGTTAAAAACATGAAATTTAATTGAAATTGTGACTTAATGTCACACCAATAATGATAGTAAAACTTTTCATCAATTACTAGTATTATTTATGTTATAACATAAAATTAAATTTCTGTTTAGGTGAATCTCTAAGAAAACTATTTTTTAAACAAAACAATATGATTTTGAAACAAATTTATAAATGTCAGATCCTTGAAATTTCATTTTTTTCCCCCATAAAAGAAAAATCAAATATATTTTCTTGGTAGACATTAATATGTTATCATGGAATAATTTCTGCATGTATTTACATAATGAAATTAATCTATTTATGTATATTTTTATCAAGCCGAACGGCCTGTGTAGGGGGCAAAGAACATCATCAGAAAGGTTCTGGGTTCGAATCCCGGGTAAGGCATGGATGTTCTTTCCTTCTCTGTACTATCTGTCCTCCCTGCGGGATCGACGTTGGCCCACCTAATATGGTGCCCCTGAAAGAGAGGCCAGCAAAAATCGCCCTGTATATGCCTGGAATTGACGGGTGTTGACACAGGTGGGCATTGGAAAAAAAAAATATTTTATCAAATAAAATGTCTTCCCAATGTCGTTTTTATTTTTTATTTGTTTATTATATTTTTAATTTTCTATTCTTTTGGATGTCTTCTATGCAAGGAATTTCAACGGAGATCTTCACATTTCTGCCTATACTGTCAGTGCACGCTTGTATTAAATATTCATAAAATTACAAAAATGTGAAGAAATGTTTGGTATTAAAACTCTAAGTATTATAAAGGATGAAATCTGTTTAAATAATTTCTTATTCTTGTATTATTTGAGATGGTCTGTTGAACTTTAAAATAAAAATTTAGAAAAAGCGGGGTATTGTTGGAGCATTGTTTGTTTTTAGCAACAATCCAAAAATACTCCCTCAAAGAACTTCACTATGAAGTTAAACAATGAAAGATATTGGTAAAGAATTGAACAATGTAAGATTCTTTTTACTCTTTCAAAATTTTTTTCAGCATCAATTCAGATTCCTACTTAAAAAATTTTATTTTTAATTCATATTTCGCCAAAAACATTTTTAAAAAAACCATGGAAAAGATCTTGCGGAAAGCTGTAAGTAATATTTTGCATATTTTATGAATATTATTTTTAATTTTAAAGTTGTATGATTTCCATGCTCAATGGCAACACTCAGGTTGATATCATATTAAGATCAATCTCTGTTTCTGTGCTAGAACATTTTAAAGCTGTGCTCGCTAACAGAATTTATGAAGTGAGTCTGCAATATATTATTTTTATACATTTAAATTAATCTGCACCTTAACGCAATCAACAATGATTATCAATGAAAAAATTCAGCTTAATCTAACATATAGCAAATTTTGTAAACTTAAAGTCCATAAAAAATATGCATGAAAATTTATGTAGTTTAAATTCAAGTTAAATTTTATACAAGGGTACTGGAATAAGGGTAAATGGAATGCAACTAACATACAGTCCTCCATACAGTTATGCCTGTAATCAAGTCACAGAAAAAATAATCGTTTTCTTAGTTCCTTGTGGTGTTCTTTTACTTCAGCTTTTTTACGACAGATTGGAAACTCATAGGATGAGCATTTTGTTACTTGCTAGTGAGCTCGGTAGCAGAGCTTATGAAGTGAATCAGCAGTATTATCCTCATAAATCAAAATTAGTCTGCAGCTTCAATCCAATCAACAGAGATTATTATTGCAAAAATTCAGTTTAATCAAACATATAGCAAATTTTGTAAACCTAAGGTCCTTAAAAAGTATGCATAAAAACTTTATGTTGTTTAATTTAAGTTGAATTTTATGCAAAAATACTTAAAAACTGGAATTCGGTTAACGTACAATCCCTCATACAGTTAAACGTGTAATCAAGTGACAGAAAATAAAATTATCTACTTTTTTCATTTGTGGTGTCCTCTAAACTCGGGTTTTATTTTTTTATTAGAAACAATTTTAAAAGGAGTCGACACAATCCTCCCTATTTGTTTGTTTGCGTTTTAAAAATAAAAATAAAACTTGGATGAAAAATAATCTTCAGATTCTGTAATAATCTGCGCAGTAAACTGAATGCTGGTGAGTCTCTGCTTCTTGGCTGTTTAGTATTCCCATTCGCTTGTCCCAGATATTCTTTTTCCCCAAAACACGAGACAGAAAATACTGAAAAGTAAATTAATACAAATTTGTACCCGTCCCTAATAATAGTGTTTGATTAAAAACTAACTTTACATACAGATTTTTGATCATTCTTCAAATGGTGCCAGTTTTAACTTGCAACTTACTACTACTTGCTATTTCTTTTTACTTGCTATTAAATAAGTGCTATTTATAAATAGTAAATCAATTTTACACATAAAAAAAAAACTATTGCTGTAAAAGGAACTTGAAAGAAAATTTTTCAATTGACAAATAAATTTTAAAATATAAAATAATAAAAAGAACTGATTCAGCATTCTGTTTCACTCATAATATATTGAATAGCAATTTTTATTTAAATGCATTTTATAAAAATTTCGCAGCTCTGCCAAGTCCATTATGAAAACCAGTACAGAGGACAAGAATGACTATCCTGCTTGTGCCTCAAAAGATAAATACCATCTAACACCATCTGAAGTACTGGAAGAGAAGGTAAAGATCCGAGAAGAGTTCATATACTGGGAAAATCACTGGAATGAACGACACCAACAAATCGTGACAGCCATTGAAGACTCAACATGGAACAACACCTGTCCAATAAATCAGACTAATTTTAACATCAATGGATGTCTCCCGTCCGAAAAACAACAGGATACAACATCGAACAACAACTTGAAGACTCCAGACAGTCTGACAGTCGTCAAATTCCACCACCATCAGGATTTGCCTGTCGAATGCTTCCCAGAAGAAGGGACACGCGGTGCCATTAGCGACAGTCCAAAAGCAGAAACATCTTGCAACAAAAATCAGGATAGATATAGGACACGTTATGGCACCTGCGAGGGTCTCAAGATTCGGAAATGGCGAGCATTTACCAGATGTTTTCGTTGGATCGGAAAAAAATACAAAAATCATCAAGATTGAACATTTCGAGCTATATAATCTTCATTTTATGTTTCACTCATCAAGAAAAATGAACAAAATTGACATTTCGAGCAATATAATCTTCATCTTATGTTTCACTCATCACGAAAGATGAACAAAATTGAAAATTTCGAAAAATATCAGCAGCATTTAATCCTTTTTCTTCATCATAAACATGCACATAAACAATGCCAGAAAAGACAACAGACGTAGAAGGAGAGGAATAACAACAGGAAATAGAGTTTCGTGTGGATTAAGGAAGATTAAGAACTTCTTCAAATGTTTAAAAGGAGAATGGAAAGGAGGATGGTTGGAAAGAAGGATGGTTGGAAAGGAGGATGGGTGGAAAGGAGGATGGTTGGAAAGGAGGATGGTTGGGAAGGAGGATGGTTGGGAAGGAGGATGGTTGGAAAGGAGGATGGTTGGAAAGGAGGATGGAAGGAAAGGAGGATGGTAGGAAAGGAGGATGGTTGGAAAGGAGGATGGTTGGAAAGGAGGATGGTTGGAAAGGAGGATGGAAGGAAAGGAGGATGGAAGGAAAGGAGGATGGAAGGAAAGGAGGATGGAAGGAAAGGATGATGGTTGGAAAGGATGATGGTTGGAAAGGATGATGGTTGGAAAGGAGGATGGAAGGAAAGGAGGATGGAAGGAAAGGAGGATGGAAGGAAAGGAGGATGGAAGGAAAGGAGGATGGTTGGAAAGGAGGATGGTTGGAAAGGAGGATGGAAGGAAAGGAGGATGGAAGGAAAGGAGGATGGAAGGAAAGGAGGATGGAAGGAAAGGAGGACGGTTGGAAAGCAGGACGGTTGGGAAGGAGGATGGAAGGAAAGGAGGATGGAAGGAAAGGAGGATGGTTAGAAAGGAGGATGGTTGGAAAGGAGGATGGATGGAAAGGAGGATGGATGGAAAGGAGGATGGTTGGAAAGGAGGATGGATGGAAAGGAGGATGGTTGGAAAGGAGGATGGATGGAAAGGAGGATGGTTGGAAAGGAGGATGGTTGGAAAGGAGGATGGAAGGAAAGGAGGATGGATGGAAAGGAGGATGGAAGGAAAGGAGGATGGAAGGAAAGGAGGATGGAAGGAAAGGAGGATGGAAGGAAAGGAGGATGGTTGGAAAGGAGGATGGAAGGAAAGGAGGATGGAAGGAAAGGAGGATGGAAGGAAAGGAGGATGGTTGGAAAGGAGGATGGAAGGAAAGGAGGATGGAAGGAAAGGAGGATGGAAGGAAAGGAGGATGGTTGGAAAGGAGGATGGAAGGAAAGGAGGATGGAAGGAAAGGAGGATGGAAGGAAAGGAGGATGGAAGGAAAGGAGGATGGAAGGAAAGGAGGATGGTTGGAAAGGAGGATGGTTGGGAAGGAGGATGGAAGGAAAGGAGGATGGTTGGAAAGGAGGATGGTTGGAAAGGAGGATGGATGGAAAGGAGGATGGAAGGAAAGGAGGATGGATGGAAAGGATGATGGTTGGAAAGGAGGATGGAAGGAAAGGAGGATGGAAGGAAAGGAGGATGGATGGAAAGGAGGATGGATGGAAAGGAGGATGGAAGGAAAGGAGGATGGAAGGAAAGGAGGATGGTTGGAAAGGAGGATGGAAGGAAAGGAGGATGGAAGGAAAGGAGGATGGAAGGAAAGGAGGATGGAAGGAAAGGAGGATGGTTGGAAAGGAGGATGGTTGGGAAGGAGGATGGAAGGAAAGGAGGATGGTTGGAAAGGAGGATGGTTGGAAAGGAGGATGGTTGGAAAGGAGGATGGATGGAAAGGAGGATGGTTGGAAAGGAAGATGGATGGAAAGGAGGATGGATGGAAAGGAGGATGGAAGGAAAGGAGGATGGAAGGAAAGGAGGATGGAAGGAAAGGAGGAGGGAAGGAAAGGAGGATGGTTGGAAAGGAGGATGGATGGAAAGGAGGATGGAAGGAAAGGAGGATGGAAGGAAAGGAGGATGGTTGGAAAGGAGGATGGTTGGAAAGGAGGATGGAAGGAAAGGAGGATGGAAAGGAGGATGGTTGGAAAGGAGGATGGATGGAAAGGAGGATGGTTGGAAAGGAGGATGGATGGAAAGGAGGATGGTTGGAAAGGAGGATGGATGGAAAGGAGGATGGAAGGAAAGGAGGATGGAAGGAAAGGAGGATGGAAGGAAAGGAGGATGGAAGGAAAGGAGGATGGATGGAAAGGAGGATGGAAGGAAAGGAGGATGGTTGGGAAGGAGGATGGTTGGGAAGGAGGATGGAAGGAAAGGAGGATGGTTGGAAAGGAGGATGGTTGGAAAGGAGGATGGATGGAAAGGAGGATGGATGGAAAGGAGGATGGATGGAAAGGAGGATGGTTGGAAAGGAGGATGGATGGAAAGGAGGATGGTTGGAAAGGAGGATGGTTGGAAAGGAGGATGGTTGGAAAGGAGGATGGTTGGAAGGGAGGATGGTTGGAAGGGAGGATGGTTGGAAGGGAGGATGGAAGGAAAGGAGGATGGTTGGAAGGGAGGATGGAAGGAAAGGAGGATGGAAGGAAAGGAGGATGGAAGGAAAGGAGGATGGTTGGAAAGGAGGATGGAAGGAAAGGAGGATGGAAGGAAAGGAGGATGGTTGGAAAGGAGGATGGAAGGAAAGGAGGATGGTTGGAAAGGAGGATGGTTGGAAAGGAGGATGGTTGGAAAGGAGGATGGAAGGAAAGGAGGATGGATGGAAAGGAGGATGGAAGGAAAGGAGGATGGAAGGAAAGGAGGATGGTTGGAAAGGAGGATGGTTGGAGAGGAGGATGGTTGGAGAGGAGGATGGTTGGAAAGGAGGATGGTTGGAAAGGAGGATGGAAGGAAAGGAGGATGGAAGGAAAGGAGGATGGTTGGAAAGGAGGATGGTTGGAAAGGAGGATGGAAGGAAAGGAGGATGGAAGGAAAGGAGGATGGAAGGAAAGGAGGATGGAAGGAAAGGATGATGGTTGGAAAGGATGATGGTTGGAAAGGATGATGGTTGGAAAGGAGGATGGAAGGAAAGGAGGATGGAAGGAAAGGAGGATGGAAGGAAAGGAGGATGGAAGGAAAGGAGGATGGTTGGAAAGGAGGATGGTTGGAAAGGAGGATGGAAGGAAAGGAGGATGGAAGGAAAGGAGGATGGAAGGAAAGGAGGATGGAAGGAAAGGAGGACGGTTGGGAAGGAGGATGGAAGGAAAGGAGGATGGAAGGAAAGGAGGATGGTTAGAAAGGAGGATGGTTGGAAAGGAGGATGGATGGAAAGGAGGATGGATGGAAAGGAGGATGGTTGGAAAGGAGGATGGATGGAAAGGAGGATGGTTGGAAAGGAGGATGGATGGAAAGGAGGATGGTTGGAAAGGAGGATGGTTGGAAAGGAGGATGGAAGGAAAGGAGGATGGATGGAAAAGGAGGATGGAAGGAAAGGAGGATGGAAGGAAAGGAGGATGGAAGGAAAGGAGGATGGTTGGAAAGGAGGATGGAAGGAAAGGAGGATGGAAGGAAAGGAGGATGGAAGTAAAGGAGGATGGTTGGAAAGGAGGATGGAAGGAAAGGAGGATGGAAGGAAAGGAGGATGGAAGGAAAGGAGGATGGAAGGAAAGGAGGATGGAAGGAAAGGAGGATGGAAGGAAAGGAGGATGGAAGGAAAGGAGGATGGAAGGAAAGGAGGATGGTTGGAAAGGAGGATGGTTGGAAAGGAGGATGGTTGGGAAGGAGGATGGAAGGAAAGGAGGATGGTTGGAAAGGAGGATGGTTGGAAAGGAGGATGGATGGAAAGGAGGATGGAAGGAAAGGAGGATGGTTGGAAAGGAGGATGGAAGGAAAGGAGGATGGAAGGAAAGGAGGATGGATGGAAAGGAGGATGGATGGAAAGGAGGATGGAAGGAAAGGAGGATGGAAGGAAAGGAGGATGGTTGGAAAGGAGGATGGAAGGAAAGGAGGATGGAAGGAAAGGAGGATGGAAGGAAAGGAGGATGGAAGGAAAGGAGGATGGTTGGAAAGGAGGATGGAAGGAAAGGAGGATGGAAGGAAAGGAGGATGGAAGGAAAGGAGGATGGTTGGAAAGGAGGATGGAAGGAAAGGAGGATGGATGGAAAGGAGGATGGTTGGAAAGGAGGATGGATGGAAAGGAGGATGGATGGAAAGGAGGATGGAAGGAAAGGAGGATGGAAGGAAAGGAGGAGGGAAGGAAAGGAGGATGGTTGGAAAGGAGGATGGATGGAAAGGAGGATGGAAGGAAAGGAGGATGGAAGGAAAGGAGGATGGAAGGAAAGGAGGATGGTTGGAAAGGAGGATGGTTGGAAAGGAGGATGGAAGGAAAGGAGGATGGAAAGGAGGATGGTTGGAAAGGAGGATGGATGGAAAGGAGGATGGTTGGAAAGGAGGATGGATGGAAAGGAGGATGGTTGGAAAGGAGGATGGATGGAAAGGAGGATGGAAGGAAAGGAGGATGGAAGGAAAGGAGGATGGAAGGAAAGGAGGATGGAAGGAAAGGAGGATGGATGGAAAGGAGGATGGAAGGAAAGGAGGA
Organism: Parasteatoda lunata; assembly: GCA_949128135.1. NCBI lineage: Eukaryota > Metazoa > Arthropoda > Arachnida > Araneae > Theridiidae > Parasteatoda > Parasteatoda lunata. Next base: position 74,272,191 of record OX421978.1, on the reverse strand, counting down.
TGGTTGGGAAGGAGGATGGTTGGGAAGGAGGATGGAAGGAAAGGAGGATGGTTGGAAAGGAGGATGGTTGGAAAGGAGGATGGATGGAAAGGAGGATGGATGGAAAGGAGGATGGATGGAAAGGAGGATGGTTGGAAAGGAGGATGGATGGAAAGGAGGATGGTTGGAAAGGAGGATGGTTGGAAAGGAGGATGGTTGGAAAGGAGGATGGTTGGAAGGGAGGATGGTTGGAAGGGAGGATGGTTGGAAGGGAGGATGGAAGGAAAGGAGGATGGTTGGAAGGGAGGATGGAAGGAAAGGAGGATGGAAGGAAAGGAGGATGGAAGGAAAGGAGGATGGTTGGAAAGGAGGATGGTTGGGAAGGAGGATGGAAGGAAAGGAGGATGGAAGGAAAGGAGGATGGTTGGAAAGGAGGATGGTTGGAAAGGAGGATGGTTGGAAAGGAGGATGGAAGGAAAGGAGGATGGAAGGAAAGGAGGATGGAAGGAAAGGAGGATGGAAGGAAAGGAGGATGGAAGGAAAGGAGGATGGATGGAAAGGAGGATGGAAGGAAAGGAGGATGGAAGGAAAGGAGGATGGAAGGAAAGGAGGATGGTTGGAAAGGAGGATGGTTGGGAAGGAGGATGGAAGGAAAGGAGGATGGAAGGAAAGGAGGATGGTTGGAAAGGAGGATGGTTGGAAAGGAGGATGGAAGGAAAGGAGGATGGTTGGAAAGGAGGGTGGTTGGAAAGGAGGATGGTTGGAAAGGAGGATGGAAGGAAAGGAGGATGGTTGGAAAGGAGGATGGAAGGAAAGGAGGATGGAAGGAAAGGAGGACGGTTGGAAAGGAGGACGGTTGGAAAGGAGGATGGAAGGAAAGGAGGATGGAAGGAAAGGAGGATGGTTAGAAAGGAGGATGGAAGGAAAGGAGGATGGTTGGAAAGGAGGATGGAAGGAAAGGAGGATGGATGGAAAGGAGGATGGATGGAAAGGAGGATGGAAGGAAAGGAGGATGGAAGGAAAGGAGGATGGAAGGAGAGGAGGATGGAAGGAGAGGAGGATGGTTGGAAAGGAGGATGGTTGGAAAGGAGGATGGTTGGAAAGGAGGATGGTTGGAAAGGAGGATGGAAGGAAAGGAGGATGGAAGGAAAGGAGGATGGAAGGAAAGGAGGATGGAAGGAAAGGAGGATGGAAGGAAAGGAGGATGGTTGGAAAGGAGGATGGTTGGAAAAGAGGATGGAAGGAAAGGAGGATGGTTGGAAAAGAGGATGGAAGGAAGGGAGGATGGAAGGAAGGGAGGATGGAGGATGGTTGGGAAGGAGGATGGTTGGGAAGGAGGATGGTTGGAAAGGAGGATGGATGGAAAGGAGGATGGATGGAAAGGAGGATGGATGGAAAGGAGGATGGTTGGAAAGGAGGATGGATGGAAAGGAGGATGGATGGAAAGGAGGATGTAAGGAAAGGAGGATGGTTGGAAAGGAGGATGGTTGGGAAGGAGGATGGAAGGAAAGGAGGATGGAAGGAAAGGAGGATGGTTGGAAAGGAGGATGGTTGGAAAGGAGGATGGAAGGAAAGGAGGATGGTTGGAAAGGAGGGTGGTTGGAAAGGAGGATGGTTGGAAAGGAGGATGGAAGGAAAGGAGGATGGTTGGAAAGGAGGATGGAAGGAAAGGAGGATGGAAGGAAAGGAGGACGGTTGGAAAGGAGGACGGTTGGAAAGGAGGATGGAAGGAAAGGAGGATGGAAGGAAAGGAGGATGGTTAGAAAGGAGGATGGAAGGAAAGGAGGATGGTTGGAAAGGAGGATGGAAGGAAAGGAGGATGGATGGAAAGGAGGATGGATGGAAAGGAGGATGGAAGGAAAGGAGGATGGAAGGAAAGGAGGATGGAAGGAGAGGAGGATGGAAGGAGAGGAGGATGGTTGGAAAGGAGGATGGTTGGAAAGGAGGATGGTTGGAAAGGAGGATGGTTGGAAAGGAGGATGGTTGGAAAGGAGGATGGTTGGAAAGGAGGATGGAAGGAAAGGAGGATGGAAGGAAAGGAGGATGGAAGGAAAGGAGGATGGAAGGAAAGGAGGATGGAAGGAAAGGAGGATGGAAGGAAAGGAGGATGGTTGGAAAGGAAGATGATTGGAAAGGAGGATGGTTGGGAAGGAGGATGGAAGGGAAGGAGGATGGAAGGAAAGGAGGATGGTTGGGAAGGAGGATGGATGGAAAGGAGGATGGGTTGAAAGGAGGATGGAAGGAAAGGAGGATGGATGGAAAGGAGGATGGTTGGAAAGGAGGATGGAAGAAAAGGAGGATGGATGGAAAGGAGGATGGTTGGAAAGGAGGATGGAAGGAAAGGAGGATGGAAGGAAAGGAGGATGGTTGGAAAAGAGGATGGAAGGAAAGGAGGATGGTTGGAAAAGAGGATGGAAGGAAGGGAGGATGGAAGGAAGGGAGGATGGAGGATGGTTGGGAAGGAGGATGGTTGGGAAGGAGGATGGTTGGAAAGGAGGATGGATGGAAAGGAGGATGGATGGAAAGGAGGATGGATGGAAAGGAGGATGGTTGGAAAGGAGGATGGATGGAAAGGAGGATGGATGGAAAGGAGGATGTAAGGAAAGGAGGATGGTTGGAAAGGAGGATGGTTGGGAAGGAGGATGGAAGGAAAGGAGGATGGAAGGAAAGGAGGATGGTTGGAAAGGAGGATGGTTGGAAAGGAGGATGGTTGGAAAGGAGGATGGATGGAGAGGAGGATGGAAGGAGAGGAGGATGGTTGGAAAGGAGGATGGTTGGAAAGGAGGATGGATGGAAAGGAGGATGGAAGGAAAGGAGGATGGAAGGAAAGGAGGATGGAAGGAAAGGAGGATGGTTGGAAAGGAGGATGGTTGGAAAGGAGGATGGAAGGAAAGGAGGATGGAAGGAAAGGAGGATGGTTGGAAAGGAAGATGGTTGGAAAGGAGGATGGTTGGGAAGGAGGATGGTTGGGAAGGAGGATGGAAGGAAAGGAGGATGGAAGGAAAGGAGGATGGTTGGAAAGGAGGATGGTTGGAAAGGAGGATGGATGGAAAGGAGGATGGATGGAAAGGAGGATGGATGGAAAGAAGGATGGAAGGAAAGGAGGATGGAAGGAAAGGAGGATGGAAGGAAAGGAGGATGGAAGGAAAGGAGGATGGTTGGGAAGGAGGATGGTTGGAAAGGAGGATGGTTGGAAAGGAGGATGGAAGGAAGGGAGGATGGAAGGAAAGGAGGATGGTTGGAAAGGAGGATGGAAGGAAAGGAGGATGGTTGGAAAGGAGGATGGTTGGAAAGGAGGATGGTTGGAAAGGAGGATGGAAGGAAAGGAGGATGGAAGGAAAGGAGGATGGAAGGAAAGGAGGATGGAAGGAAAGGAGGATGGTTGGATACAAACAATATGATTTTGAAACAAATTTATAAATGTCAGATCCTTGAAATTTCATTTTTTTCCCCCATAAAAGAAAAATCAAATATATTTTCTTGGTAGACATTAATATTTTATCGTGGAATAATTTCTGCATGTATTTACATTATGAAATTAATCTATTTATGTATATTTTTATCAAGCCGAACGGCCTGTGTAGGGGGCAAAGAACTGTCCTTGCATCAGAAAGGTTCTGGGTTCGAATCCCGGGTAAGGCATGGATGTTCTTTCCTTCTCTGTACTATCTGTTCTCCCTGCGGGATCGACGTTGGCCCACCTAATATGGTGCCCCTGAAAGAGAGGCCAGCAAAAATCGCCCTGTTTATGCCTGGAATTGACGGGTGTTGACACAGGTGGGCATTGGAAAAAAAAATATTTTATCAAATGAAATGTCTTCCCAATGTCGTTTTTATTTTTTATTTGTTTATTATATTTTTAATTTTCTATTCTTTTGGATGTCTTCTATGCAAGGAATTTCAACGGAGATCTTCACATTTCTGCCTATACTGTCAGTGCACGCTTGTATTAAATATTCATAAAATAACAAAAATGTGAAGAAATGTTTGGTCTTAAAACTCTAAGTATTATAAAGGATGAAATCTGTTTAAATAATTTCTTATTCTTGTATTATTTGAGATGGTCTGTTGAACTTTAAAATAAAAATTTAGAAAAAGCGGGGTATTGTTGGAGCATTGTTTGTTTTTAGCAACAATCCAAAAATACTCCCTCAAAGAACTTCACTATGAAGTTAAACAATGAAAGATATTGGTAAAGAATTGAACAATGTAAGATTCTTTTTACTCTTTCAAAATTTTTTTCAGCATCAATTCAGATTCCTACTTAAAAAATTTTATTTTTAATTCATATTTCGCCAAAAACATTTTTAAAAAAACCATGGAAAAGATCTTGCGGAAAGCTGTAAGTAATATTTTGCATATTTTATGAATATTATTTTTAATTTTAAAGTTGTATGATTTCCATGCTCAATGGCAACACTCAGGTTGATATCATATTAAGATCAATCTCTGTTTCTGTGCTAGAACATTTTAAAGCTGTGCTCGCTAACAGAATTTATGAAGTGAGTCTGCAATATATTATTTTTATACATTTAAATTAATCTGCACCTTAACGCAATCAACAATGATTATCAATGAAAAAATTCAGCTTAATCTAACATATAGCAAATTTTGTAAACTTAAAGTCCATAAAAAATATGCATGAAAATTTATGTAGTTTAAATTCAAGTTAAATTTTATACAAGGGTACTGGAATAAGGGTAAATGGAATGCAACTAACATACAGTCCTCCATACAGTTATGCCTGTAATCAAGTCACAGAAAAAATAATCGTTTTCTTAGTTCCTTGTGGTGTTCTTTTACTTCAGCTTTTTTACGACAGATTGGAAACTCATAGGATGAGCATTTTGTTACTTGCTAGTGAGCTCGGTAGCAGAGCTTATGAAGTGAATCAGCAGTATTATCCTCATAAATCAAAATTAGTCTGCAGCTTCAATCCAATCAACAGAGATTATTATTGCAAAAATTCAGTTTAATCAAACATATAGCAAATTTTGTAAACCTAAGGTCCTTAAAAAGTATGCATAAAAACTTTATGTTGTTTAATTTAAGTTGAATGAGGATGGAAGGAGGAATGAGGATGGAAGGAAAGGAGGATGGTTGGAAAGGAGGATGGTTGGAAAGGAGGATGGAAGGAAAGGAGGATGGAAGGAAAGGAGGATGGTTGGAAAGGAGGATGGAAGGAAAGGAGGATGGAAGGAAAGGAGGATGGAAGGAAAGGAGGATGGAAGGAAAGGAGGATGGAAGGAAAGGAGGATGGTTGGAAAGGAGGATGGTTGGGAAGGAGGATGGAAGGAAAGGAGGATGGAAGGAAAGGAGGATGGTTGGAAAGGAGGATGGTTGGAAAGGAGGATGGAAGGAAAGGAGGATGGAAGGAAAGGAGGATGGAAGGAAAGGAGGATGGAGGAAAGGAGGATGGAAGGAAAGGAGGATGGAAGGAAAGGAAGATGGTTGGAAAGGAGGATGGAAGGAAAGGAGGATGGAAGGAGAGGAGGATGGAAGGAAAGGAAGATGGTTGGAAAGGAGGATGGTTGGAAAGGAGGATGGAAGGAAAGGAGGATGGTTGGAAAGGAGGATGGTTGGGAAGGAGGATGGTTGGGAAGGAGGATGGTTGGGAAGGAGGATGGTTGGGAAGGAGGATGGTTGGAAAGGAGGATGGTTGGAAAGGAGGATGGAAGGAAAGGAGGATGGTTGGAAAGGAGGATGGAAGGAAAGGAGGATGGATGGAAAGGAGGATGGATGGAAAGGAGGATGGAAGGAAAGGAGGATGGAAGGAAAGGAGGATGGAAGGAGAGGAGGATGGAAGGAGAGGAGGATGGTTGGAAAGGAGGATGGTTGGAAAGGAGGATGGTTGGAAAGGAGGATGGTTGGAAAGGAGGATGGTTGGAAAGGAGGATGGAAGGAAAGGAGGATGGAAGGAAAGGAGGATGGAAGGAAAGGAGGATGGAAGGAAAGGAGGATGGAAGGAAAGGAGGATGGAAGGAAAGGAGGATGGTTGGAAAGGAGGATGGAAGGAAAGGAGGATGGTTGGAAAGGAAGATGATTGGAAAGGAGGATGGTTGGGAAGGAGGATGGAAGGGAAGGAGGATGGAAGGAAAGGAGGATGGTTGGGAAGGAGGATGGATGGAAAGGAGGATGGGTTGAAAGGAGGATGGAAGGAAAGGAGGATGGATGGAAAGGAGGATGGTTGGAAAGGAGGATGGAAGAAAAGGAGGATGGATGGAAAGGAGGATGGTTGGAAAGGAGGATGGAAGGAAAGGAGGATGGAAGGAAAGGAGGATGGTTGGAAAAGAGGATGGAAGGAAAGGAGGATGGTTGGAAAAGAGGATGGAAGGAAGGGAGGATGGAAGGAAGGGAGGATGGAGGATGGTTGGGAAGGAGGATGGTTGGGAAGGAGGATGGTTGGAAAGGAGGATGGATGGAAAGGAGGATGGATGGAAAGGAGGATGGATGGAAAGGAGGATGGTTGGAAAGGAGGATGGATGGAAAGGAGGATGGATGGAAAGGAGGATGTAAGGAAAGGAGGATGGTTGGAAAGGAGGATGGTTGGGAAGGAGGATGGAAGGAAAGGAGGATGGAAGGAAAGGAGGATGGAAGGAAAGGAGGATGGTTGGAAAGGAGGATGGTTGGAAAGGAGGATGGTTGGAAAGGAGGATGGATGGAGAGGAGGATGGAAGGAAAGGAGGATGGTTGGAAAGGAGGATGGTTGGAAAGGAGGATGGATGGAAAGGAGGATGGAAGGAAAGGAGGATGGAAGGAAAGGAGGATAAAAGGAAAGGAGGATGGTTGGAAAGGAGGATGGAAGGAAAGGAGGATGGAAGGAAAGGAGGATGGTTGGAAAGGAGGATGGTTGGAAAGGAAGATGGTTGGAAAGGAGGATGGTTGGGAAGGAGGATGGTTGGGAAGGAGGATGGAAGGAAAGGAGGATGGAAGGAAAGGAGGATGGTTGGAAAGGAGGATGGTTGGAAAGGAGGATGGATGGAAAGGAGGATGGATGGAAAGGAGGATGGATGGAAAGAAGGATGGAAGGAAAGGAGGATGGAAGGAAAGGAGGATGGAAGGAAAGGAGGATGGTTGGGAAGGAGGATGGTTGGAAAGGAGGATGGTTGGAAAGGAGGATGGAAAGAAGGGAGGATGGAAGGAAGGGAGGATGGAAGGAAAGGAGGATGGTTGGAAAGGAGGATGGAAGGAAAGGAGGATGGAAGGAAAGGAGGATGGTTGGAAAGGAGGATGGTTGGAAAGGAGGATGGTTGGAAAGGAGGATGGAAGGAAAGGAGGATGTAAGGAAAGGAGGATGGAAGGAAAGGAGGATGGAAGGAAAGGAGGATGGTTGGAAAGGAGGATGGTTGGAAAGGAGGATGCAAGGAAAGGAGGATGGAAGGAAAGGAGGATGGAAGGAAAGGGGGATGGAAGGAAAGGAGGATGGAAGGAAAGGGGGATGGAAGGAAAGGAGGATGGAAGGAAAGGAGGATGGTTGGAAAGGAGGATGGAAGGAAAGGAGGATGGAAGGAAAGGAGGATGGAAGGAAAGGAGGATGGAAGGAAAGGAGGATGGAAGGAAAGGAGGATGGTTGGAAAGGAGGATGGAAGGAAAGGAGGATGGAAGTAAAGGAGGATGGAAGGAAAGGAGGATGGTTGGAAAGGAGGATGGAAGGAAAGGAGGACGGTTGGAAAGCAGGACGGTTGGGAAGGAGGATGGAAGGAAAGGAGGATGGAAGGAAAGGAGGATGGTTAGAAAGGAGGATGGTTGGAAAGGAGGATGGATGGAAAGGAGGATGGATGGAAAGGAGGATGGTTGGAAAGGAGGATGGATGGAAAGGAGGATGGTTGGAAAGGAGGATGGATGGAAAGGAGGATGGTTGGAAAGGAGGATGGTTGGAAAGGAGGATGGAAGGAAAGGAGGATGGATGGAAAGGAGGATGGAAGGAAAGGAGGATGGAAGGAAAGGAGGATGGAAGGAAAGGAGGATGGAAGGAAAGGAGGATGGTTGGAAAGGAGGATGGAAGGAAAGGAGGATGGAAGTAAAGGAGGATGGAAGGAAAGGAGGATGGTTGGAAAGGAGGATGGAAGGAAAGGAGGATGGAAGGAAAGGAGGATGGAAGGAAAGGAGGATGGAAGGAAAGGAGGATGGAAGGAAAGGAGGATGGAAGGAAAGGAGGATGGAAGGAAAGGAGGATGGTTGGAAAGGAGGATGGTTGGAAAGGAGGATGGTTGGGAAGGAGGATGGAAGGAAAGGAGGATGGTTGGAAAGGAGGATGGTTGGAAAGGAGGATGGATGGAAAGGAGGATGGAAGGAAAGGAGGATGGATGGAAAGGATGATGGTTGGAAAGGAGGATGGAAGGAAAGGAGGATGGAAGGAAAGGAGGATGGATGGAAAGGAGGATGGATGGAAAGGAGGATGGAAGGAAAGGAGGATGGAAGGAAAGGAGGATGGTTGGAAAGGAGGATGGAAGGAAAGGAGGATGGAAGGAAAGGAGGATGGAAGGAAAGGAGGATGGTTGGAAAGGAGGATGGAAGGAAAGGAGGATGGAAGGAAAGGAGGATGGAAGGAAAGGAGGATGGTTGGAAAGGAGGATGGAAGGAAAGGAGGATGGATGGAAAGGAGGATGGTTGGAAAGGAGGATGGATGGAAAGGAGGATGGATGGAAAGGAGGATGGAAGGAAAGGAGGATGGAAGGAAAGGAGGATGGAAGGAAAGGAGGATGGTTGGAAAGGAGGATGGATGGAAAGGAGGATGGATGGAAAGGAGGATGGATGGAAAGGAGGATGGATGGAAAGGAGGATGGTTGGAAAGGAGGATGGTTGGAAAGGAGGATGGTTGGAAAGGAGGATGGTTGGAAGGGAGGATGGTTGGAAGGGAGGATGGAAGGAAAGGAGGATGGTTGGAAGGGAGGATGGAAGGAAAGGAGGATGGAAGGAAAGGAGGATGGAAGGAAAGGAGGATGGTTGGAAAGGAGGATGGTTGGGAAGGAGGATGGAAGGAAAGGAGGATGGAAGGAAAGGAGGATGGTTGGAAAGGAGGATGGTTGGAAAGGAGGATGGTTGGAAAGGAGGATGGAAGGAAAGGAGGATGGAAGGAAAGGAGGATGGAAGGAAAGGAGGATGGAAGGAAAGGAGGATGGAAGGAAAGGAGGATGGAAGGAAAGGAGGATGGAAGGAAAGGAGGATGGAAGGAAAGGAGGATGGTTGGAAAGGAGGATGGTTGGGAAGGAGGATGGAAGGAAAGGAGGATGGAAGGAAAGGAGGATGGTTGGAAAGGAGGATGGTTGGAAAGGAGGATGGAAGGAAAGGAGGATGGTTGGAAAGGAGGGTGGTTGGAAAGGAGGATGGTTGGAAAGGAGGATGGAAGGAAAGGAGGATGGTTGGAAAGGAGGATGGAAGGAAAGGAGGATGGAAGGAAAGGAGGACGGTTGGAAAGGAGGACGGTTGGAAAGGAGGATGGAAGGAAAGGAGGATGGAAGGAAAGGAGGATGGTTAGAAAGGAGGATGGAAGGAAAGGAGGATGGTTGGAAAGGAGGATGGAAGGAAAGGAGGATGGATGGAAAGGAGGATGGAAGGAAAGGAGGATGGAAGGAGAGGAGGATGGAAGGAGAGGAGGATGGTTGGAAAGGAGGATGGTTGGAAAGGAGGATGGTTGGAAAGGAGGATGGTTGGAAAGGAGGATGGTTGAAAGGAGGATGGAAGGAAAGGAGGATGGAAGGAAAGGAGGATGGAAGGAAAGGAGGATGGAAGGAAAGGAGGATGGAAGGAAAGGAGGATGGAAGGAAAGGAGGATGGTTGGAAAGGAAGATGATTGGAAAGGAGGATGGTTGGGAAAGAGGATGGAAGGGAAGGAGGATGGAAGGAAAGGAGGATGGTTGGGAAGGAGGATGGATGGAAAGGAGGATGGGTTGAAAGGAGGATGGAAGGAAAGGAGGATGGATGGAAAGGAGGATGGTTGGAAAGGAGGATGGAAGAAAAGGAGGATGGATGGAAAGGAGGATGGTTGGAAAGGAGGATGGAAGGAAAGGAGGATGGAAGGAAAGGAGGATGGTTGGAAAAGAGGATGGAAGGAAAGGAGGATGGTTGGAAAAGAGGATGGAAGGAAGGGAGGATGGAAGGAAGGGAGGATGGAGGATGGTTGGGAAGGAGGATGGTTGGGAAGGAGGATGGTTGGAAAGGAGGATGGATGGAAAGGAGGATGGATGGAAAGGAGGATGGATGGAAAGGAGGATGGTTGGAAAGGAGGATGGATGGAAAGGAGGATGGATGGAAAGGAGGATGTAAGGAAAGGAGGATGGTTGGAAAGGAGGATGGTTGGGAAGGAGGATGGAAGGAAAGGAGGATGGAAGGAAAGGAGGATGGAAGGAAAGGAGGATGGTTGGAAAGGAGGATGGTTGGAAAGGAGGATGGTTGGAAAGGAGGATGGATGGAGAGGAGGATGGAAGGACAGGAGGATGGTTGGAAAGGAGGATGGTTGGAAAGGAGGATGGATGGAAAGGAGGATGGAAGGAAAGGAGGATGGAAGGAAAGGAGGATGGAAGGAAAGGAGGATGGTTGGAAAGGAGGATGGTTGGAAAGGAGGATGGAAGGAAAGGAGGATGGAAGGAAAGGAGGATGGTTGGAAAGGAGGATGGTTGGAAAGGAAGATGGTTGGAAAGGAGGATGGTTGGGAAGGAGGATGGTTGGGAAGGAGGATGGAAGGAAAGGAGGATGGAAGGAAAGGAGGATGGTTGGAAAGGAGGATGGTTGGAAAGGAGGATGGATGGAAAGGAGGATGGATGGAAAGGAGGATGGATGGAAAGAAGGATGGAAGGAAAGGAGGATGGAAGGAAAGGAGGATGGAAGGAAAGGAGGATGGAAGGAAAGGAGGATGGTTGGGAAGGAGGATGGTTGGAAAGGAGGATGGTTGGAAAGGAGGATGGAAGGAAGGGAGGATGGAAGGAAAGGAGGATGGTTGGAAAGGAGGATGGAAGGAAAGGAGGATGGAAGGAAAGGAGGATGGTTGGAAAGGAGGATGGTTGGAAAGGAGGATGGTTGGAAAGGAGGATGGAAGGAAAGGAGGATGGAAGGAAAGGAGGATGGAAGGAAAGGAGGATGGTTGGATACAAACAATATGATTTTGAAACAAATTTATAAATGTCAGATCCTTGAAATTTCATTTTTTTCCCCCATAAAAGAAAAATCAAATAAATTTTCTTGGTAGACATTAATATTTTATCGTGGAATAATTTCTGCATGTATTTACATAATGAAATTAATCTATTTATGTATATTTTTATCAAGCCGAACGGCCTGTGTAGGGGGCAAAGAACTGTCCTTGCATCAGAAAGGTTCTGGGTTCGAATCCCGGGTAAGGCATGGATGTTCTTTCCTTCTCTGTACTATCTGTTCTCCCTGCGGGATCGACGTTGGCCCACCTAATATGGTGCCCCTGAAAGAGAGGCCAGCAAAAATCGCCCTGTTTATGCCTGGAATTGACGGGTGTTGACACAGGTGGGCATTGGAAAAAAAAATATTTTATCAAATGAAATGTCTTCCCAATGTCGTTTTTATTTTTTATTTGTTTATTATATTTTTAATTTTCTATTCTTTTGGATGTCTTCTATGCAAGGAATTTCAACGGAGATCTTCACATTTCTGCCTATACTGTCAGTGCACGCTTGTATTAAATATTCATAAAATAACAAAAATGTGAAGAAATGTTTGGTATTAAAACTCTAAGTATTATAAAGGATGAAATCTGTTTAAATAATTTCTTATTCTTGTATTATTTGAGATGGTCTGTTGAACTTTAAAATAAAAATTTAGAAAAAGCGGGGTATTGTTGGAGCATTGTTTGTTTTTAGCAACAATCCAAAAATACTCCCTCAAAGAACTTCACTATGAAGTTAAACAATGAAAGATATTGGTAAAGAATTGAACAATGTAAGATTCTTTTTACTCTTTCAAAATTTTTTTCAGCATCAATTCAGATTCCTACTTAAAAAATTTTATTTTTAATTCATATTTCGCCAAAAACATTTTTAAAAAAACCATGGAAAAGATCTTGCGGAAAGCTGTAAGTAATATTTTGCATATTTTATGAATATTATTTTTAATTTTAAAGTTGTATGATTTCCATGCTCAATGGCAACACTCAGGTTGATATCATATTAAGATCAATCTCTGTTTCTGTGCTAGAACATTTTAAAGCTGTGCTCGCTAACAGAATTTATGAAGTGAGTCTGCAATATATTATTTTTATACATTTAAATTAATCTGCACCTTAACGCAATCAACAATGATTATCAATGAAAAAATTCAGCTTAATCTAACATATAGCAAATTTTGTAAACTTAAAGTCCATAAAAAATATGCATGAAAATTTATGTAGTTTAAATTCAAGTTAAATTTTATACAAGGGTACTGGAATAAGGGTAAATGGAATGCAACTAACATACAGTCCTCCATACAGTTATGCCTGTAATCAAGTCACAGAAAAAATAATCGTTTTCTTAGTTCCTTGTGGTGTTCTTTTACTTCAGCTTTTTTACGACAGATTGGAAACTCATAGGATGAGCATTTTGTTACTTGCTAGTGAGCTCGGTAGCAGAGCTTATGAAGTGAATCAGCAGTATTATCCTCATAAATCAAAATTAGTCTGCAGCTTCAATCCAATCAACAGAGATTATTATTGCAAAAATTCAGTTTAATCAAACATATAGCAAATTTTGTAAACCTAAGGTCCTTAAAAAGTATGCATAAAAACTTTATGTTGTTTAATTTAAGTTGAATGAGGATGGAAGGAGGAATGAGGATGGAAGGAAAGGAGGATGGTTGGAAAGGAGGATGGTTGGAAAGGAGGATGGAAGGAAAGGAGGATGGAAGGAAAGGAGGATGGTTGGAAAGGAGGATGGAAGGAAAGGAGGATGGAAGGAAAGGAGGATGGAAGGAAAGGAGGATGGAAGGAAAGGAGGATGGAAGGAAAGGAGGATGGTTGGAAAGGAGGATGGTTGGGAAGGAGGATGGAAGGAAAGGAGGATGGAAGGAAAGGAGGATGGTTGGAAAGGAGGATGGTTGGAAAGGAGGATGGAAGGAAAGGAGGATGGAAGGAAAGGAGGATGGAAGGAAAGGAGGATGGAGGAAAGGAGGATGGAAGGAAAGGAGGATGGAAGGAAAGGAAGATGGTTGGAAAGGAGGATGGAAGGAAAGGAGGATGGAAGGAAAGGAGGATGGAAGGAAAGGAAGATGGTTGGAAAGGAGGATGGTTGGAAAGGAGGATGGAAGGAAAGGAGGATGGTTGGAAAGGAGGATGGTTGGGAAGGAGGATGGTTGGGAAGGAGGATGGTTGGGAAGGAGGATGGTTGGGAAGGAGGATGGTTGGAAAGGAGGATGGTTGGAAAGGAGGATGGAAGGAAAGGAGGATGGTTGGAAAGGAGGATGGAAGGAAAGGAGGATGGATGGAAAGGAGGATGGATGGAAAGGAGGATGGAAGGAAAGGAGGATGGAAGGAAAGGAGGATGGAAGGAGAGGAGGATGGAAGGAGAGGAGGATGGTTGGAAAGGAGGATGGTTGGAAAGGAGGATGGTTGGAAAGGAGGATGGTTGGAAAGGAGGATGGAAGGAAAGGAGGATGGAAGGAAAGGAGGATGGAAGGAAAGGAGGATGGAAGGAAAGGAGGATGGAAGGAAAGGAGGATGGTTGGAAAGGAGGATGGAAGGAAAGGAGGATGGTTGGAAAGGAAGATGATTGGAAAGGAGGATGGTTGGGAAGGAGGATGGAAGGGAAGGAGGATTGAAGGAAAGGAGGATGGTTGGGAAGGAGGATGGATGGAAAGGAGGATGGGTTGAAAGGAGGATGGAAGGAAAGGAGGATGGATGGAAAGGAGGATGGTTGGAAAGGAGGATGGAAGAAAAGGAGGATGGATGGAAAGGAGGATGGTTGGAAAGGAGGATGGAAGGAAAGGAGGATGGAAGGAAAGGAGGATGGTTGGAAAAGAGGATGGAAGGAAAGGAGGATGGTTGGAAAAGAGGATGGAAGGAAGGGAGGATGGAAGGAAGGGAGGATGGAGGATGGTTGGGAAGGAGGATGGTTGGGAAGGAGGATGGTTGGAAAGGAGGATGGATGGAAAGGAGGATGGATGGAAAGGAGGATGGATGGAAAGGAGGATGGTTGGAAAGGAGGATGGATGGAAAGGAGGATGGATGGAAAGGAGGATGTAAGGAAAGGAGGATGGTTGGAAAGGAGGATGGTTGGGAAGGAGGATGGAAGGAAAAGAGGATGGAAGGAAAGGAGGATGGAAGGAAAGGAGGATGGTTGGAAAGGAGGATGGAAGGAAAGGAGGATGGTTGGAAGGGAGGATGGTTGGGAAGGAGGATGGTTGGAAAGGAGGATGGAAGGAAAGGAGGATGGTTGGAAGGGAGGACGGAAGGAAGGGAGGATGGAAGGAAGGGAGGATGGAAGGAAAGGAGGATGGTTGGAAAGGAGGATGGAAGGAAGGAGGATGGAAGGAAAGGAGGATGGTTGGAAAGGAGGATGGAAGGAAAGGAGGATGGTTGGAAAGGAGGATGGTTGGAAAGGAGGATGGTTGGAAAGGAGGATGGTTGGAAAGGAGGACGGTTGGAAAGGAGGACGGTTGGAAAGGAGGATGGAAGGAAAGGAGGATGGAAGGAAAGGAGGATGGTTGGAAAGGAGGATGGTTGGAAAGGAGGATGGAAGGAAAGGAGGATGGTTGGAAAGGAGGATGGAAGGAAAGGAGATGGAAGGAAAGGAGGATGGAAGGAAAGGAGGATGTAGGAAAGGAGGATGGAAGGAAAGGAGGATGGTTGGAAAGGAGGATGGAAGGAACGGAGGATGGAAGGAAGGAGGATGGAAGGAAAGGAGGATGGATGGAAAGGAGGATGGATGAAAGGATGATGGTTGGAAAGGAGGATGGAAGGAAAGGAAGGATGGAAGGAAAGGAGGATGGTTGGAAAGGAGGATGGAAGGAAAGGAGGATGGAAGGAAAGGAGGATGATGAAAGGAGGAATGGTAGGAAAGGAGGATGGAAGGAAAGGAGGATGGTTGGAAGGAGGATGGTTGAAAGGAGGATGGTTGGAAAGGAGGATGGTTGGGAAGGAGGATGGTTGGAAAGGAGGATGGTTGGAAAGGAGGATGGAAGGAAAGGAGGATGGAAGGAAAGGAGGATGGTTGGAAGGAGGATGGTTGGAAAGGAGGATGGAAGGAAAGGAGGATGGTAGGGAAGGAGGATGGTTGGGAAGGAGGATGGAAGGAAAGGAGGATGGTTGGAAAGGAGGATGGTTGGAAAGGAGGATGGAAGGAAAGGAGGATGGAAGGAAAGGAGGATGGAAGGAAAGGAGGATGGTTGGAAAGGAGGATGGTTGAGAAGGAGGATGGTAGGAAAGGAGGATGGAAAGAAGGGAGGATGGAAGGAAAGGGAGGATGGAAGGAAGGGAGGATGGTTGGAAAGGAGGATGGTTGGAAAGGAGGATGGAAGGAAAGGAGGATGGTTGGAAAGGAGGATGGTTGGAAAGGAGGATGGAAGGAAAGGAGGATGGAAGGAAAGGAGGATGGAAGGAAAGGAGGATGGAAGGAAAGGAGGATGGAAGGAACGGAGGATGGAAGGAAAGGAGGATGGAAGGACAAGGGGATGGAAGGAAAGGAGGATGGAAGGAAAGGAGGATGGTTGGAAAGGAGGATGGTTGGAAGGAGGATGGAAGGAAAGGAGGATGGAAGGAAGGAGGATGGAAGGAAAGGAGGATGGAGGAAAGGAGGATGGAAGGAAAGGAGGATGGAAGGAAAGGAAGATGGTTGGAAAGGAGGATGGAAGGAAAGGAGGATGGAAGGAAAGGAGGATGGAAGGAAAGGAAGATGGTTGGAAAGGAGGATGGTTGGGAAAGGAGGATGGAAGGAAAGGAGGATGGTTGGAAAGGAGGATGGTTGGGAAGGAGGATGGTTGGGAAAGGAGGATGGTTGGGAAGGAGGATGGTTGGAAAGGAGGATTGAAGGAAAGGAGGATGGTTGGAAAGGAGGATGGAAGGAAAGGAGGATGGATGGAAAGGAGGATGGATGGAAAGGAGGATGGAAGGAAAGGAGGATGGAAGGAAAGGAGGATGAAAGAGAGGAGGATGGAAGGAGAGGAGGATGGAAGGAGAGGAGGATGGAAGGAGAGGAGGATGGTTGGAAAGGAGGATGGTTGGAAAGGAGGATGGTTGGAAAGGAGGATGTTGGAAAGGAGGATGGAAGGAAAGGAGGATGGAAGGAAAGGAGGATGGAGGAAAGGAGGATGGTTGAAAGGAGGATGAAGGAAAGGAGGATGGTTGGAAAGGAGGATGGAAGGAAAGGAGGATGGTTGGAAAGGAAGATGATTGGAAAGGAGGATGGTTGGGAAGGAGGATGGAAGGGAAGGAGGATGGAAGGAAAGGAGGATGGTTGGGAAGGAGGATGGATGGAAAGGAGGATGGGTTGAAAGGAGGATGGAAGGAAAGGAGGATGGATGGAAAGGAGGATGGTTGGACAAGGAGGATGGAAGAAAAGGAGGATGGATGGAAAGGAGGATGGTTGGAAAGGAGGATGGAAGGAAAGGAGGATTGAAGGAAAGGAGGATGGTTGGAAAAGAGGATGGAAGGAAAGGAGGATGGTTGGAAAAGAGGATGGAAGGAAGGAGGATGGAAGGAAGGGAGGATGGAAGGAAGGGAGGATGGAGGATGGTTGGGAAGGAGGATGGTTGGAAGGAGGATGGTTGGAAAGGAGGATGGATGGAAGAGGAGGATGGATGGTAAGGAGGATGGTTGGAAAGGAGGATGGATGGAAAGGAGGATGGAAGGAAAGGAGGATGGAAGGAAAGGAGGATGGTTGGAAAGGAGGATGGTTGGAAAGAGGATGGTTGGAAGGAGGATGGAAGGAAAAGGAGGATGGAAGGAAAGGAGGATGGTTGGAAAGGAGGATGGTAGGAAAGTGAGGATGGTTGGAAAGGAGGATGGATGGAAAGGAGGATGGAAGGAAAGGAGGATGGTTGGAAAGGAGGATGGTTGGAAGGAGGATGGATGGAAAGGAGGATGGAAGGAAAGGAGGATGGAAGGAAAGGAGGATGAAGGAAAGGAGGATGGTTGGAAAGGAGGATGGTTGGAAAGGAGGATGGAAGAAAGGAGGATGGAAGGAAAGGAGGATGGTTGGAAAGGAGTATGGTTGGAAAGGAATATGTTGTAAAGGAGATGTTGGGAAGGAGGATGGTTGGGAAGGAGGATGGAAGGAAAGGAGGATGGAAGGATAGGAGGATGGTTGGAAAGGAGGATGAAGGAAAGGAGGATGGAAGGATAGGAGGATGGTATGGAAAGGAGGATGGTTGGAAAGGAGGATGGATGGAAAGGAGGATGGATGGAAAGACGGATGGATGGAAAGGAGGATGGTTGGGAAGGAGGATGGTTGGAAAGGAGGATGTTGGAAATGAGGATGGAAAGAAGGGAGGATGGAAGGAAGGGAGGATGGAAGGAAAGGAGGATGGTTGGAAAGGAGGATGGAAGGAAAGGAGGGTGGAAGGAAAGGAGGATGGTTGGAAAGGAGGATGGTTGGAAAGGAGGATGGTTGGAAAGGAGGATGGAAGGAAAGGAGGATGGAAGGAAAGGAGGATGGAAGGAAAGGAGGATGGAAGGAAAGGAGGATGGTTGGAAAGGAGGATGCAAGGAAAGGAGGATGCAAGGAAAGGAGGATGGAAGGAAAGGAGGATGAAGGAAAGGGGATGGAAGGAAAGGAGGATGGAAGGAAAGGGGGATGGAAGGAAAGGAGGATGGAAGGAAGGAGGATGGTTGGAAAGGAGGATGGAAGGAAAGGAGGATGGAAGGAAAGGAGGATGGAAGGAGAGGAGGATGAGGAAGGAGGATGAAGGAGAGGAGAAGGTTGGAAAGGAGGATGGTTGGAAAGGAGGAAGGAAGGAAAGGAGGATGGTTGGAAAGGAGGATGAAGAAGGAAGGAGAAGGATGAAGGAGATGTTGAGAAGGAGGATGGAATGAAAGGAGGATGAAGGAAAAGGAGGATGGAAGGAGAGGAGGAAGGAAGGAGAGGAGGATGGTTGGAAAGGAGGATGGTTGGAAAGGAGGATGGTTGGAAAGGAGGATGGTTGGAAAGGAGGATGGAAGGAAAGGAGGATGGAAGGAAAGGAGGATGAAGGAAAGGAGGATGGAAGGAAAGGAGGATGGAAGGAAAGGAGGATGAAGAAAGGAGGATGGTTGGAAGGAAGATGATTGGAAAGGAGATGGTTGGAAGAGATGGAAGGGAAGGAGGATTGAAGGAAAGGAGGATGGTAGGGAAGGAGGATGGATGGAAAGGAGGATGGGTATGAAAGGAGGATGGAAGAAAGGAGGATGGATGGAAAGGAGGATGGTTGGAAAGGAGGATGAAGAAAAGGAGGATGGATGGAAAGGAGGATGGATGGAAAGGAGGATGGAGAAAGGAGGATGGAAGGAAAGGAGGATGGTTGGAAAAGAGGATGGAAGGAAGGAGGATGGTTGAAAAGAGGATGGAAGGAAGGGAGGATGGAAGGAAGGAGGATGAGGATGGTTGGGAAGGAGGATGGTTGGGAAGGAGGATGGTTGGAAAGGAGGATGGATGGAAAGGAGGATGGATGGAAAGGAGGATGGATGGAAAGGAGGATGGTTGGAAAGGAGGATGATGGAAAGGAGGATGGATGGAAAGGAGGATGTAAGGAAGGAGGATGGTTGGAAAGGAGGATGGATGGGAAGGAGGATGGAAGGAAAAGAGGATGGAAGGAAGGAGGATGGTTGGAAAGGAGGATGGTTGGAAAGGAGGATGGATGGAAAGGAGGATGGATGGAGAGGAGGATGGAAGGAGAGGAGGATGGATGGAGAGGAGGATGAAGGAAAGGAGGATGGTTGGAAAGGAGGATGGTTGGAAGGAGGATGGAAGGAAAGGAGGATGGAAGGAAAGGAGGATGGAAGGAAAGGAGGATGGTTGGAAAGGAGGATGGAAGGAAAGGAGGATGGAAGGAAAGGAGGATGGAAGGAAAGGAGGATGGTTGGAAAGGAGGATGGTTGGAAAGGAGGATGGTTGGGAAGGAGGATGGTTGGGAAGGAGGATGGAAGGAAAGGAGGATGGAAGGAAAGGAGGATGGAAGGAAAGGAGGATGGTTGGAAAGGAGGATGGTTGGAAAGGAGGATGGATGGAAAGGAGGATGGATGGAAAGGAGGATGGAAGGAAAGGAGGATGGAAAGAAGGATGGAGGAAAGGAGGATGGAAGGAAAGGAGGATGGATGGAAGGAGGATGGTTGGAAAGGAGGATGTTGGAAAGGAGGATGGAAAGAAGGGAGGATGGAAGGAAGGGAGGATGGAAGGAAAGGAGAAGGTTGGAAAGGAGGATGGAAGGAAAGGAGGATGGAAGGAAAGGAGGATGGTTGGAAAGGAGGATGGTTGGAAAGGAGGATGGTTGAAAGGAGGATGGAAGGAAAGGAGGATGGAAGGAAAGGAGGATGGAAGGAAAGGAGGATGGAAGGAAAGGAGGATGGTTGGAAAGGAGGATGGTTGGAAAGGAGGATGCAAGGAAAGGAGGATGGAAGGAAAGGAGGATGGAAGGAAAGGGGGATGGAAGGAAAGGGAGGATGGAAGGAAAGGGGATGGAAGGAAAGGAGGATGGAAGGAAAGGAGGATGGTTGGAAAGGAGGATGGAAGGAAAGGAGGATGGAAGGAAAGGAGGATGGATGGAAAGGAGGATGGAAGGAAAGGAGGATGGAAGGAAAGGAGGATGGAAGGAAAGGAGGATGGAAGGAAAGGAGATGGAAGGAGAGGAGGATGGAAGGAGAGGAGGATGGAAGGAGAGGAGGATGGAAGGAAAGGAAGATGGTTGGAAAGGAGGATGGTTGGAAGGAGGATGGAAGGAAAGGAGGATGGAAGGAAAGGAGGATGGTTGGAAGGAGGATGTTTGGAAAGGAGGATGTTTGGAAAGGAGGATGGATGGAAAGGAGGATGGATGGAAAGGAGATGGTTGGAAAGAGGATGGATGGAAAGGAGGATGGTTGGAAAGGAGGATGGAAGGAAAGGAGGATGGAAGGAAGGGAGGATGGAAGGATGGTTGGGATGGAGGATGGTTGGGAAGGAGGATGGTTGGGAAGGAGGATGGATGGAAAGGAGGATGGATGGAAAGGAGGATGGATGGAAAGGAGGATGGATGGAAAGGAGGATGGATGGAAAGGAGGATGGAAGGAAAGGAGGATGGAAGGAAAGGAGGATGGAAGGAAAGGAGGAATGGAAGGAAAGGAGGATGGAAGGAAGGAGGAGAAGGAAAGGAGGATGGAAGGAAAGGAGGATGGAAGGAAAGGGGGATGAAGGAAATGGGGGATGGAAGGAAAGGAGGATGGAAGGAAAGGAGGATGGAAGGAAAGGAGGATGGTTGGAAGGGAGGATGTTGGAAGGGAGGATGGTTGGAAGGGAGGATGGAAGGAAGGAGGATGGAAGGAAAGGAGGATGGAAGGAAAGGAGGATGGAAGGAAAGGAGGATGGAAGGAAGGAGGATGGAAGGAAAGGAGGATGGTTAGAAAGGAGGACGTTGGAAGGAGACGGTTGGAAGGAGGACGGATGGGAAGGAGGACGGTTGGGAAGGAGGATGGTTGGAAAGGAGGATGGTTGGAAGGCAGGATGGTTGGAAAGGAGGATGGTTGGAAGGAGGATGGTAGGAAGGAGGATGGTTGGAAAGGAGGATGGTTGGAAGGAGGATGGTTGGAAGGAGGATGGTTGGAAAGGAGGATGGAAGGAAAGGAGGATGAAGGAAGGAGGATGGTGGAAGGAGGATGGTTGGAAAGGAGGATGGTTGGAAGGAGGATGGTTGGAAGGGAGGATGGAAGGAAAGGAGGATGGAGGAAGGGAGGATGGAAGGAAAGGAGGATGGTTGGAAAGGAGGATGGAAGGAAGGGAGGACGGAGGAAGGGAGGATGGAAGGAAGGGAGGATGGAAGGAAAGGAGGATGGTTGGAAAGGAGGTGGATGGAAGGATGGGAGGACGGTTGGAAAGGAGGATGGATGGAAAGGAGGATGGAAGGAAAGGAGGATGGAAGGAAAGGAGGATGGTTGGAAAGGAGGATGGTTGGAAAGGAGGATGGTTGGAAAGGAGGACGTTGGAAGGAGGATGGTTGGAAAGGTGGATGGAAGGAAAGGAGGATGGAAGGAAAGGGGATGGAAGGAAAGGAGGATGGTTGGAAAGGAGGATGGAAGGAAGGAGGATGGTTGGAAAGGTGGATGGAAGGAAAGGAGGATGGAAGGAAAGAGGATGGAAGGAAAGAGGATGGATGGAAAGGAGGATGGAAGGAAAGGAGATGGTTGAAAGGAGGATGGAAGGAAAGGAGGATGGAAGGAAAGGAGGATGGTTGGAAAGGAGGATGGATGGAAAGGAGGATGGAAGGAAAGATGATGGTTGGAAGGAGATGGTTGGAAAGGAGGATGGAAGGAAAGGAGGATGGTTGGAAAGGAGGATGGAAGGAAAGGAGGAATGGTTGGAAAGGAGGATGGTTGGAAAGGAGGATGGTTGGAAAGGAGGATGGTTGGAAAGGAGGATGGTTGGAAGGAGGATGGTTGGAAGGAGGATGGTTGGAAAGGAGGATGGTGGAAGAGAGGATGGTTGAAAGGAGGAAGGTTGGAAAGGAGGATGGTTGGGAGGAGGATGAAGGAAGGAGGATGGTTGGAAGGAGGATGGTTGGAAAGGAGGATGGAAGGAAAGGAGAAGGAAGGAAAGGAGGATGGAAGGAAAGGAGGATGGTGGAAAGGAGGATGGTTGGAAAGGAGGATGGTTGGAAAGGAGGATGGAAAGAAGGGACGGATGGAAGGAAAGGAGGATGGAAGGAAAGGAGGATGGTTGAAAGGAGGATGGTTGGGAAGGAGGATGAAGGAAAGGAGGATGGTTGGAAAGGAGGATGGTGGAAAGGAGGATGGAAGGAAGGGAGGATGGAAGGAAAGGAGGATGAAGGGAAAGGAGGATGGAAGGAAAGGAGGATGGTTGAAAGGAGGATGGTTGGAAAGGAGGATGGAAGGAAAGGGGATGAAGGAAAGGAGGATGGAAGGAAAGGAGGATGTGAAAGGAGGATGGTTGGAAAGGAGGATGGAAGGAAAGGAGGATGGAAGGAAAGGAGGAAGGAAGGAAAGGAGGATGGAGGAAAGGAGGATGGAAGGAAAGGAGGATGGAAGGAAAGGAAGATGGTTGGAAAGGAGGATGGAAGGAAAGGAGGATGGAAGGAAAGGAGGATGGAAGGAAAGGAAGATGGTTGGAAAGGAGGATGGTTGGAAAGGAGGATGGAAGGAAAGGAGGATGGTGGAAAGGAGGATGGTTGGAAGGAGGATGGTTGGGAAGGAGGATGGTTGGGAAGGAGGATGGTTGGAAAGGAGGATTGAAGGAAAGGAGGATGGTTGGAAAGGAGGATGGAAGGAAAGGAGGATGGATGGAAAGGAGGATGGAAGGAAAGGAGGATGGAAGGAAAGGAGGATGGAAAGAGAGGAGGATGGAAGGAGAGGAGGATGGAAGGAGAGGAGGATGGAAGGAGAGGAGGATGGTTGGAAAGGAGGATGGTTGGAAAGGAGGATGGTTGGAAAGGAGGATGGTTGGAAAGGAGGATGGAAGGAAAGGAGGATGGAAGGAAAGGAGGATGGAAGGAAAGGAGGATGGTTGGAAAGGAGGATGGAAGGAAAGGAGGATGGTTGGAAAGGAGGATGGAAGGAAAGGAGGATGGTTGGAAGGAAGATGATTGGAAAGGAGGATGGTTGGAAGGAGGATGGAAGGAAGGAGGATGGAAGGAAAGGAGGATGGTTGGGAAGGAGGATGGATGGAAAGGAGGATGGGTTGAAAGGAGGATGGAAGGAAAGGAGGATGGATGGAAAGGAGGATGGTTGGAAAGGAGGATGGAAGAAAAGGAGGATGGATGGAAAGGAGGATGGTTGGAAAGGAGGATGGAAGGAAAGGAGGATTGAAGGAAAGGAGGATGGTTGGAAAAGAGGATGGAAGGAAAGGAGGATGGTTGGAAAAGAGGATGGAAGGAAGGGAGGATGGAAGGAAGGGAGGATGGAAGGAAGGGAGGATGGAGGATGGTTGGGAAGGAGGATGGTTGGGAAGGAGGATGGTTGGAAAGGAGGATGGAAGGAAAGGAGGATGGATGGTAAGGAGGATGGTTGGAAAGGAGGATGGATGGAAAGGAGGATGGAAGGAAAGGAGGATGGAAGGAAAGGAGGATGGTTGGAAAGGAGGATGGTTGAAAGGAGGATGGTTGGGAAGGAGGATGGAAGGAAAGGAGGATGGAAGGAAAGGAGGATGGTTGGAAAGGAGGATGGTTGGAAGGAGGATGGTTGGAAAGGAGGATGGATGGAAAGGAGGATGGAAGGAAAGGAGGATGGTTGGAAAGGAGGATGGTTGGAAAGGAGGATGGATGGAAAGGAGGATGGAAGGAAAGGAGGATGGAAGGAAAGGAGGATGGAAGGAAAGGAGGATGGTTGGAAAGGAGGATGGTTGGAAAGGAGGATGGAAGGAAAGGAGGATGGAAGGAAAGGAGGATGGTTGGAAAGGAGGATGGTTGGAAAGGAAGATGGTTGGAAAGGAGGATGGTTGGGAAGGAGGATGGTTGGGAAGGAGGATGGAAGGAAAGGAGGATGGAAGGATAGGAGGATGGTTGGAAAGGAGGATGGTTGGAAAGGAGGATGGATGAAAGGAGGATGATGGAAGGAGATGGATGAAGAAGAGAAGGAAAGGAGGATGGAAGGAAAGGAGGATGGAAGGAAAGGAGGATGGAAGGAAAGGAGGATGGTTGGGAAGGAGGATGGTTGGAAAGGAGGATGGTTGGAAAGGAGGATGGAAAGAAGGGAGGATGGAAGGAAGGGAGGATGGAAGGAAAGGAGGATGGGTTGGAAAGGAGGATGGAAGGAAAGGAGGATGGAAGGAAAGGAGGATGGTTGGAAAGGAGGATGGTTGGAAAGGAGGATGGTTGGAAAGGAGGATGGAAGGAAAGGAGGATGGAAGGAAAGGAGGATGGAAGGAAAGGAGGATGGAAGGAAAGGAGGATGGTTGGAAAGGAGGATGCAAGGAAAGGAGGATGGAAGGAAAGGAGGATGGAAGGAAAGGGGGATGGAAGGAAAGGAGGATGGAAGGAAAGGGGGATGAAGGAAAGGAGGATGGAAGGAAAGGAGGATGGTTGGAAAGGAGGATGGAAGGAAAGGAGGATGGAAGGAAAGGAGGATGGAAGGAAAGGAGGATGGAAGGAAAGGAGGATGGAAGGAGAGGAGGATGGAAGGAGAGGAGGATGGAAGGAGAGGAGGATGGAAGGAAAGGAGGATGGTTGGAAAGGAAGATGGTTGGAAAGGAGGATGGTTGGGAAGGAGGATGGAAGGGAAGGAGGATGGAAGGAAAGGAGGATGGTTGGGAAGGAGGATGATGGAAAGGAGGATGTTTGGAAAGGAGGATGGAAGGAAAGGAGATGGATGGAAAGGAGGATGGTTGAAAGGAGGATGGAAGGAAAGGAGGATGGATGGAAAGGAGGATGGTTGGAAAGGAGGATGGAAGGAAAGGAGGATGGAAGGAAGGGAGGATGGAAGGATGGTTGGGATGGAGGATGGTTGGGAAGGAGGATGGTTGGAAAGGAGGATGGATGGAAAGGAGGATGGATGGAAAGGAGGATGGATGGAAAGGAGGATGGATGGAAAGGAGGATGGAAGGAAAGGAGGATGGTTGGAAAGGAGGATGGAAGGAAAGGAGGATGGAAGGAAAGGAGGATGGAAGGAAAGGAGGATGGAAGGAAAGGGGGATGGAAGGAAAGGGGGATGGAAGGAAAGGAGGATGGAAGGAAAGGAGGATGGTTGGAAAGGAGGATGGTTGGAAAGGAGGATGGAAGGAAAGGAGGATGGAAGGAAAGGAGGATGGAAGGAAAAGAGGATGGAAGGAAAGGAGGATGGTTGGAAAGGAGGATGGTTGGAAGGGAGGATGGTTGGAAGGGAGGATGGTTGGAAGGGAGGATGGAAGGAAAGGAGGATGGAAGGAAAGGAGGATGGAAGGAAAGGAGGATGGAAGGAAAGGAGGATGGTTGGAAAGGAGGACGGTTGGAAAGGAGGACGGTTGGGAAGGAGGACGGTTGGAAAGGAGGATGGATGGAAAGGAGGATGGATGGAAAGGAGGATGGAAGGAAAGGAGGATGGATGGAAAGGAGGATGGTTGGAAAGGAGGATGGAAGGAAAGGAGGATGGATGGAAAGGAGGATGGTTGGAAAGGAGGATGGAAGGAAAGGAGGATGGAAGGAAGGGAGGATGGAAGGATGTTTGGGATGGAGGATGGTTGGGAAGGAGGATGGTTGGAAAGGAGGATGGATGGAAAGGAGGATGGATGGAAAGGAGGATGGTTGGGAAGGAGGATGGTTGGAAAGGAGGATGGTTGGAAAGGAGGATGGTTGGAAAGGAGGATGGAAGGAAAGGAGGATGGAAGGAAAGGAGAATGGAAGGAAAGGAGGATGGAAGGAAAGGAGGATGGTTGGAAAGGAGGATGGAAGGAAAGGAGGGTGGAAGGAAAGGAGGATTGTTGGAAAGGAGGATGGTTGGAAAGGAGGATGGTTGGAAAGGAGGATGGAAGGAAAGGAGGATTGTTGGAAAGGAGGATGGAAGGAAAGGAGGATGGTTGGAAAGGAGGATGGAAGGAAAGGAGGATGGTTGGAAAGGAGGATGGTTGGAAGAGAGGACGGTTGGAAGGGAGGATGGAAGGAAAGGAGGATGGAAGGAAAGGAGGATGGTTGGAAAGGAGGATGAAAAAGCTTAGTGAAAAGGAGAATGGGAAAAATATTCTTAAAAGGCTGATTTAACATCAATGTTGATACTCATTCCTTTACAAAAACATGTAGCTGTTTGAAACAATTTACGTCAAAATTATCCAAAACTTTGCCACAACTTCAAAATTTATATTCTAGGTAATTAATACCTAGCCCTTTTTTTTTTAGCATTTCAGGTAGTGCTTATACCTGACTTTTAAATTTCTAAATTTCAGTTTCATAAAATATTTAGGTATTTTCTTACCTAGATCATTAAGGTATTTTATTACCTTATTCTAGCATAAATTTTATAATAGCTAATTTGGCCTAATTCTTTTTAATCGGCATATTTTAAATGTTCTCAAACTGCTGCATGTTTTTGTAAAGACATAAGTATTAAGCACAGAAAAGAAACATCTGATTGAAAGTGACATCCAGTGGAAGGAAGAAAATGGTTGGAATAAACATCTAGCTCAAACAAACATCGAGCGGAAAGAAAGATCTAAAGACGGAGATGAACATCTAGCAGAGAGAACCGGAGGAAAAAAAAGAACTAGTGAAAGGAGAAGTATAGTGTGTACACCATCATGCTAAAGAAACATCTTATATTTAACATCAAGCTACTTAAAAAGAATGGCACTGTTTATGTGCACAAAAGCCTTTACCTGAAAATAAAAAACTAAAAAATAAGACACCGAACAAAAAAATGAAAAAACTAAAATTATCTTTGTCATGTCAGCGAAGTAAAAAATATGAAGGTAAAAACAGACCAAAAAAAAATTAATACATATATATAAACATGAAAATCACTATAAAAAAGAATTAGTCAGACTGGTCGAACAGCAGATGTACAGATGTAGAATGATATAATAGCAGCAGATGCATAGATTTAGACTTTTTTAGACTGGTTAACCAGCAGCAGATATATGGATTTAGCAGTGGATGTACAGATTCAGATTAGTTCATCAGAGAAGTAGATACACAGAGATTCTAATTGGTTATTAGTCAGACAGTAGATGAAATCATGTGGAAGCAGTTTAAATTTTCGGCCCAATAAAGTAGATCAAAATTCTGTTGTGACTCACTTTTATTTTGATGTTGTTTCTTATTCATTAACATTCAGATATTCGATGTAAGTACCCAATTACAAATTAAAATTTTTAAGGTATGGAATCAAGCTTATGAAAAGCATATTACAGTTATTTTAGAATTAAATAAAATGCCAGTTAGTTACTGAGCAATTCTCAGTGTTTCAGGTTCAAATTTTGAACTCGGTTTGTTCAGTAATTAAATGCTCTTATTGAAAACGAACGAAAACTTTTATAATCGGTGCCAAAAGCTAATATGTTTAAGTAAGTTTGGAAGTAGTTTACAATTTGCCATCTCCCCTAATTTTTCGATTTGAAAATAAACTGATATACATATATAAATAAACCAGAACAAATCACATAGTGGTAAACGAAACTTTGGTAACCCAAAGGGGATGTCATTAAAAATTAAAATAGAAACGTTTTAGTTTTTAATATCTTTTCCCGAAAATAGTCACATCTAATTGTTTTTGCTTTTCATCGTATTTACCTTTCTTTTCAAGAGCCACGAAACTTTGTAGCTGCCAAAGGTGACCAACATTTTTGTATTCAACAAAGTTTCTAAAAATTCAGAAAATGAAATACATGTTTTTTAAAAATGTATTTTTCATGTAATTTAATTTTCATCAAGTAAATGTAATTTTCATGTATTTTGCTCGCATTTTGCATTCGTTCGTTAAACACAATATAATACTGTAGGATGTATTGAGAAAGTAATACTGTAGGATGCATTAAGAGAGTAATACTGTAGGATGCATTAAGAGAGTAATACTGTAGGATGCATTAAGAGAGTAATACTGTAGGATGCATTTAAGCAAATTTTGTAAAACTCTTAAAAAAAAGTATGCATGAAAACTCTATGTTGTTTAAATTTAGGTTAAATTTTATGCAAGAATACTTAAAAACTGGAATTCGGTTAACATACAATCCTTCATACAGTTAAACGTGTAATCAAGTGACAGAAGGAAAAAAAATTCTCCACTTTGCTCATTTGTAGTGTACTCTAAACTCAGGTTTTATTTTTTTTAATTAGAAACAATTTTCAGAAATTTTTAAAAGGAGTCGACGCAATCGTCCCCATTTGTTTGTTTGCTTTTTAACAATAAAAATAAAACTTAGATGAAAAATAATCTTTAGATGCTGTATTAATCTGTGCTGTCAACTGCATGTTGGTAAGCCTAGCTAGTATTCCCAATCGCTTGTCCCAGATGTTCTTTATCCACAAAACATGAGGCAAAAAATACTTAAAAGTAAATTAATACAAATTTGAACGCACCCCAATTATAATATTTGATTAAAAACTAACTATGCATACAGATTTTTTTATTATTCTACAAATGGTGCCAGTTTTAACTTGCAACTTACTTCTATTACTTCACTCGCTATTAAATAAGTGCTATATATAAATAGTAAATCATTCTTATGCATACAAAAAATTTATTCCTGTAAAAGGAACTTGAAAGAAAACTTTTTAATTGACAAATGAATTTTAAAATATAAACTAATAAAAAGAACTAAAACTCATGCTGCAAAACAAAATTAAATAAAACAAGAAAAACAAAAATTAATTTTAATAACGTCTCGCATATACTAAACAGATAAATACTGATTTTAAGGATTTATATATCAAAACTGAAACAGACTGGACTGTCTTAATTTGGAAAAGCTAAAATGTTTAAATTGAAGATAAAATTCTGACTTTGAAAGTTTTGAAAAACTGTTGTTTTTTAATTGTTGTTGTTAAGAAATACATCGAAATATATTGATTGGGCATTCTGTTTCACTTATAATATATTAATTTGCAATTTTTACTTGAATGCATTTTATAAAAACCTCGCAGCTCAGCCAAGCCCAGTAACAGAGGACAAGAATAACTATCCTGCTGGTGCCTCAAAAGATAAATATCATCCAATCCAACACCATCTGAAGTATTGGAAGAGAAGGTAAATATCCGAGAAGAATTCATATACTGGGAGAATTACTGGAATGAACAACACCAACAAATCGTGACAGCCATTGACGACTCAACATGGAACAGCACCTGTCCAATAAAACAGACTAACTTTAACATCAGGGAAAGTCTCCGGTCCTCCGAAAGACAACAGGATGCATCGAATAACATCTTGGTTGGAGACTCCAGATAGTCTGACAGTCGTCAAATTCCACCACCATCAGGATTTACCTGTCAACAGTGTCGAATGCTTCCTAGAAGAAGGGACACGTGCGATTAAATTTTTCTCTGGTCATCAAAAAGTAGTTATAATTAAGGAAAATAAATTTTAATAACTTTTTTTTCTTCCGAATTTCGACCACCATATTTTCGATTCAAACAATTGTGCACCGCTTTGTAAAATTACATCCGTCTGAATCAAATTTGATTTTATAAACGGAATATTTGTACTAAGAAATAGAAGATTTCAAAATTAAACTTTACAAATGCACTTAATTATAAATCAATCACTGCATTTATTAACTGTTAATTTTAAATGTTTTGTTTTTCGATTTTCATTTTCATAAAACACGAACAGAATTCGACCTTTGAGATTCAGCGTTATTTTCAAGTTTATAAAAGTAATTTTCATTATTTTCTCGAGTGTAAAGAATAACTTCGAATTTATCCTCAATATTCTAATATTGCAATTTAAACTTTTTTCTGGTTAACAACAAAAAAATTTTTTTTATTCATATTAATTTTTATTATTGCTTTACTAACGCTTTTATTAATATTAATTAAAACTTTTATTAATTTTTATTAAAGCTTTCAATAATAATTCAGTATGTTTTATACAGAAGTAAAAAATAAACTTTACATGATAGTGAGTAAAAGATTGAATCATTTTCATAAAAAATAATAAATTGCTGTGATAAGTCTTTCAGACAAAAATTCCAAGTTTAAATTTATTCATAGCTTATGTGAATAAGTATTGATAATAATTATTTTTTAAATGCTGTACTAAGAGATTTAAAGTGAGTAAAAAGAAATCAAATTCAATAACATTTCCATCATATTATCATATCTAGGATGTGGTAAGATTTTCTAGTTTCATTACTGTATGATGCAAAATTTTTTATAACATGCTTAAATAATTCCTGGAATATTGGGACCACATTTTTAAGATTCAAATTCATCATAAAAAATAATACTTATTAACGAGTTTTTTTTGTTTTGTTTAATTAGCCGAGTCAGTCCTTTAAACCATTAAAATTGAATCTTAGTACTTATGCACGTTATAAAATTATATGCAGGGTAATATTGTCGGTATAGTATTAAAATCATGCAACTCAGTCTATTTCAAGTTTTATAAATATTTTATTTTCAGTTAGTAAATATCTAGTTAGTGTAAATTTATTATATAAATTAGGTTTCATATTTAAAGTTTTTCAAAGCTATCATTAGATAACTGTACAATTAACGTTACGTGAAACATAGAGGTAAGTGTTACAACACGAGAGGTCTTAAAATGTGACAAAACTATATATATTTGTAATAAAGAAATCATTTCTTTTTCGTGGTGAATTCCTTAAAAATGCTATATTTAATTTGTATATTTTAAAGAATGTTATTTATCATGCAGAATTGGTCTATTTTTCGAAAGCAGAAAAAGATTATCCACTGCATCGGCCGGGAATCGAACCCGGGCCGCCCGCGTGGCAGGCGAGCATTCTACCACTGAACCACCGATGCTTACAATGTAATAAAAACTAACTATTAAAATACAAATTTCTTTGCTCTACCTCTATAAAAGAAGTTTTTTTAATCAATTTTTTTATGAAAGTTCAAACTAGAGCTAAATTTCATTCTCATTAGAGTCACAACTTCTTTGAAACTATCCAGCTTTCTTATCTTTTTCAGGTGTTTCAAAAATTACGCTAGATGGCAGCACCAAAATAAAAATTTTCAAGAAAATAAGACTTCCTCAGAGAAGGGTTTTATGTTTGGGAGGGAAAATCGCTCTTTCTTTTAATAAATGAAAAAAAATAAAAACTTACACCTTTTGGAATTTAAAAGTAATTGCAGTTCTTACAAATTGCTCTTTACAAAACGATTTCAATTTTAACTCATTACGCGACAATCATAAACAATCTCACTAAAATAATTTTCAAAATAAAATTAATTAAAGATTTTTGTGCCCTGGAGTTTTTTTTTTTTTAATGTTTAACACTTGCGTAATTGCCGGACCAAGTGCAAAACAGTAAAGATTTTAAAAACATTTTAGCTGCTAAAGATTTTGATAAAGATTCATAAGATTTTGAAAAATATATATTAAAAAATTTTTATGATGTATATTCATAAATTTTTTTAATTATATTATAACTATATTTATGATAATAATATAAATAACTTAATAATAAATATTATAAATAAAAATAAACATAATTTATAATAATTTTATTAATTATATTTCTAAATTATATTAATAAATAGCATGAAATTCAAAATTTCAGTTATATAAATATTTTTTTAATTATGCAAAATAAAGGTTTTAAAGTGTAAGAGGAAAGAATACCTAAAATTCTTGCGAGGAATAAGCCTCTTCGTAAACTAACATCTAGCAACGTTTACAAAATAATTTATTTAATTTATAATGGCTTTAGTTGTGTTGACTGTCGGTAGGGGTATTTATTCTTAATCTATTTGGGGAAATTAGCTTAAAAAACTATTTTAAATTCTAAATGCTTAAAATACAACATAAAACTAGATGAGAGTGCCATGATTTTTAAGATTTTTGTGTATTTTGAAAAATTATTTCTTTAATTAAATGGTTCATTTAACTTAAAATCTTCCCTGGAAGAAGCGACCCGTCTCCCAGTACAGTAGTCATATATTAGTACTAGAGTGCCTGTATTTACTCTAGGCACTCTAATTAGTACTACGTCTTACAGTGAATATATTAATCAATTATTTATATTTTCCCTTTCAAGATTTAAAAAAAAATGCATATTTGCTTAAATTCATAAGCATACATTTTAAAAGCTTAAGGATAACTTATTCGTAAGTATTTTGTATAGCGAAAGAAAATTTTAATAATGAAATTATGTTGTTACCATTTTGTTGCTTATTTGCTTTTTAGAAGAAAAAAAATAAATAAATAAATTACCGCCTCAAATCACGACGGGATGACCTCTAGACTAGAGATCTGTTTTTAGCACTAACCGCTAACGTAATAAAAAACTTTCATGTTTTTCTCAAAATTCTTATGGGAAAAAAATCTGAATTTTAGGTACCTTTGCAATGAATTTGCGTAGAATTTTTAGATATATCTAGCTGCAAATTATATTTTTTGAGAAAGATTCGTCTTATTAAAAATCACTTAACATTTTCTTTCACTAAGCTCTTTTATTTTATTTTATAACCGTCGTTGAACAGCCGACCCAATTTCATGGGTTTACGACTACTAATGTTCAACTCCGTAGCCTTGTAATTTTGAACCCATCCAGAAGACAAGGAAACTCCGGGATCAGTACCCCCAGAGGTATTTTATAACCGTCGTTGAACAGCCGACCCAATTTCAAGGGTT
Source organism: Parasteatoda lunata (assembly GCA_949128135.1). Lineage (NCBI taxonomy): Eukaryota > Metazoa > Arthropoda > Arachnida > Araneae > Theridiidae > Parasteatoda > Parasteatoda lunata. The sequence goes on along the minus strand of OX421978.1, from coordinate 74,239,880 downwards.
TACGACTAATGTTCAACTGCATAACCTTTTAATTTTGAACCAATCCAGAAGACAAGGAAACTCCTGGATCAGTACCCCCAGAGGTATTGATTTGTTATGGGAACATGGAGGACTTTGAGACTCGACAGATTTAACGTGCATCAGTCACCATTTACTACACGGGGAGTCTTCGGCCGGCGAGGATCGAACCCACGACCTCTTGGACATGGGCCCAGCGCCCTATCGACCAGATTTGTTTTGGGAACATGGAGGACTTTGAGACTCGACAGATTTAACGTGCATCAGTCACCATTTACTACACGGGGAGTCTTCGGCCGGCGAGGATCGAACCCATGACCTCTTGGACATGGGCGCAGCACCCTACTGACCAGGCTATCCCGGCCAAGCTCTTTTATTGATACAAATATAGCGTGTAATGCAAAATTCTTATAAATTCGAATTGTTATTATAAAATCCTCTTTTGATGCTGCAAATTCGGACTGCCAACAAACTCCTTAAATTTCCTGATCATTGAAGAAAAAAATACACCGTTTGACAGTTTATTTTATTTTATTCAAACAACCAATTCATCACATCTATATATTATAAAATCGCCAAAGACTTTTTGATATAGCTAACCCGCCTTTATGTTTCATGGAGAGGAGCACAACGGAAACCTCCCGTGGTTAGCCTTATCCAAAAGGACTTTAACTAATGATCTGCCACTACCACTAACAATGATCTGCCGCTGGGAATATATTTAGTCAGCTCGGTGGTCGGTGCGAGCAGGAAGTGGTATACGAATTAACTAACCACAGCAGTTATTCGAACCGTCTTAATTTAAAATCTTCATTCGTTCATGTCAGACGAGATTTTGTTTTCTGGTGAAACTGAAGGAATGGAAGAAAAAATTCTAATTCGAAAACACATAAGTTAGTACCTCGTTATGTGAAACGTAATACAAGGAAATCTGTTCATATTATCGAAAATTAGTCCACTTTTTTTTTTTTTTTTTTTCTAAATTTTGCCATATGTATACATGAATATTCTTTTAACACATTCTTCGATTCAAAATATCATAAAGTTTAGTGTTGTCTCAGTCAACTGAAAACGAAGGTAAATTCTCTCTCAAACTTGTATAGCCTAAATCAGTGGTTCCCGAACTTTTTTGTCTTGTAGACAGACCCCTCGGCATGTTTTTCGGTTTTGGGCAGAAACCCTACTTACCTGATATTGATTTTTTGTAAATTTATCAACTTCAAATGTATTTTTGACAGCTGGTACAGCTCATTGTGAAAGATTTAAATTTCTAACTGGAGTGAAGTGTAGCGTGAAAAACTTAAGAAAAAAAAACACATGTTAATTTCATACATTTATTAATTAAATTGAAACTAATTTAATTACTAATTTAATTTAATTAATATGTAAATGGAATAAAATAGTGCACTATAAAAACCGCTCTCCGCTACTAATATTATAATTGAGGAAATAAGTTTGTATACAAAACCGTAGTAGTGTGTTGTCGGTCTGTTTATTACGTTTTCACATAAAAACTAAGCAACAAATCTCCGTGATCTTGTGCGCAGATAAAATTGCAGGTCTAACTAGCTAATAGAGTTGACATAGGCTAGGCTGCAATTTACAGCAGAAAAATACTTTTTTGTTACAAAATAAAATCTTACACGCAGAGAAAATAAAAACGCACGCGGGCAGAGTTGCAGGCAACTGCTAGATAATAATAATTCAATTTTATATATCAAAAAATAATCATAATAACTTAAATTTTAATAAAATTTTTATTTCATAGCTACTTTTATAAATTATGTAGATAGATATATGTCTTTATATTATAAGGTAGTATAACTATGTACTATGAGTGTATGTTGATTATTCCATTCATGAAATGCCGAAGTTATAAGTCACGACCGGCTTATATGAGATCCAATCGTTGACCCCCATTTTCATTTCATAGACCCCTAATTCCCCCCCCCCACTTGACATGGACCCCTGGGGGTCGATCACTTTGGGAATCACTGGTCTAAATAAACGAACTTCGGAAAGCGCTCGTGTTGCATCTATGCAAATATACCAAAAACATAGATTTGAGGTAACGAAAAAAGAACATCTAAATTCCAAAGGCCTCAATTTACTTTAATTCACTAAAAGTTATTTAGAACTTTGATCCACTCAGCTCTTGTAATTATGTAATTTAATGGTAAATTTGTTAAGTTTCAATTTGCTGTAAACTGTAAACAACAATCAAAATTTTCAAACTTGCACACCTAAAATAAAAACTTTTGGATATAGATATGACAGAACAAAGAAAATAATAAAATTTGTTTAGCAATGAATTCTTCCCTTCAATTTTTGCTAAGTTTTCAGAATTTGTTCTTAGAAATTATTCTAATCGCTAAAGAACATTCGTGAAGAATAAGATAACAATTTTTAAACTTAGTCTCGATAACGAACGAAGGTAAATAACCTTTCTATATATTATTTTTTTTCAAAGTGCATCGGAATACACAACACTGGTCACTTTAAATACATTCGATAATTAAAGGTATTCGTTATTTTGATAATTAAATGTATGATATGCTTGGTATAAACTATATCGGCTATTAAATTCTGCGTTATATAAGTAGCAACATTTAATGCAGTTCTTTTTTTCCCCTTATGTGCATTTAATAATTCTACATATTATACTAATTTACTTATTTATTATACACGCGATTATTTTTAATAAATTTTTATTTTACGATATGTTATTTTTAAGGTATCCGATTGGTTTCGACCTCTTTTTCAGAGGCTCAATTAAAATTTTAATTTTATGTTTGGAAAGCAAGAGCTCTAAAATTATAATTTTAAAGTAAAGTTTAAAAATTATGAAATATTTTTCAAAACAAGAGCAAATTTGAGCTTGAAAAGAACAAAATTTTTATGTTAAGCTAACAGTTCTACAACGAATTGTAATGCATAAATTTCAAAGTAATATTTTTTTCTAGATCAAGGATGGGATTACTTGTGTTTTTACTAAAATTTTCAAAAAATAATGAAATAGAACTAAATGCATTGTTTTATATCGAATTTTTAAAGAAAAATTCTAAATATTCTTACTTAAAGCTTGATAAAAATAACAGATTCAAACGTAGATCTTAGCTCTCAGTTTCAAACATCGGTAACATTATTCAAATTCTACTATTCAGAATTTCAAAGAATTCTGTAATTCTATATTCTTAATCCTATAATTCTTAATCCTATAATTCTTAATCCTATAATTCTTAATCCTATAATTCTAAAATGAAAGAAAATGATGACAACAAGAAAATTGATGATTCGAAAATTAATTTCTGAAAATGAATGTTATTTGTTTAAAAAAAAAAAATATATACAAATAAATAAGAGTTAAATTTTTAAACAAAATAAAACATAATAGTTTTGTTTTCGTGGTTTTTCTTCCGGTTTCAGTTTCATTTGTCAGCAAAATTAAAAGGCATCTGTTACTTAATTTCTAAAAATCAGAGATAAAATTTTTTCAATAGTTTTAGGAAGCAAATGAATTAAAGTTTAAGTATAGATCATTAAAAAAATTGCTCAAAAATTGCCAATTTTTACCCAGTCAGATACTTTAAATATGTTTTATTCCTAAAACTTTTTAAAAGCATATTATTGAACTAAACTAATTTTTTAGACTGTATTAATGATATGATTTTAAGTTTTTCCATATATGCATAGATATATATGCAACATAAAAAACTTCAACTAATCTTTTTATGTAATTTCTTCATCTTAATCTTCTTCTTTATTTATTATTTAAAACTAAGCGCTTTCTCACACTCAATATTTCTCTTCCTCTTAATTTAAATCTCAAGTCTGTATACAAGTATCAAGTCTCAAGCCTGTTACGAGTATTTGTTACGGACATATTTTGAAAATTTCATGTTTTTCAACTTTGTGTGAATGTAGAATGTATTAATTTTCACTTATACAAACGTTTATATATCAAATTGAAGGTAATTTAATGTATAATTTAAAAATGAATACTGTATTACAATATCTGTATTGCAAAAAAAGTTATGCAACTAATAGTAAGATCTATCTTAGATTTGCATTTTTTGAAGTGATACTTACACAATCAATACTTAGTAGGATGACACTTATTTTTTCAGACAGCTTCACAATTATAGGTTCAATAAGTTGTCTTGCATATTTTTGCTGTGTGGCATGGAGCTGAATCCTGCTGAAAAATAAATGGTGCGTTGTTGGGGAAGAGAGATCCCTGATGGAAGGTATCAATTTTGGTCTCAGGACAATTTCGATGCATTTCACTTGAATTCGGCTCACACCATCTGCAGACATACATGCCCAAATCATGACATTTGTTGGGTTTTTTTGTAGTTGCTTCAATGCAATCAGGATGAAGTGCTTCACCTACTCTACGTCTCACGTATTTTCTACCATCACTACCAAAGAGCGATATTTTACTCTCATCGCTCCAGATTACTTGCTTTCATTGATTTTCTGACCATTTAATATGTTCTTTTGCCCACTTAACTAGTTTTTCGCATTGTTTTTGATTTAAATATGGTTTTTTCCCTTGGAATTCTAGCTTGTAGTCCAAATCCTGATAACCTTCTTCTTATTGTTCTTGAACTTACTGCATACATATATATTTATATATATAAATATATATATATATAATATATATAAATATATATAAATATATATATATATATATATATATATATATATATATATATATATATATATATATATATATATATATATATCTATATATATATAGCTTATTACTATATTATGTATGTTATTATATACATTTATTGTAGATTTATATAAAAAATAGTTCATCCAATATGTTATGAGATGAGATAGACGATTATCTGGACAGAGAGAAGAAAGCAGAAGACAATTTTCAAAATATATCTAAATTTACTTACAAAAATATTAAAGTAATTATATTGCATAAATTTAGCTTTTAAATTGAAAAAACAATTTTTTTTTAATACTGAAAGCAGATCATTTAATCAAGGTGCTCTTACCCATGTTATATTCGCGATCGCAACGAACTATAGGGGGCGTTGTTGTATGTGCCGAATCCCTGCGATTTCCATATGAACAGTCATTCAGTTACACTGGAGACGTCTTTAATGTAGCATGTAGCATTGTAACGTTCCATCTTTATTGTAGCTGATTAAATTTAAAAAAGAAAAATGTTTGTTTTCTTTTTTATGCAAACGAAAACAAAATGGTATCTCTTTTTTTTTTTTAGAGAAGGAACATCCAGAACACATCGGAAAAATATTTGTAAATAAAGACAAAAAAGTAGGTATATTCTTATAAGAGTTCAAACCTAATGCCTGAGAAATAGTTTTACTAAATTTAATGGTATAACATGAAAGGCCCATTTAAATTTTAACGTAAAATAAAGAATGCTTACGAAACAAAACAAAAAAAAAACCATTCTTTTTTTGTCGCCATTTTTTAGTGTTACGAAAATGCGTCTTTGGGACTTGCCAAAAACAAAACAAGATGAAATTTTATTTTTTTAGGAGCGAAATATTTTATGGAGTGAAATATAACGAAAATGTACCAATGTCCATAACATGATACTTTATCTTAGTAAAAGTCCGTTTTGGAAATGTTATTTCATTTTGAATCTTATTTATTAGAGTTCATAATGGCTATAGAATCAGGTGAGAGAAAAGTTTGTTTTGAATCTATGCTAAACTCTATATCGGCCCATTTTCCACCTAAATCCGATTGACTACTTTGATTTTAAACAAAGCGTTTCATTTTAAGATTTTTTCCAAAAATTTTAAGTGTAGATTGGCGGCACTTAAAAATCTGCCGAATCTGTAGCTGTGGTTAATACGTAAGTACCGAATTTTTCTTCCATACTTTTCTGAATCATATTACTTCAAATATTAGAATATGCAAGAAGTATACATAAACACATAATTTAATACCATTTAATTTTTCAAAAAAAGTATTTTGACAACAATTTTATCAAAAAATTATAAACTAAAAAACGTAAAATAAAGAATTCTTAGGATAAAAACGATTTTAAAAATTCCTCATCTTTCAATAGAAACTTTCGTATTGTTTCTTTTTTTTTATTCTTATAGTATTCAATCAAATGTAAAAAAAACATTTTGTAGAGAACGATCATCAAGTAAGAAAAAAAATTATTTACAAGCAAATTTTTTATTATAAAAATCATAACACTTACCTGATTTATAAGTCCGGAGAATTCCAAAATGATGTGTTCTTTGTTTGAAAACTTTATTCTCAAATAATATATACATAGTTTATCCCTTCATTACTTTTAGGTAACATACCACACATCAAAATTTTATAATTGTAAGATCTCGATATGAATTTTAATATGTAGCTTAAAAACAGAATAGCTGTATTCAAGTTGAAATTCTTTCAAAACTAAAAAACACTTACCAAGAAAACGATAAAAAATTTATTTATAATCAGCAAAAAAGATACTTTTTCAAGTAATTCGGATTATTCTTTATTGTTGTTTTCTGAATTATGTAGATACAGAAATATATACTATTCTATGAAGAAGAAGAATATTCTATAACTATTACAGTTCTGTATGGAATTCATTGGAACACATTTATTCATTGGAATGACGAAAGCAATGTTGATTTCATTTTAACGTGTAATGAATTGAAGACAGAAAAATTATTTTACCGCAATACACACATCTGTAACAGCAAGTGATCATGAAATCATGTTATGTTGTTGGTAATAGAAAGGTAAAAAATATTGAGAAGTTGTTCTTCAAATGCTTGGCGTGTTCTGCTTCAATGTTTGGCATGTTCTGATTAGTTTTTTCAAGAAGTTTTACCTTTTCTTTAGGGAAATTTTGCTTCTTTTTTTATGCTAAGAAAATGGCGTCCGTCATTGCCAATGGTTATGTGGGAACTAATGCACGATATTTACAGTCTCCCGCTAGATGGCGTATCGAGTGTTGCGATCGCGAATTCCAAAAAAAAAAAGGGGGAAATAGGAAGATTTTGATATCTTTCTGGCATTATCTAAATGAATTTAATCGTAAAGATTCGTAAAAACAAAATTTAATTTTAAATGACTCCTTAACTAATTCTAAATTTAAATAATGTGGTTAATTTAAATAAAACACAGAGGACTATTCTCATTCGATGCATTTCGCAACCTGATTGGCGAATTTTTCGCGGATTGCCTTCTTGTTTTATGCGATTATCGCATATCGCATCTTCGTTGGCCATCGAGAGAAAGAGAGAACCTGTGAATTCACCAATCAGGTTCTCATATTCCTTTAACCATGATTATAAAGTGAAAATGGCCCTTGAAAATTTCAGAATCAAATTTAAATGTAATCGTTAACCGTAAGTTAGAAGCAATTAATAATAAACGTTTTCAAAAGATTTTCAGTGGGAGCACTTAAGTTTTCTACTTTTGAGTTTATTTCGTTTCTACCTAATTGGTATAGTTTTACGAACGACTGCTGATTAAACTATTTAGTCCTTATTTATGACACTAATTTCTTAAAAAATTTCTTTTTTTGTTTACAGAAATGCGTCTGCTTCGTTTGTTTGTGGGAGGATGATCGTGATTCATAAATTGAATGTCATAATCGCATCTCCCTTTTTAAATATGTGACATGTTATCTTTTTGTTTTAAGAAAGTAAAAGATAACGCGTTTAATCGGCTTTGTTTCTAAATGACGTAATTCATTGCTTATAAAATCTCCAGCAAAACTAAAAAAGGTCCTTTTTAACTATCATAATAAACTTTCACAGGTTTTTAATTTTTTAAAAACTATTTATTGATTTTATTTAACTCTTGCTCACTCTATACTGTTACTTAATTTATATTACCAGGGTATTTATAGTTCACTTTCTTATCTTTGTTACTATTTATAAAATAGTTTTGCTATTATTACAAAATTAATTTGTCATTATGTAATGGTGTAGTTTTTTGCACTGTCATTTAATTTCTTATACTATTATATTTTTTTTTAGAATCTCTGTTTTTCATATTTTTAAATAAATGGCTATACAATCTGTGATGTTCGTTTTATGTGCTATCTGCTTAAGCATTGTCATCCCATCTTCAGGTTTGTTATTAATTATAGCATTATTATTATATTAAAATAATTATTTTTGAAATAACCTAAATATTTTTCCTGTTTGTAGCTGTCAATGTTCTGTCTGTCTCTGAACGAGAAATCTCTTTCAATCTTCATACAAATGCATCTTTTAACTTGAAATCAAGGTAAATCTTTTTATTTATTATTTTTGAATTTTTTTCCGCTGTATTTTTTTTTTCTTTTTATATCTACCTGTTAATGATTCTCCCTTCTTTTTAAAGCTAAATAAGTTTCAATGAGGAAAAGAAAGGCAATTATTTTGAATTTTTATTAGATTACATATAGATTCTTATTTAATGAATCTAAGGCTTACAGTCTGCTATCAAGCCTTTCAAAGATCACCAAACTATTATTGATACTTAATTATTTGTGGTAAAAAATACCTAATAGTTTAATATAGATTTGTATTGATATATTTTTACCACCAATTAAAATGGAATATTACAGACAAAATATGTGGGTAAAATTTTTAAATTAGAAAACATTTACAAATTTTGTGCTTTTAGCTTCTCTTTTTTAAAAATAAAGTTGTTATGGCAAGTTTTTAACATTCTTTGCATAATAAATAAATGCAAAAAACAGGAAGAAAATTAAGAAAAACAATAAGTTTTATTTATTGCGCATAAGCTGCAAGTAAATAGAACTCATAGGCTGCGAGATAATTTTTTATTTCTTCAATTAAATGTAGAAATATATCAAGTATTTTGCATTTACTGAGCCAGCGAACGTCAGTATGTATTTGCATAGCATTTAATGGGAAAATGGAAAACTGAAATATTTTATCGGTGGGCACCAGCAGCGGGCGAGACCGATCGACAGGTGGCGTGGTCCCCGCGGGCATAGGGTTGGGGACCCCTGCAGTATAATATTAGCTTGCTCACATCAATTTTCGGGCCCATCCTTGGTAACTAACAAATCAAACGCACTTCAGTAATGCAGTAAGAACGCACTTTAATACAAAACTCCTCTAGTTACGCTTTTAGCTCAATTTGCGCCTTTGTTTTCATTTTTTGCAATCTTGTTACGAAAATATTTTAAATCATTCTTGAAAAATTTCCTGTTCTTGTAAGTTCATTTGAATTTGCTACTCGCTTTATAGAATATGTTTAATGCTTCATTCTGTTTTTTCTTTTTATTTTATTTTCTGGTTTTACGTGTTATTTTTACTTATTGTGATCTATTTTATTTGTTGTAATTTTTTTTTGAGTGCTCCTCACACTATTGTATTGATATATTTTGCTTTGGCTATATTGATACAATATTAGAAAGCACTCTTTTATAATCATGTAGGCGGATATAATCGTGTAGGCTGATGAAAAGATTATATCTTTTATTTTTTTGGATTTTTAAATATTTTTTTGTCCTTTTTTTTGGATTACCCCCCCCCCCACCCAGTTTTTTGTTATTTTTAATATTATTTTTATTTTTGTTCCCTTTTTCCATTGTTCTGTAATTTCTCCCTTGTTTTATCTACATTTTGAACTTATATATATGTATGTATGTATACAGGGATCTGTCTAGGGTTTTTTGAAGGGTACCGATTTTGTGAAAATTAAAAGTTACATTAAAAAATCAACACCAAAATATGGTAAAATAAGAAATCATTCTCAAAAATTGTCACTACAAATAAAAATCATTTATGACTGGTAAATTGCTATACATTTTTCCCCATATATTAAAAAAAAAATTGCTATTGTAAAATTTCCAGCTTAAAATAGTATCCAAATTTAAAAATCCATTGTCCATAGTTAAATTTCAACTTACTGTATAATACAGTACTAGAACTAAAAGTTATTACTAGTGTTACTAGTACTAGAACTAAAAGTTATTACTAGAGTTACTAGTACTATAACTAAAAGTTATTACTAGAGTTACTAGTACTAGAACTAAAAGTTCATTATGAGAACATTTTCAACTAGGTCATACAGAAAAAAGTTTCATAAGTAAAAAAAAATTTCATAAAAAAAATAATAAAGGTCTGTTAGAATAAATTTACAATAATGTTCAAATGTTTAGAATGATGCTCCAATTTTGACTTCCTGTATAGTTTATATAGAGAGAACCTCATTGTTTCATTTTAAAACAACTCTAGGATTTGTAGTTTTTAATGGGAATACAAACACTAAATTTTAGGAGGCGGAGAATCTTGAACTAGCTTTTTTTTAAATATTTTGTGAAACTTCCGTTTTTTCTAACCTTGAATTTGTGAAGGTATTATTAAAGGATAGTAAATTTGCCCTGGACAGACCCCTGGTGTGTATATATATATATATATATACAGAGCTCATTCTAAGCAGAAAAAAGGGCAGGGTGCAAAAGTTTTAAAAAAAAGGGCATTATTATTCTAAAAAGGCATCAATTTACATGTTCTATTAAAAAACATTGCCAATTAGTAAAAGAAATTTTTTTTACTTTTCTAATAGTAGCAAAGCAATCATATTAATTACTAATTTTTTTTAATAAATTAACATATTGTATTGAGTTAATGAGCTAATTAGCTTAGTAATTTATTTAAAATGCATGCATATATTAATAAAATAATAAATGTATGTTTTTAAGTGTCTATAGTTATGATTTAATAATTAAAATGATTTATAATAATTATGATTTAATGAAGTAACTGCAAACTTTCAAAGACAAGTGCAACAAGGGGGTGTGATGGCTAATTTTCCTCTCCCATATAAATCTATGAATTGACAGCAATGACAAACTAAATAAAAAGAGTTGAGAATAATAACAGTTTAAGAAATCCATTGTAGAGTTTGTGGAAAAATAAAGAAGGGTTGAGGAAAGAAAGGGCAAAAATGGTATGAAGTCTATTACATCAGGGCACTAATTACTTCAGGGGCAACAGGGTGGATTCTTTTGACTAAAAGGGCAGCAGGGTGCTGCCCCCTGTTTACCCTGCCTAGAATGAGCTCTGATATATATATATATATATATATATATATATATATATATATATATATACATCTTAATTTTTTAATGAAACTTTGAGATACATTTGTTTTCAATTTCTTTAGATTAAATAAAAGTTTCTTAAATAATTGGAATGTTGAATGTTATGATTAGCATCATAAGGTTTTGGAATTATTATTTAAAATATTTTTTTAACTGGTTTGAAAATTTTTTCAATTAGTTTTTAGTTAAGTTCAGATTCAAGTTAGTTATCATTACAAAATTAATTATTAGTAGTTATTCTTATGTTTCACTACTTTACTTTTTAGACAACTCTTTAGAGAATATTTAGTTCTAAACTTCTTATCGCGAAAACTCCCTATCTCAAAAATTTTTCATTTTTACTTTGAGATATAGAGATTATACTATACTTAAAAAATTGTGAACATGTAGTGGTTGTTTTTACTTAAACAAAGAAAATAAATAAAATTATTCAAAAATATGTAAAGATTTGGATTTTTATGGTGATCTATGCCACTTTTTTGGTTTTAAAATTATATTTACAATATTTATTTTTCTATTTAGTATTATCTTATATTTATTGCAGAGTAAGTGAGATATTTTTCAAAGTGTGAAACAAGATAGACTTCTTTGTGTTGCCCCTTATCTCATTTTGATTGTTCTTATTATCTTTAGAGACAATAGAATGATTTTTAAATTTTTCTTTTTCTGAGATGAGATGTTTATTTTTTTTTATTTATTAATTTAAAAAAAAAATAAAAATAGGGTTCTTTTTAAAGATTATGTGTTATTCATTTCTATGATAAAGCTACCTTTTTCTTATGGTTGAAAATGTATAAGTTATTTTTATAAATTATAATTTTATATCTAGGTACGTAAAAAGGCTATTTTTATTTTAAATATTTATTGATAAACACCTTTTATACCATTTAAAAATTGTTTTCGGTATACTTAACAGCATTTGGTTATGAATGTTAATTTTAAATTGGGAAGAAGTATATGAGAAAAACAAGTAGCAATAAAGGAAACGAAGGAAATAAAAATATGACCACCGAAGCCGACGTCTTCAGGAGGTGCCGGCCCCCGTAGCCATAAAAGAAAACCTTTTCTATTGAGAGAGGTTGCATTACAACATTAGGAATATATATATATATATATATATATATATATATATATATATATATATGTGTGTGTGTGTAATACAAAAATTATAAAAATATTTTTGTATTAATAAAACATTGAAGCTCTTTCATTTTCATAAAATGCAGATATTCTATTTTGGGACTCCAAGGTTAAAAATATACCAATGAATAATAATTAGATTTATGTTAAGAGAAGTTATTTTAAGATCTTTCACTTCCATATAAGGAAAGATTAAACGATTTTCTATGAATATTAAATGATTTGTGATGAGGCGTAGGAATACAAGGAATGCAATATGACTGCCCTTTTACCCATGTATAAAACGCGAGACTGATGGTTTTTGCGTGGCTTTTGTGTTTTATGTTGTCTAAATAAACTCCGTCTGTTTTGAAGGGAAATCTGTGTCTCTTCCGCTGGAGAGGGGTTGAGACTTGCTTCACCATCTTTTAATTAATAAAGAGCTATGCAGAATCTGGACTCATTATTCATCTGATATTTGGACTAATTTTCCCATATTAATAACGGGGTTTTGCTCTGTTATTATATATATATATATATATATATATATTCTAAAATGTTTTTTACTATCTGTGCTTTAGTTGTAAGTCTTATAATATTAAGTGGGTTTATCTCAAAATAGTAGCATTTGTAATTAAAAATATTAGTGTTTGACTGTTTGATTAAAATCAAATGCCTTTTATGGTATGTTTTAATGTAAAAAATAAAAAATTGAATAGAGATTGCAGTTATATCTTAAATTTAAAATCATTATTGAAGTGAGTTAGAGTTGTTGTATTATCTATAGTAAGCACATTCCTTTTTATTATGCAATTTTGTTTTGAATGTGGCATCACAACTTGTTTAAAACTTCTTATTTGTCAATTCATAACTTAAAAATGAGTAAAAGTATTCAGGAAAATCTGCAGTTATAGTATCTTATTATGAAATGCTTACTAATTATTTGTTTTGTTCTGAATAATTATTTTGAAATTTGTATTATTTTAGTGAACCAGTGTCTGAAAATGTCACTATTTGGTTTGGCTATACTGATGGTAATAATTTGTATGAATTGCCAAATAACACTTTTGTTGAAAATGGAACTATGATCGATTTAACTTTTACTCTTGCGGCAAAAGAAGCTGGGCATACGACTGTAATCGCTAAAGTGGCGCCACCTGTACTAATGTAAGATGAATATTATGACTGATCTTTTTTATTTTCATGAAATGTTGTATAGTATGAAGATGCACATTCATGACTAGACTATTTTAAAATAAAAATGAAAATCTACTGTTTGCTGAGTAAACATAAAATTAGTTTTTTTTTTACTTAACATTGTAAATTGTCCCAAAAGAATATTAGTTTATTAAATAATATGTTAATAATAATATGTTTAATAATAATATGTACTGTTTATTAAAAAGAAATATTATAATTTTAGTACTCAGACATTTATAGGGCATTGAAAAAGGTTTTGAAATATCATTGATGTCAGTAATGCTTTATTAATTGTAGTTTTAATATACTTAAATAAGTATGATTTTGTAATAGGTTGTTATATCTCATGAAACAGTTAACTACCATTCATTTTCAGGGCCAGAGATATTTAGTGGGGCAACCTAAGTGTTGCTAATTGTTTTTTTTATTTTTTATATATAAATATTCTGTTTTAAAAACTTACCATGATTGACTACCTTAAAATTTTCTGCATTGTTACCCACACTAAGTTATTCAAGCATGCGTTTTCTGAGTATCCAATTCAATTTAAATTTATTTTGAGTTATATAGGATATATCAAGATATATCAAAATATATTGTGAAGAATCTTGTTTCTGTCAGGGAAAGAAAAATAACCAGTGTTTTAAAATGTTCGTATCTACTTTGGAAGAGTAAACATTTTTTATAAAAAAGATACAAGTCTTGTTAAGTCATTGTTCTTGTTTTATTTCTGTTTGTAGGAGTAGACGTATTTTATAAGCATTTATTTATTCCAAATCTTAAAAAGTATCAATCTGGAAATTTATTGTAATTATAAAAGATTTTTATAATTGTTTAAGAAAGCTTTAATATGTGAATTTTTATTTTCTTCTCTTTTTCTTTATTTACTGGAACCTTTTTCTTTCTTGAAAGGCTTTATTTATTTTTTAAATGAAATATATTTAAAGCAAATATGAAATATATTAAGCATCTATCAGAAAAAGTATTAACTTATAGCAGATTAAGTGTATTTATGAAAAGTAAGAAAATATCAACTGGTAATGCTTTTCTCCTACTAGATCACTAGATCAATTAGAGTTCACTAGATCAATTTAAAGTAAATTATAATGTTAATATTATTATTTTAGTACAATTTTTGTTAATTTTTGTTTTTTAGTGTTAAAGATGCATATATTAGAGTTGGTGTGTATAAGTATGATGCTTGGAATGTAATTAGCTCAATAATTGGATGGTTATATTTCATTGCTTGGTCTGTTTCATTTTATCCACAAATCATTGAAAACTACAAAAGGAAAAGGTGAGAAATTTTTCTATAATATATATATCTGGGGTCTGTCCAGGGCAAATTTACTACCGTTTAGCGGTATCTTCACAAATTAAGTTTAGGAAAAACAGTAGTTTCACAAATTCAACTTTAGGAAAAACGGTAGTTTCACAAAATTCACAAAAAACTTTTTTTTAATATTTTATTTTTGTATCCCGTAAGAAACGATAAATCCGTATATTTACCATACTTTTGCGTTGATTTTTTAATTTAATTTTCAATTTTTCACAAATTATGATTAAATTTTCACAAAATAGATACCTCTCGAAAAAATCTAGACAGAACCCTGTATTTATATATATATATATACAGTACGACCTCAAAAATCCGGACTTCTGAAACCCGGAAATCTCTAAAAACCGGACTCATACGTCCAGTTCCTCAGAAATTTTTTTTAAAAAATCGCTTAGAATGAAAATTTCAATGCAAGAGCACAAAACCACAACTCTTCTCCAACAATGAAGCAGTAGATGAAGAGGTAGGGGTGGGGAGTGAATGAAAACTCATAGCTGATAAGGAAATTCCAGTCATTCTTATCAGCTCTGTATAGATAACAAAGAATATATAACAAAGAAAGAAAGGGGAATCCCCTCAGGAGGAGGAATTCTACCACCTTGTTTTTCCCCCTAGTGAAGAAAGAAAACAGGTTCTTTCTTAACCACCTTGAAGTTTAGGAGGTGGGGACAAGTTCTTTCATCCCCCCCCCCAAAATAAAGGATTAGTATCAGCTGGTACTGTCTAGTCTAGAAGCATCTGTTTCAGTTATAAGTTGAAATTCAGCTCGTGTTTTAAGCCTATATTTTTAGTTTCAACTGCTAATATTATGTTATCTAAACGATCGATTATGGGGGGAAATGACGAAAGTTTGATTTTTAATGCCTCTTATTTATTATTTTAAGAGTATATTTATGTTAAAATTGACGTTGGAGGTCCTACACACGCGCGTTTAATCGCGAAATTGGCCCAGCGAATTCGAAACTTCGATAATTACATACATTTAAGTAAGGTATCTAAAATCCAGAAATTTCGGAAATCCGGACCTTCCAAACCCCCCAGCAATCCGGATTTTCGAGGTTGCACTGTATATATATATTTAAGTTGCTGCTCTAATCTTTTTAGCTGCTGTCGCAGTAAATTAACTTTTGCACAAAATTACTCCAATATTTTTTAATATTATTCTGATTCTTCCTTAGTAGTAATAACAAAAATTCAGATAATTTTGTTAACATTTCTCTAAAATCAACACTTTTTAACACACAGGTTTTACGGGCCTGAGGACAAAATTTATTTCGGGGGCCTCTTTCTCAAAAATCAAGAAGACTTTGACATTTTCCTATTTTGTAGAACTTTTGAAGAGCCTTTCTAAAATTTTAGTTTATATATTTTCTTGTCTGTATGTAAGAGAATTCCCTAAATTTTAAAATTTTTTTTTTTTTTTTTTTTAACATTAAAATACACTACATATCTTGTAAGGAATTTGGAATGACTCATCAGACAATAACCCTGGTACAATTGTTCCCCTGTCTTACTCCTCTTGAGTACGGTTTTGCCTTTTAATTTTCAAAATTGTGCTAGGTTTAAAAAAAATAACTTGTTAGTAATAGGTGATAGTTTTTTATTTATTTTAGTTTGTATTTTTGATGATTTACTGATACTTAAATTATGAATTTACTGCTGATAAAATTATTACTTTATTAAGTAGGAAATTAATACTTTTAAGTAATAAATTCTGTTCCAATTGGCACAAAATATTCTGTCTCATCCCTGTAAGGAATTTCAGCTTTTTATTATATTTTAATTTATTATAATTTTTCTGGTTTTCGTATGTGCTACCAAGTATAATAATGCTACCAGTTTATGCTACTTTATGTGCTACCAGTTTAAATGTTTCAATGTGTCTTTACTATTTGTATAGTTATCTTGAATAAGGAGAAGTTATCTATTTTGGTTTTATCAAACACTATCTTTATAGCTGATAAAATCTCAGATATTTTTGAAACATTTATTGAGTGTTTTCTTGTTGATAAATTGTGCAATATTATATATGTTTTAGGAAACAGTTCTTAAAGTTTGATTTTGAATATTAAATAAGTGTAGATTTAAAAATTTAATTTGTGAAAGAAATAGCTCTATTACTAATATTTAGCTATAAAAATGAAATCCATTTTCTTTAATTATTTATTTTTGAAATTTAAATTACAATTAAATATTTATTTTTTTCTATATTGTATTTTGAATTAAAAGTTTTATGCTTTTCCTTGTGCATATCTATAAACAAAAGAATAAATAAAAAATGAAATGAAAGAACCTTAAAAAATATATCCATAAAAGCAGATTAATTTAATTTTTATGAATTTAATATTACATATCTTATTTTAAATGCATGAACAAATTATGAAATAAATATCAGATTATCTCATCATGATCATGACATATTTTTTTCTTTCTACTGTTGTCTAATCTAAACAAAGCTATTTTATACACAGTAATATTTAAAAAATTATTTTTACTTTCTATTTTCAGTGTTTTTTTTTTTTTTTTTTTTTTAGTAGTAAGAAAGTAACATAAAAGCTATTTTCACCCAAAAGCTTTAAACATGTAATAAGTTACAAATTTACTTGATTTGTTATTTTCATAACTGAAAAAAAAAAAACTTACATTTCTTAATAGCTCTGGCTTCCATTTTTTTTTTTATAAAATAGTATTTTAACTTTTCTTTTTTTAGAGATTTGTGTATTATTATATATTTTTAAATGTATTTACGAATTACCAAGAAACATCTGTATTTTTTAATTGATATCAATAGTCCTTCTAAATTTTTGATTATTGCCTATATTTAATTTTATTTAGTGTGATTGGATTGAACTTTGATTTCCTTGGTTTGAATTTGACTGGATTTATAGCTTATTCTGTTTTCAATATTGGTTTGAAATATGTGAAAGAAGTTCAGGTAAATCTTTTTAAATCTTTCGGTATACATTTATTTATTTTTTAACAGTGTAGTTGAGATAATTTTATCTCTTGTTTTTTATAGCTTGAATATCATACAGTACATCCTACTGGAATTATACCTGTTGAAACCAATGATGTTGTTTTTGCTGTTCATGCTGTATTTGCTACTGCTGTAACAATTTTTCAGTGTTTTATTTATGAAGTAAGTTCACAGATTTACACACGTTTATTGTTATTTTTTTATAATTTTTCTATATTTTTCTTTTTTTCTACCTTTGAAATGTGTTTGGTGGCCAATTTTATTAAGACATATGTTTATAAGCATTTAAAATCTGTTAGTAGAAGCCAGAAATAATAGTATCTAAAACTAAACTCAGTGGCACGACAGCCCATAGAGGGCCATGACCTACTGTGCCCATCTTAGTTTTCTTGGGCTTTGGAGTGCAGGAGCAGATGTTCCGGTTAGATGGTCAGTCGAACGCGGAACCCCAGTTCCCAAGCATGCTTGGTACTCATTTATCTGAAGATACTCATTATCCACTGAAGGGTTGAAAGGCTGAGTCAATCTTGCTCGGCCGGAGGATCGAGCCCAGGACCTGTGGCACTGGAGCGTGAAGTGCTACCACTCAGCTACCGGGCGTCAAAAGTTTTATCATTTAGCTTTTTAAATTTGTATGAAACTAATAATTATTGTGATTAATAGCAAACATTTTTTACTGCTGAATATAGGTGAAAATAAAAAAAATAAAAATATATGTATATATAGGTAAAAATAATATATATAGGTAAAAATAAAATATAGGTAATATATAGGTAAAATAAAAGTGATTTTGTCTTTCAATGCAAATGATCATAGTTTTCAGTTTAAGTTAAAAAAACACTGTTTGAGAACTTTTAGGAAGAAATTATATATATATTTTTTTAAATTCTTTTTTTTCAGTTTCTTTATTGATTATTAAATAATTACAGTAGAAATAATTTTTGAACACCAAAATACAGTAAACTCTTTTGAATTTTAACTCAAATAGATGGGGAAAACATTTCAAATTTATTAAAATTCACATTATCCGAAACTCTAAAATAAGCACCATTTTTTTTTTTTAAAAAAAAGTAAATATTGTAACATTGAGTCAAATTAAATACAGTTTTTAATAAAAAATAAACATATATTAAAATCATTCTTAATTTTTAATAATGACCTTCTACTTATTCTTTCTACTTTTTTTTTTTTTTTTTTAAGCTCATGAAGTTTTTATAGCATTAAGTTAATCTTTCTGTTTCAAATTCTTGTTATTACTCGTTTGGAGTGATTATTGTTCATGGTGTAAGATAAAATTGAGTTTCAAAAATCATTCTTTTGAATAAAAAAAATTTAATTCATATTGGAAACACTAATGAAACGAGCTACAAAAAAATTTTGCCCCAGAGTCTAATTATTATTTATCTTGCAAATGATTTGGTTGTCTTGTAAAAAATATTTAAATTTCTTTCCTTTTTGAAACTGTTAATTCAATTTATTTTACTAATTTATTGCATAATAACCTGTTTTAAATCTGTTTAATTTGTTTAATATTTTCAAAAATGAAGAATCTCTTTGTAAATACTTATCTATTTTTCAGCGAGGAGATCAGCTGATTGCAAAGTCTACAGTTGCAATACTTGCTCTTGTTTGGTCCACAGCTGGAGTTTTTCTTCTTTTGACTGCTTTGCATGTTAACAAATACACTCCATGGTTGACCTTTTTGTATTTCTTTTCTTACGTAAAGTTAGGAGTTACTCTGACTAAATACATTCCCCAGGTATGTTATAACTTTTATATTTAATATTTTTTGTAATTTGTCATACAGAGTTATCAAAGTTTTTGTATTGACTGACATATTTATATTCGACTCTTTTGGTGTTAAGTTTCTTGGCAAAATGTCAGTAATATTTTTATTTATATTTCATTTGTCATTTAAATGATAGTAAAAGACACCAATGATTAAAAAAAACGAGGAAAGAAAATTAATTTACTTAAAGCCAGGAGAAAGTCTTTTTAATTGTATGTCCTGTAACCTGGGTTTAAATAACTTATTACTTATTAAAAAAAGGAGCCACATTCATACAAACATGTGTATTATTTTATAAACATGGATTAAAGTTATATATTAACAATATGCAATTTATAAAGAAGAATCTTAATTAGTTTATTGCTATAGTTATTGCTATAATTCAAAGAATTGTTGCTACAATTATTTTTATTGTTGCTGTTATAAAGACTCTAAGAGTTACAAATTAGATGGGATGTTCTTTTAATCATCATCGATTTTTCGACAGTCCAGGGTGGGCCTTGGCTTTTTCAAGAAGTTTTTTCTAAGCCTAATATTATTATGCTTAGGATAAAAATTATAAATGTTATGTTTCAAATAAAAATTCAAAATGTATCTGATGTTACATAGGAAGGAAATGACTATAAAACCTCATTTTTATTTGAAATTCTCCTTCTATGAGCAATAATGGGATTGCTTTTTTAAAATTTATTTTTAAAAAGACTTCAAATTAACGGCATACATTGATAGAGCACATGAAATGACATGTAGAAACAGGCAAACAAAAACAAAAAAAACTCTTGGGACTGATGTTACAATTTTTCTGTAACTGATGTTACAAATACAAGCTATATTACAATTTTATTAAGCTTGTTTATTATTATTACAAAATACTTAAAAACTACAATTTTCGATATTATATCTAAAATAATAAAAAACTAAGAAATTTGTTAAAGAAGAGATGCTAATAAAACTTAATTATTTGTTCGGTTGTTCTTTGTATCATGGAATTGCTTAGCAGTAGTTCATAAGTAGAAAAGGAAGAACTGTTAGAGCATTTTATGGAACAGGAATGGTAATGTTATAATTAAAACTGTAGCAGTAGCTCAACATTGTATAGAGGGACAAATACTAATGTTCTAGTTAAAGCTATAGCAGTAACATTGAGAACAGGAATATTGCTGTGCAATTGAGAGAAAAAATAAATAACGTAAGTGCTTCAGGATTGATTCCAAGAAAAGTGGCGTGACAATTTTTCTCCTTCTAATGCTATGAACACTAAAATAGAATTTCAAAAAACTTATAAAAAAAACTTTATTTAAAAAAAAATTTTTTTTGCAATATGTAGTTAACCATGTAAAGATGCCAAATATATAAAAATCTCAATTTTGAATTTTTTGTCACTTGAGTTGATCTTTTAATAGCACGGCAGAATATTAGTGTTATAATTTAAACTGCAGCATTCGTTCAACATTAATACTAGTATTAGTACTACAGTATTAGTTCAACATTGTAACTAGTATTCTAGTTAAAGCTATAGCATTCTAACTAGTATCTTTGATAAAGCTATATGACTCGACATTGTATAGAACAGGAATACTGGTGTTACAATTAAAACTACAGCAGTAGGTAAATGTTGTATAGATGAAGAACACAAATGTTGCAATTAAAAGAATTGCTGTAGCTAAACATTTCATAAAAGAGATACTTTTTTCTTTCAAAAGATATGGATGCATGTGCTTATTTCTAAACCTACACAGATCTCTCTTTATATTTTTGAAGAAAAATATAAAATGTCTACGCAATTAAGCTCTATCAGTGTTTAATTAATTCAAAATATTGTAGTTTTGGAAAAGCAGATTGCTATTATTTATGCAAACTATATATTATTTGAAGTTTTTTAAAAAAAATAATTTTTTTATTTAAACATAAAATATCATGGTGATATTTTATGTATGTATCTTGTCATAAAATATATTTGGTTAACTACATGTGCATATAGTAAAGTTATAAATTTTGTTTTTAAGGCTTATTGGAGTTTAATTTTTGTTTTTAAATGTCTAGGTTGTGTACAATTACCAAAGAAAATCAACAGTTGGTTGGAGTATAGGTACTGTTTTATTTGATGTTGTTGGTGGTCTCTTTAGTATTGGACAAATGTTTATAACAGCTTATAACTTCGGTGAGTAGCACTCTTTCTTAATAGTATGTTTTTTTTTTAAAAAAAATTAATAATAGTATGCTTTTAATAATAGTATTTTTTTAATAATAGTATTTTTTTAATAATAGTATGTTTTAATAATAGTATGTTTTAATAGTGTGTGTTTTATTGATTTCACAATTTCTGATATTCGCACCATTAAAAATAAGTAAAAAAATATAAAAAAAAAATTTTATTATTACTAGTTGGTCATATATCGTTTTTACTTTTTAAAAATTCAGAGAACATTTGTGCAAATTATATTTTAAATAATAATGCATATTATGTTTTGGCTGATAAGTACATTTTATTGGAAAGTTATTACATCATATTATGTTTTAATTACTAACACCTTGGATATTCTGATTACTAACACACTTATTCTGAATGTTTCTTCGCATTCAAATGTTACTTACTTATGCATGCATTAAGACAATTAATCTTTGAATACTAACATATATATTCTGTACTTTTTCCGTTCCCCATCCTAGCTTGCAGCTTGCTAAGCGTTTTCTAACATTCTACCTAAGCAATTCTTTGGTTGTGGTGGCACCTTATAAAATTTTTGATAATCAGTTCTTTTTAAATGTTGCTGTGTTAAAAAAAAAAAAAAAAAAAATTATGTTCTTTTTATTTATAGAACAATGGAAAGAGATATTTTATAATGGAACGAAGTTTGGATTGGGGCTAATTTCCATATCCTTTGATTTCATTTTTGCAATTCAGCACTTTGTTCTCTATCGAAATCGATCTGAGTAAATTTTTTGCTCCCTCTTCTTTCTGCTTTTGGAATGTAGCCTTTTGTCCTCACACACAATCAGAATTTGTACTTATTTTCCAAAATATTAAAGTATATCAATTTTCTCTTTTGTAGAACAGTGGAAAGTTTTGATAGGTAACTTTGTAAAGTTTGCGCTGGGTTACCTTTCCATTATGTATAGCTTTATTTTCCTTGCTCAACATTATTGCTTTTATAAACGAGTTCCTGTAAAAAGGTCTCTTTGACAGCCATGCTCAATTTTGCTGGTTCCTGAACTTTCTGTGGTTCCGCCAATTACATTTTATGTAGAACTTACCAGTTTCTATTACAACTATTATTTTTTTTTTATTTTTTATTCATGTCATTCAAATGCAAAGTAGTAGTAGTTTTCTTCTAAGTATGCTTTTTAACAGCTTTGTTTGTTTAAAATATAACAAACTAATCTAAATAACAATGGTACTTGAATCTTAGCTGATACATTTGCTTTTTAATATTTGTTAATATCTGCTTACTTACATTTCTGTAAGGGGTAATGGTTCTTTAAAGCAGAACCCAAGAATTTCGTTAGTAAATACAGTAAATAAAATAGAAAATCCCGAGAAAATTAAAGTGAAAAACATACTTGAAAATAGTACACTTCTTTAGCTTCATAGTTGAAATAAGTGGTAAGTTTGGTATGTTTCAATAACTTGAGCACGACACTCCTTGTCAGAAAGACACAATAGAACTCAGGAAACCAAAAAAGGCACAATTGACAAAAAAAGGGGATGAAAATTAAAAGAAGCTGTGATGCGACCAAATCAGAGCAGAATACATTTCCAGGCGCAAAGAAGGTGTATAGCAGTAGACAATCAATTGCTGTGCATTGTTTGAACCTAGGACATTAAATTAATTTTCATATTGCCGAAAGGTTCTCTACTCGTGACAAATCAGCTCATCTTGATGTCTCTGAGTCTTATTTCATTGGTATGAATGTTGATTCTGCAGTAAATGCTGCCTTTTTGCTGTGTTGCTCTTGTGCCAACACATTCTAGCCTGATTTGCCTTTGGATACAAGGGTTCTTACGACTATTATTGTTTCTCTTGTTTTTCTCCCATAATTTTCCTTTTATTATTATTATTATTATTTTTTTTTTGTGCAACTGTGCCTTTTGTTGTTTCTAACCTTCGTTTTGTTTTCATCATTATCCTTCAGTTTCTTCTTGATGAGAGCATCATGGTTGAGCACTTAAAGTATCATGTTTGAGTGTTAAAAATATCATGTTTTTTTTTAGCATTTAAGACTATGAAGCTAAAGAAGTTTTTATTCTATTTTATTATTATTTTTTTTTAAATACAAAAAAAAAGCATTGAAACAATTTTTAAGAGGTTCATGGTGTATATGTTTTATTGATTTTTTCAAAATGGTAATGCACAAGTCCATAAAAAATGAAAGAATTTTGCATTTAATAATACAGATAGTAATGAATAATAGATAAAAAAAAAAAAAGAAATAATTTAACTAAAATAAAAGAAAATAAATAAATAATAACTCATATATTCTGTACATACTTTTATTGAAAGTATAAACCGTAGATGTTTCCTGTACTTAATTAGTAATCTAAGTGAGTACTTAAGTTAGTACAGTTAGTACAAATGAGTACTTAATTACTCATTTGCCTTATTTTAAAAACAAGGTTGCGAGAGAAAAAAAGTTTTAAATTTAATTAAAATTCAAGTAATGCACAAGTCCATAAAAAATAAAAGAATTTTGCATTTAATAATATAAGAAATTCATTTGTTTTATTTTTTCAATTTCTGGAATATTTCTCTTTTAAGTATGCTTTAAATTATGAAATGTTTCTCAACAAAGGTTTAGGAATTTACATAGCACCATATGTATTTGTTTATTAACAGGCTTTTGAAAATGAAAAATATTCAAAAAATTAAACACAAAAGGTATGAGTTAATAAAATTTTTTAAAAATACTTTTGGCAAGAGTTTAGTTGTTTATGATGTATTGGAGCTATAAATGGAAAACTTTCTCATATCACTCATCAAAGTATCAGGACAAAATAATTTTGCATTTATAATTTCCATGCATTTAATGCAATCCTCATTCACATTACCTTACATTCAAATAAGTTTTTTTTAATAAGAAATCACATTTTTCTTCCCATAATTTTTTTTAGTCATTGTCATTTAAAGACAATATTTCAATTTTTTTATTACATGTATTTAAAATTATTGTAATTTAAATAAAATTAAGTTAAAACAACTGTTTAGAAATTAGATAAAAGACTAAATTTAATTTTTTAAATATAGAATAGGCTAATTATCTATACTTAGTAATTTTTTCATAAAGTTTAAAACTAAATAAAAATAATTTAATGCAAACAGATAAATGACATGCCTATAAAATTTTGTTTATTTATTTATTGTGTGATATTTTGTGTTATCATTATTTATGTATTAAACATGTGTTCCCAATTTAATGTTCATGAGCTTGTGATAGATCTACGTCATCTTTATTGTATTATGTGATTCAAATAAAGCTATTTACTTAAGTTTTATTTGTTTGGTTTATGTTTTATGCTTAGTTCAATTTTAGTTTCTCAGTTATTTTATAAACTATTGTAAATGAAATGTAACTTTGCTTTTGTCACGGTTTTGTTTGGATTTTTTAAAGAAAAAAAATTTCGTTTTAAACTTAACTTGCTTGCTTATGGTTTCTTGTTATTTTGATTTTATAAAATCAAATTTTGTTTACTAATTTTGTTATATTTTTTTACAAAAATCTATTAATCAAAATAATAGGTTTAAAAAATGAGTTCTGTGCACTTCTATTGTACTTTCTAGAATGATTATAATCAGAAAGATCTTTCCAATTTAAAGCTTTTTACTTTCGTTTTCATTCTTTACAAAACTTACTCCTTTAGGTTCTTTTAAAAACTAAATAAATATAAATAACTAAAAAAAAATTTCAATATGTTTTTCTTTTTATTTGATTTTCTTGAAAAATATATAGAGGTACTATAGAATAAGGTTAGTATTGTGTTTAAGATTTTTCAAATCGAAATTAATGAAACTAATCTTGTTTTCATCATATGTATATATATATATATATATATATATATATATATATATATATATATATATATATATATATATATATATATATATATATATATATATATATATAATATATATATATATATATAATATATATATATATATTATATATATATATATATATATTATATATATATATTTCCTTAAACATTTAAATACTATTATGCTAAAAATCAATTTTAGTTCTTTTTAAATGTGTTAACCCAGTTTTAAATGCTTTGATAATTGTTTATATTTGGTAGATTCTAAAACGTCTGTGAAAATTCTGCAATTTATTAAAAGGTAATAAATTTCAATAGTTAGGTTATTATTTAAATAAGTTCTATTCATTTGTACTTGTTGTAATTATTTTTAAATAATTACAATAAAGTGTAAGACTGACAATGACTTGTGAAAACCTGGTGAGGTTTTTTGGAACAGAGTGCTTGCCTCCTGATGAGACCACCCAGGTTCAAATCCCAGGGGTCATTTCTGCTCTCTGCTCAAATCATAACTGTTCTCCACTTGCATTGCTACAGTGCTGATGAAAGATTTTCAGTTGTAGATCATGGTGCGTAGCGTTTTTAAAAAGTGCTTAAAAGTGCTTATTTTCGATTTTCGTTTTTATAAAGCCGTTGAAGGTGCTTTTTTTCATTGGGTCTTTTTAAAAAGTGCTTGATTTTCCCTTTTCGAAAATGATATTCTTTTCTTTACCCTGTTGATTTTCGCCATGTAATATGCAAAAGCATGCTTTTCACATTGTTCTAGTCAACGTTTTAACAATTCATTCAACAATCTATTTCGGCGTACAGTCTATGTAGCTTATGAAAACTCCTATCATTTTACATGTTTAATTAAATACTTGCGAGTCTGCATGTGCGTCTACTAAGCTAGATTTTGCGAGATTCTAGCTCTCGCATGTGCTGCATTTTGCAAGATATTCTTAATTTCAGGCTTCATGTTCCACCCTCATTTTTCGAACCAAAATATCTCTAGATCTTTTTATAGTTGCTAATGTAATCAAGAAACGAGTTCTTTGTCAGAAACTAGTTATTTTATCATGATTATATAAAGTCTTTAAAAATTATTTTGCATTTTGTTAATGTATATAGTGCTTAAAAATATTTTCTGAGTGCTTAAATAGGGTTCCTTGGGTTATTCATCCACTTTTCCTTCGGGGTAAATATCTTCCTTACCTGTACTATGCATGATTCTTTATCGCCTTACGAGATCATTGCCAACAAAACCAATTATTTTTATTTTTTGAAATGCCCGATGCTATTTAGGCAAAGTATGAAATAATCGTCCTGATGAGGTTATTATGTAAATGATGTGCATGTTACTGTGAATGACCGAAACCGGTGGTTGTTGACTTTCACCGGTGAATGTTGACAATCAAATTAGTCGCTTTGGGGAATGACCTAAATATTTATTACATCCGATTTGATATTAATTTATTCGTGGATATAATTACATTTATTCGATATTTTAATACTTACTGACGATAGATTAGAACAAACATCAGTGTTTGGAGTATCGGGCAAATATATACCGGGCAATGGCACTTGACCTTAAAAAAACATCAGTGTAGGGTATACCGGGCAAATGTATACCGGGCAGTGGCACTTGACCTTAAAAAAACATCAGTGTAGGATATACCGGACAATGGCACTTAACCAGACCTAGTATGACTTGACCTTTGGTAAATGTCCGAAATATATGCTAGGTCTAGTGCCACTTTTGCTATAGCTTAAATATTTAAAAAAAATTAAACAAAGCGTTTGAATCAATTTTAAATTGATAACGAAATTATTGCTTTAAAATTAAAAAAATAATAATAATAACTGCGCCAGATAAGAGCAATTGGAGTAGTTGCTTTATACAGCGCATGTGCGGAAAAAAATTTTAAAAATAAATTATCCAGGTGCATCTAAAAGTGGATGAATATCCCAAGACACCCTTAAATAGTGACGCCCGATGACTGAGTAGTAGCGCTTCACGCTCCCGTGCCACATGTCTTGGGTTCGATCCTCGGGTCCGACAAGGTTGACATATAGCCTTTCATCCCTGCAGTGGGTCAATAAATGAGTACCAAGCACGCTTGGGAACTAAACACTGGGGGTTCCGCATTCAGCTGACCTCCTGACCGTAACATCTGCTCCTGCACCAAAGAGCCCAAAGTCAAGAAAAATGAGATGGGCACAGTAATCCTTGGCCATCTATGGGCTGTCACGCCACTGAGTTTAGTTTTTAGCTTAAATTGTACTTAAAGGGTGCTTATTTTTTGTTGAAAGATTTGGCTACACACCCTGTAGATTGATTGTGAGTTAGGGTATCCTTGCTGTCAGGGGTTTTCATGTGGTTTCTCTTCTCCAGGTGATGCAAATGTGGGTTAGTTTCACTCAAAATGTCTTCCACGAATATGAGTTTTCCTAAGAGTTCTCTTGCCTTTTGTATGAGTGTGTCATAATAAAATATAATACTGGATTAATAACTGGCGAGTTAAAACATTATATTGGTGTAACATTAAGGTAAACTTGCCTTGCATAAACTATGAAATTTAGATTTTTGAAAAAGTTCTTTGGTTGTTGAAATGTGGTAGGAATTGCTTTGAACTTGTAAACTATGAGAAAATTGACAGTGTGAATAAATTAGTGAAAGTAGTGTCAACACTGAATGAGCATCAACTCTGGCATTAAAAAGCCATACTCATTATTAGAAATTTTTGAAAAAAAGAAAAGGAAGAATACAACTCTATCTGCTACTCAAATAGGAGGCGTTAACATTGAAGAGGAAATTACAATTTTATTAATCTTAGCTGCGCAATCTATTTTATTTTATTTTATAACCGTCGTTGAACAGCCGACCCAATTTCATGGGTTTACGACTGCTAATGTTCAACTCCGTAGCCTTGTAATTTTGAACCAATCCAGAAGACAAGGAACCTTCTGGATCAGTACCCCCAGAGGTATTGATTTGTTATGGGAACATGGGGGACTTTGAGACTCGACAGATTTAACGTGCATCAGTCACCATTTACTACACGAGGACTCTTCGGCCGGCGAGGATCGAACCCACGACCTCTTGGATATGGGCCCAGCGCCCTACCGACCAGGCTATCCCGGTGCGCAAATGTACTTCTTAACCAGGAGTGAGTGATAGAGCATCATGGTGAGTCAGGATGTCTGTTGGAATACTCATCGTCAGTCCGCTGAGCTAAACGGCAGTCATCAACAGGTGGAGAAGCTTTTCAAAGGAATGGGCTCCTTATACATTGATGCGAAACTACTTAAACATGATACTACTTCAGTGGAATTTAGGATAACGCTTGGTATCTCTTCTTTCTAAAAGCACCAAGAGTCATGTGGCAATCTCTCGGGTTAAAAGCGAAGAAAAAAGGGTGACATTTAAAACATCTGAAGCTAGGTAAAATGTGTGAATCGAATCTTCATAGGGAACGTCGTGGTTTTAAATACCATCTGTTTACAAATTCCCGTTACCAGCAGGGTTATTTCTTCCCGAATGTGGTTTGCAGCTAGCATTTTGTATTTAAAAGAGCCAAAGGCGAAGGGTGCAAAAACTAAACCCTAAATCTCCCAACCTTCCACGTGCTGAACGAAGACTGACACACATGCGTGGATAAATACTGGACATACTAAGAATGTGAGAACATGAAAGAAGAAGGAGCGTTTACAAAGTTTAACATTTTAAAAATCAGTGGCTCGATGTCATAGTGGGATTCAAAATAACTTGGCTACAAAGTTGAACTTTTATGTGGCTACAAATCTTATACGAGTAAGACAAAGTATATGCAATGTATCAACTATACCGATACCTCCACTCACATCGAGATTGGAGAGTATAAATTTGAAAAGGTGAACTCTTTCACCTACCTTGGCTCTGAAACCAACTCCGAAAACTCTATTTCCACAGAAGTAAGGAAGAGAGTAACTGCAGCCAGCAAGTGCTTTTATGGCATAAGAAAATTCCTTAAATCTGACAACATTAAAAGAGACACCAAGCTGCTAATATATAAAAGCCTCATAAGATCAGTTCTCACCTACGCATCTGAAACCTGGACCTCGTCCCAAGCTGATGAGAGGACCATCGCTGCTTTCGAGAGGAAGATACTCCGATCCATCTTTGGTGGTGTGTGTGACAAGGGAGTGTGGAGAAGGAGAACTAACTCTGAAATTTACAGGATATTCAGAGAACCGGACATTCTGAAGTACCATAAGATCCAGCGCATGAAATGGGCCTGACACATTGTGAGAATGAACGATGACAGAACAACTAAAAGAATCTTTTTGGCAAGGCCAACTGGAGTTAGAAAGAGAGGCAGACCGCGACTGAGATGGGCGGATTGCCTCCAAAGGGACTTTACCACAATCAAGGTCAGAGACTGGAAAGCCGTGGCACGCAGAAGGAAGGACTGGTGCAGTCTTCTTGAGAAAGCCAGGGTCCACCCAGGACTGTCGAGCTACTGATGATGACAAATCTTATACGTCTAGCAGCTCAAAGTGGGTAATCAAAAAACAAATGCAATTGTATTATAACGGTGCAAGGAAAAAAATAGGTTTGATGTAAAAACTTAAAGTGTAAGAAAATCAGTATTTACAGTTATAAAAAATGATGCGATATTCTTTAAATATTCTGAAGCATTCTGAAAGTGATTGCTTAGTTTGTATTTAAATAAAAGAGAAGCCATTTTTTATTCCAACGTTTTTAAAAGAAAATCTGAGGTATTCAAATTAGCAGCTACTTTTATGAGTAACACTTGTAATTATTGTAGAAGATATTTTTAAAAAAACTTCTTAAATAAAATTTTTTTTATATGAGTGCATTTCTCTCATGTAAATATCCAGCATTGCTTCCTTTCGCATAACTTTTAAAATTCCTCTACAAAATGAATGTAGAATGTCCGAAAATTGTATAAAAATTTGTAAAATTGAATAGTTAAATACAATTTAAGAATTTTGGTCTAAAGTCTGTAATTCTTAAATTCATAATCGAATATTTATAAAATTTGTTGCTTACTGGAAAATTAATTGTACTTGACAAGGAAATAATAAAATCCTTTTAACAATATTTGTTTACTGTTTAAGAGTTGGAAGGAAAAAAATAAGGGAATAGAAAAATTTGTTCTAATAATGCAAGGCCATAGTCAGCATTTCAATTTAGAGGAGCACACTCTTTTAGTAGAGGAAACTCGCCTACACTGTTTATCTAAGATAGGTACTCTGCCAGACATTCGTCTGGAGCTGTGGCGCTGACTATGGTAACGAGATATGATTATTTCAAGTAGGGGTGCGGGGTCCCTCTTTAGGACTGGTTTCCGCGAGAGAAAAGGAGACCTCTTCATCGAAGCTACCATCCCTAAAATGCCCTCTTCTTGTTTCCATAGCACCAGACTGCCGCAGACTTAGTGGCGGTCAGAGTACTTGTCTTAGACCAACAGTAAACAGGGGGGCGGGCGGGCATCATGTTTCTTTTAATTCATAGTATTTTGGTTTAGAGCCGTTGATTGGTTTATTCATTAAATATTACTGTGAAACCTCTCGGGAGCGATCACTCTCTGTTCCACAGTAAAATGGGCGTTGGCAGAGGTTGGTAGTTCTTAGAAGTTTCCTCCATTGACTTCAAAATTGTTATCAAAGGTACATGATATTTCGCTAATGATTTTCACTTCAGTCAGTATCATTTTCTTGTTGCGGAAATGCTATTTCTGTTGGCGTCATGAAAAGACTGATGTGTGAATAAAATTTAGCGTCTATAAAAATGATCCCAACCGACATAATTACGTGTAAACGCATATTAACCAATGGTGAATGGTAAAGCTACTTTAAAAAAAAAAAAGAAAAGCAATTATGTTTTTTGTTTAAGTTTGCATTTAATTATATATCATAAAAATTAGTTAGATTTAAAAGGTGAGAAGAGGTTTGTTTATTTCAGATGCTTATTTTTTCTAAAATCACTTTTTTTTCCTTCCTAATTTAACTTTCAAATGTAAAAGTAAATCATTGATAGCATCGTCTTTAGTGCAATCTGACTACAACATGAGGTTGTATCGTCTAAATAAAAGTCGTCCAAAAAATATTTTGAATACGTTTTAATCTACTTATTTGTTTTGTTAAAGTTTTGGGTTTGATATTTTTTCGTGTTAACTTAATTTGACCTTTTCCTCATTTGGTGCCGAGGTTTTCCCGGTCTTTGGGCGAGGTTTTAATGGTCGCTTCTAAAGGTTTCCTTAAACACAAAGTCTATGGAAAAAAATTCCGTGCCTCTCTAAAGTGGTCATAAATAGAGGTGGCCGCTACATAGAGGTGGTCTTTCCTGGAGATTTCACTGTAGTATAATATAAATAAATATTTTGAAATATTATTTAAAACAGGGCTCGAAAAAACACAGAAATTTTACCCATCCCCGAGGACGGCTTGTCCAACAATGTACCCGTCCTCTTTTGAAACTTACCCGTAGCTTCTAAATAATAGGTTGAACTCCGACCCACCCCAGGGGGGTATACGGAGATAAAAGTAAAATCATCACAATAAACATTTCTCTAAAAACTAAAATTACGATAAAATTTTGCCAAATGACAGTGGTGGTGATCAGTTAAAAATGTATAAACCATAACACTTGACAATTTAAAAACATGTTTTAAAGACAATGAAATCCAATGGTGCCTGTGTGAATGTCGAGAATTAAATGATTACAATAGTAGGGAACAAGAGATAAAAAATCTCAAAACTAAAATCAATGAAATCTAAAAGTCCTAAGTGTAAGTGTCTAAAGTAAAAGTCTGATTATAAGTCGATGAAATCTAAAATCAAAAGTAGATAAAATTTCAAAATGAAAGGCTAAAAGTTGATTAGTAAAAATAAACGATGACATGCACTATTGTTGATTCATGACTGGGGTCAGTTGATCTGGGGCTAAAATGTCCTCGAGAGTTTGTTTAATTATTTGAGTCACAATTTTCCTGCAGGTCAATATAGCAAAGAATTGATGTTCCTCTTCGCAGTTATTCATGTGGGTTCCACGAAGTGCCCGGAATCTTGGACAGTGCTTAATTAAATGTTTAATGTCCTGTCTCACTCCACAGTAATTGCATGAAGCTGATTTTCTGAAATATTTTAGCTTCTAAATAAATAAAAATATAATTTTCTCTTATTTATTACAAACATTTATATATATTGCACGATGAATTAGTAGTGACTAGGATTACATTATACAGTAATAAAAGAAATACTAGGTTACTAAGAGTAACTTAGTATTTTTTTTATGAAATAATTTAAATGACAAAGGTCAAGTTATCTGGAATGTCAATTTATCCGAGGGTACTGCGTTTTTTAAATGAATCAAATGTGACGTTTGCCAGTTCCACAATCAAGCCAATGATTTACAGAGGTTTCTGCACAGAAATCTGAAAGGGGTTTTCCATTTAGATAGATGTTCATTATTGCGTTTAACGCTTCTTGTTTAAGACCAGTACGTAATATGTTTTTTTTTTAATGTTCATTGCTGAAAAGCCCCTTTCAACCGCTGCAGTACTCCCGGACAGAAAAAACATCAATTCTAATAACAAAAATTTAAAATGTATCACGAACATTAATAGGAAAATGGCCGTCCGCGCGGACGTCGAATTCGAGAAATTCGTTGTCCGCGGAGAATTTTTGACCGCCGAGAATTTTTGACCGCCGAGGACGGGCGGTTTTTCGAGCCCTGATTTAAAAGACATTAAAAAAGAACGAAAAAAGGAAAAACATAAAAAATTTATAGGAGGAGTTTGAAAATAGATAAGAAAATAACTTCAAGCTCATCAAATTTATCAACTAATGGTATTGGGGTGAAAATTAGGTATACATAATAGTATTTTGTATACAAAGCTGCCATCTTTCTATGTTTTTTTGAAAATTTCGTGTAGTGATAGCTATATGTATGTTTTATTACATGATTCTTTGTTTTGCAAATTTGATTTAAAGTTATTTTTCTCAAATGTTTTATGTTTAAATGTTTCAAAAAGTTAAGATGAAACGCAACTTTGCTAAAATTCTCTTGATATGAGGCTATTAAAATTGGTGCAAAATTATTAAAAATTCTGAAAGCTTTAGTTTTTAATTTCTTACCAGTATGTAAAATATTTAAAAAACAGAAACAGACTTTAGTTGGCAACCCTGTTTACAATAATTTACTGCAAGGTCAATGAAGAGGAGCCAATCAAAAAATTTTTAATTCAATCAATGAGCGTTATTATGGGTTGTTGGGTTTAATTATTCTTCAAATCGTCACTATACTATATATTCGTTTATTCAACAATTTAATAATTTATTAAGCATCTAGATTTTTTTTATTCACCCATTCATTGATTGGCTGGTTTCTAGATCCACTGATTAGGATGCTTCTGGAAGATTTGATCATGCTTAATAAGGCATGGCATAATTAAAATTTATTTAAAAACCTTTTAGAACAAATAGTGCTGCTAGTTGGGGCTCAAACAAACCTGTTCCCTTGGCTATAGGTCTGTGATGATAGATTTTCTTAACTAACTTTTTTTTAATTATTCGTTTTATATTTTCCTTTCTCTGAATTATTTTATTTAAAATCTAAGATAGTAGTCATGTAAGCATTTTAAAATATGACATTTGCAGTGCTGAATGTAAATTTACTGATAACATAATTAATAAGAAATTTTTCTATTACTTTACTGTACTTGATTAAAAAATCATTTATCATGAAATATAAAGTCGTTAATCATTTAATGAATAAATCATCCTTAATTTAGAGGAGAACAGCACTAATTATTCATGTCATTGTGTGTCATTATGTCGATGAGTTATGTACTTTTTGCTCAAGTAAAACTTTGAATTGATGATCAATTAAAAAGCTATTACTTTTAGAAGACGTTAATTTATATTTATCTTGCAAGTTGAGTGAAAATAAATGTGATAATACGAATCTATTTAGTATCTCGTGAAGTATTAATAAAAGGCTACCACCTAAATTTTGTCTAGAAAGACTTAGCTCACAAATATTACTGTTCAACTCTCACGAGAACTCCTCCGGATACCAGACTTGTTCGCTATCGGTTACTATGTTTACAAAAATAATTCACTTCGAATAGGAGTGTGAGTTAGCAGTTTTGCAGTGGTTTAGGTTTGGAGTGTCATTCCTTCGATTGTTCCCCATTAGCAATAGTTATTCTCTTGTTTCTATAGACAGAAGACAACTTCAGGCGTAGTTCTCGTGAGTGGTGGATAGTAATCCACAATTCAATACAATCTGTAAGGATCTCTAGACATCGTAGTGACGGGTAAACAAGGCCTCCGCCTTCCAAGCTTGATCCCACAAAGATTTATAAAGCTTCTGAGTTTAATAACATTTACGAGCTGTCTTGGATTAAACTAATTAAAAACAGCTAATAAAATAAATGCCTAGCAATTGGCATTACTCTTGTTTCTGGCATTACTCCAAATACCTTAAAAGAAATGTTATGCCTATGCCTAGAGATTGGCGTTAATTGGCATTACTCTTGTTTCTGTACCAGAAGACAACCTCAGGCATGGTTCTCGTGAGAGTTGGACAATAATCCACGATTCAAAACAATTTTTAAAACTGTAAGGATCTTTAAACATCGCTATGACGGGTAAACACGGCCTCTGCCTTGTGATCTTGATCCCACAAAGATTTATAAAGCTTCTAAATTTAATAACATTTACGAGCGGTTTTGGATTAAACTAATCAAAATCATCTAGTAAAATAAATGCTTAGCAATTGGCATTAATTGGTCAATGGCTTAGAAGTTCTCTATGGAGTTATTATTATTGAGCTTGGTGACTTAGCACTTTTTATCAATTTTATTTAGAATTAAGAACATTCATATAGTGGATGCTACGAAATTTGTTAAAATAAATAAAAATTAAAAAAATGCTTTGAAGCCTGCTTAAAGTAAAATGCTGTTAAACAAAGCTTCTTAAATTTTACGAAGGTTTTTGTTTGCCTGTCGAAGCGAAATGTGTATTCCTAATTTATATAAGTTTCAACTTTAATTTTCAGGAATACACATTCAATGTGTATTCCTTAAAAGTTTGTATTAGTTTATTTTCCCCGAAAAATAAACTAATATAACCCTTGATTAAGAAAATTTATTTGATGCTTAACATCAGAGCTCGAAATTAACGGTGGTCCTTTGATTTTAGATCACTAAAATTCGACTTCGATCCCCACAATAATAATTAACGGTTCCTCGCATCAGAATTAATGTAAAAGGCTGGATACTTTTTGATTCTTCTTTTTCATTCATCATAATTGTAAACATTACGCGATCTTTGAATTGTAATTTTCCCTTTAAAAAACACTTTATAAATTTTTCTTTGAAAAAGATTCTACATCCAAAAAAAGATTCTTATTCAGACATGCAAACGGACCAGTGAAAATGTGTACGGACTATTAATATCTTTTAGTCACTGATCTGTGGACAGGGGCGCGTTGGCATGGGACGTCGCTGTGACCTCCCAAGGAATTTCTCTACTCGGCAAATTTTGCTTAGCCATCCGGTATATTTACGATATTATTTAAATAACACAAATGGAATTATTGAGTACTACACCTTTTATTAGCTTTCTTACTGAAAACAAGGATAAATATCTTTTTAGTTATAAATTTCTTATATTCTTCTTCTAATACTCTCTTTGCCATTGAAAAGCCCTTGTGTCAATCACTCGTTTTCTTTTTTCAACACAAATGAGCTAGTTTCATCGGAAATTAAGAAATACCAATCATCTTCGAAAATTGTTTTTTTATGAAAAAGCAAAATTCAAATATTACCGGAGGTAAATATAGTTTATTAAGAACTGCGATTGTAGCAGGAAGTTAAAAAAAAATAATTAACAATTCGGAAATTCGAAATGCATGTTTACGAAGATGGACACAGCTCAAAATGCATGTTTTCGAAAGTGGGCATAGCTCAAAAAGTAAGGTTGAGCCGGTAAGTCCCGGACGATAGGGCATTGGGCACGTGTCCAAGAGTTCTTGGGTTCGATCTCCGCCTGTCGAAGACTCCGCGTGTAGTGAATGGTGACTGATGCACGTTTAATCTGTCGAGTCGCAAAGTCCTCCATGTTCCCCTAACAAATCAATACCTCTGATCCAGGAGTTTCCTTGTCTTCGGCATTGGTTCAAAATAACAAGGCTACGGAGTTGAACATTAGTAGTCGTAAACCCCAAAATTGGGTCGGTTGTTTAACGACGGTTATAAAATTTATGTGACATGAGCTGTGGTGGCTCAGGGGATAGAGCACTTGCCACCCAATGAAGTGAACCGGGTTCGAATCCCTGCGATGACTGGTTGATTCGAATTCCGCTCCTGGCTCGCGCCGACTACAGTGCTGACGTAAAATATCCTCAATGGTAGACGGATCATGGGTTAGAGTCCCCTTCCAATCAAGCTAACCGTGAGGGGTTTCCGTGGTTTTCCTCTAAATGTAACGCAAATACGGGTTAGTTCCCTCAAAAAATCTTCCACGAAGGCAAATTTCTCCCGATACTTAATACAGGAGTTCCCTTTTCTTCTGAATTAGGTTTAAAATTACAGGGCTACGGAGTTAAACATTAGTAGTCGTAAACCCAAAATTGGGTTGGCTGGTCAACGACGGTTATAAAATAAAATAAAAATGTGACATAAACATAGCATTCAATTTTACAAACTTAAAGTTCCAAAATATAATTAAAAATATCAATTGTGTATAAAACAAAAAAAAAAGTTATTTTTTAATGTAATTATTTAAAATAGTTAGAAAGCATATCATTAAAGAATTTTAAGCAGTAAAAGCATATATATAAATTTTTTGTTAAATATAACTTTTTAAACCTTTAGTGATGAACCAACTATATATATATATAAATAATTAATATTACTTACATTATTAGTAAAAGTATTTAAAAAAAATTGCTACAAATGGCAGTAAATTTAAATCAGATAAAAGAGAAACGCTTTACAAAAATCTTCTAACTAAAGGAATCTCAAAAAAGCACTTATTATGCTTATTACCTTTTGAGAACTTGACTATCAATATATTTTTTAGTCAATGAACGTATATATATATATATATATATTTATTTCCAATATGCAATGGAGGAAAACTATGTTTTTTTAATCTGCATTTCACCCATTTCTAAGAATATAAAGTCGAATTGTCTAGTACTTTAATCATTAATCTTTATCTACTAAGTACGTGTAAAGCTCATTACAGCATATCTAACATTTCCTCATCTTCTCTGTGGTAATAAATTTTACAATTGTTTGAAACTATATTTTTATTGCTAATTTCTATTATCAAGATTTAAATCAGGGTATTAAAACTTTTATTCTTTGAAGAAACCAACTGTTTCATAAAAGTGATGATTGTTTTCCTTTTACTATAGATACAAAAGACCTTGAATTGTTTTTTGTTTAATCTTCTAGAAGCAACAGAATTGGTCTTTTAGTAATATTTTCTATAGGTTCTTAAGAATAAAAACAAATGGAAGAAATAAATAGAAAGCTAATTTACAATAAAAATGGCGATATCATCTGCGAATTTATTTATTTTATTTTGGATTTACTTTATACGCTGAAAATGTGCGTTTTTTAAAAAATGGACATGCTGCTGGAAATGTGTCTTTGAGAAATTGGATGTATTTAATTTAGATTGTGTATTTTAAAAATATAAAAAATGCTCGTGTCTCAAAATACATGTAATGCTCAATCTTAAACTCCAAACACAATTTTTTTAACACCTACGTTTTTCTTAAAAAATGCGGGTACCACATCACTAAAAAAATTAACTTAGTTTTCTTATTCTATATAATTTTCGTATGGAATAAGAAAATTCGTTTTTTAGTATTAAAAGTAATAATTATTCAGTAGTTACTTCTTTTGAAATACAATAGTCATAACAAAGTGATTTGTTAGTGTTTTGCTTTTCTAGTGTGTGACCCCAATGTGTATGCTTAATTTTTTTTATTTTGATTCAAAAAATATTAAGGCAATGATTATAGAAAACGATTTTTTTTTCATAAAAGTTTGTTATATTTCATTCGATTTCTAATCATTTACAAACTTCATCTTCAAACACCTGATATTATATTGTTTTTATGTGACGTATAAAGTAAAATATTAAATTTTGACTTTTCAGAGGACTGGTATTCTTTTGTTGGCAATTTCACGAAATTCGGATTGGGTGTTGCATCTTGTACATTCGACGTGATTTTCATGATTCAACATTTCTGCCTGTACAGACACAATCACCTGCCAAGTGACGAAAGTGCTCTGATTGCATAAAATTGTTGCCAAGAAACACAATTTCAAAGAATTTAAATGCGTGCTAGACTTTCCAAAACTGAGGTCCTGCTTTTATTGTGAAATTACCTTGTGAATCTTCTTTTATTCTCTTATAATTGTGATATTTAAAACACTTTTTTTTTTCGTTATTTATTTTTTGTTTGTACTCATGTTGGTGTTATCTTTGATGCTACTTACAATCGATGAATTTCGTGACATGAAGTTTTTGTAGCGAGCTCCTAATTCCTTCAACTTTTTACAATCGCTTCACTGCCGACATTTTTCGAACAATCCTGTTCATAATTTTCACGTGACGTTATTAGTCTCTATTTTATAATATTTCTTTTTATCAAGATTCAGAATAATTCCATCAGAAAAACTAATTGCAACAGAAAAAGTTAAAATTTTAAAGAGTATTAAAATTCAGTTAATGATTTTTAGAAAATTAAAGAACATTCTTACTGGATCTAGTTTGACCGTTCTTAAAATGCATCAATCAGATTTCCTATTTCTAAATTATATTCCATATAAATTTTTAGTTGAATAAAAAAAATTGCAATTAAAAATACGGGCAGTAGATAGCATTTGAAATATTTTGTACAAAATTAAAAGAAAACATTGTAATCCTACATAAAATCGTTAGTTAACTAACAAGAAAGAGAAAGATGGAATATGTCCTCTTTTCTCTTAAAGATTTAACTTTTGCTTGTTTACGAACGGTAGCGAAAGTACATTTCTAGTCATGGAACTCGAAACTTTTGGAACGCGCTCCAAAAATTCCTAGTCATGGAACTTACCTAATATTTAATCATATATATAAGAATCATCTTATTGATCGATATCAATCAATTAACGACTCAATCAAGTACAGTTGTATTTTTTTTATTTAACTAGACAAAATTTGTCTAAATAATTAGTTTTACACCAGAGGAAATGCAAACCCCAGACTGTTCCTCTTGTTTTTTAATAACTAATTTCTTCTTCATCGTTTAGCCGTAGTTTTACAGAATCTGGAGACATTGCCTGAAGATGTAGTTTACATAAAAATTAATCAATTCCGATTAACCGATTTTTATGTAAATTACATCTTTCTGTGCAAATAGAATTTACTAATTTTTATGTGAACTATATTTAATGCTCATGTTATATGGTGCATTTAAATTAGTTTGAAAAATAGTGGCACGTATCATAGAAAAAGTTGCCTTTCCCTGGTTTAGACCAAAAAGTTTGTTTTTGGTAAATTTCTATTCTCACAATTAATAATTAAAATGCAATCTTTAATCGATTGATTGCCAGCTCTATTAATTATACTTAATCATTTATTTCATTAAATATTCTAGTAGAATTTTGTCACCTTTATTAGCATTTCTAGTTAAATTACTACTGGTTTAGAAGCATTTGCAAATATTAACATCGACACAATTATAAATCTGTATCATTCGCAGCTATTTTTATTATATCAATATGTTTTGCTTTTGTAGAAATGTAAATAAATATGTATATGAGCATCACAATTATATATTTTACGCTTTATTTCATTTTCTAATAATTCAATTTCTAATAAATTGTAAAACAATCAGTTGCAATCAATACTGAATCTATAATCTTTTTTACAGTAATTTTGACTTTACTACATGTGTTAATTTTTACATGTGATGTTTTTTAGACACCTCGTGGCTTTATTTTAATGAAATAATGTTTTGTACTACACATGCATGCAATGTAAGTACCTTTAATGTTTATTACTAATGCTCAAAAACTATTTCTTTTTCTTAAAGTGCTATGAAGTATATTTTTAAAATAGTTTGATTTAACTCTTTGCTACTTAGTTTATTCATGTTAAATAATTGAATGTAATTGTAAAAACAGTTGCTTTTTGCACTTATTATACAAAAATAAGTGTTTTAATTCGATCAAAAAGAAAAACTGTTTTTATATTGTCATATTTTCTTATATTTTATGGTTTTAAATTAAAAAATAGTGTTTAAAAAATAGCGATTTTCTTTGTTTTGTATAAGACTTTATAATTGAATCCTATACTAAATCCTACAAATTTTGTTTAGTTTAAAATAAAATAAAATTGTTAAAATTTGGCGTTTTTAATCAGAAAAAATGTAAACGTGAAATGTAATTAATCTTTTATTAGTATCTTAATTGTGAATTGTAATGAAAAGAATTATTAGAGAGATTAATTTGGTTTAACTTAAATTAACATAAAATTGATAAAATTTGCTCTTTTTTATAAAAAATATTTCAACTCAAAACCTGTTTAAATTTTTAACAAATATTTGTGCATTGTGATTAAAAGAGTTGATTGATATTGTACATAATGTTTTTAAAAATGAAATATTTGCTCAACTAGATCAAGAAATGTTTAGCAGTTTGTTAATTTTAAGATATTCATGTTGAAATTATATACAAAATTCTTTTATTTTTAACAAAGAAAAGTGGATTTCATCAGAAGTAACCTTTTATTTCTATACATAAAAAATATTTATATGACACATTAATAAGTTCCCCCATAAAAAGTGTTGATTTTTGTACCGGTTTGAATTTTAACTTGAAAAAAATTGTAATAAAAAAAATTGACTCTGCTTAGTTTTAGAAATATTTACCCTACTGTTCACCAAAAATATCTTTGAAAATAAACGTCCTTTTGGTAATTCATGCTGAATGTACCATAACTTCGTCCAAGTAGCCTAAACTTTTAAACTAATATATAATTAATTGAATTAGAGGCTTTACAATCTACTACAGTAGTTTTAGTAATTAAATAATAGAAATCTTTAGGTAATTTTTTGCAATGATTGTTGAATGATGAAATACTATTGCAATTTTTATTAATGTGTAATTTTTTTTTTAAATTCAGCACTTCTCATTGGCATTTTATTTTTAATAATTTTGTACAGGTGATCGAAATAATGGATTATTAATGGGATGTAAATATTAAAAAAAAACTGTTTGAAAACAGTCTCGAAAGGTACCTTGGAATACCATTTGGGAACTGCAGGTCTAGTGTGTACAAAAGTTGTATTTCAACATGCACACCGCCTTTTTCTCATGCTATTTTTGTTCATTTACAAAAACACCACGGGGTAACAAAAAATCCTGATTTAAAAACTAAATCCAAGATCACAGAGTCTAAGGTTGGATTTGAACCTCCATTAAAACTATTTCTTTTTTTTAACAAATAGTTACAATAAAAAAAATTAGTTTTTTTAGAAACATGTTAATTTAAATTCGATTATATACTGTAATCTAATCAGGAAACCTACTTTATCCGGTCTATGCTTTCAAAGGTATGCATTTGTAAACATTTCCGTTTTGCATGTAACCAACCATTCTGTGTTGGTTATAGCAAGATATTTGTTGCCTCTTATTTTATATTTTGTCTTTCAATTACTTCAAAACCACACAATTCTAACTAATTAAATATGACGGTGACAAATCAAACAATTTTTTTTTAAAAAGAAATTGTCAATTAAAGTTTGGTTTTATTTGTAAATATATTGGTAAAATGAATAATTATTACAATTGTGTGTAAACAACTCAACACTGTGTACATAAACTATTGCTTGTTGGTTTTTTCTCTTTCTTCTACTGTAAATATATCGTATTAAAAAGAGCTATATTTTGTTCACTTTACCCTTTATGTCTTGATAGGATTTTTAATTTGATCATTTAATGTAACAAAAAGATTTCAATATTGAACATAAAGGGTCAATTTATGAAGAATCAAATCTAGAGTTGATTAAGGCATGCAAATATTTGTAGAATATAAGCTTTATTAAAAGACTTGCACGTCTATTTTATTCTTTGTTTGTATAGCAGTGGCACTATTGAACCAAAAGAGATATTGGGTTCCTTTGTTTTTATGTTATAGTTGCATGTATCAACTATGTTTAAGTGTAGCTTATCAGAATAAAACTCTTACAAACTCCATGCATTTATTTATAGATTTTTTGTGTTTTGCTGTCTCTCTCATAATCCTGATGCTTGCCAAACTATGACATTGTTGCTAAATTAACTTTTATCACTGTAAGCAAAGATGCCAATATGAAGAGGTACAAATCCAGCGATTTCCCCAAATACTGTCTGATAAATCTGTGGATAAATCACACAATAGAGAATAATAATTGTACAGCAACTGATGGCTGGAAATTTCATCATATGCCGATAGGGGTGCTTTGTTATTATGAACTGTTTCTTTGTGTGCCTTCGAACAGGTATTTTTATTAATCTAAACTATCTCAATTCTGTGTTTTCTTATAATTATTGTCAAAAATTGCATTCAAATAGGTTTTAC
Organism: Parasteatoda lunata; assembly: GCA_949128135.1. Taxonomy (NCBI): domain Eukaryota; kingdom Metazoa; phylum Arthropoda; class Arachnida; order Araneae; family Theridiidae; genus Parasteatoda; species Parasteatoda lunata. The sequence continues at coordinate 74,196,699 of OX421978.1, read as the reverse complement.
TTTATCAAAATTTTGTGACTAACTGGACAAGCTGCTAATCAATCAATTTATTTAAATAATATTTTCGACAACAATTAATAGAAAACATGCAATTAAGATATTTTGTATAAATAAAAGTACCTGTTCAAAGGCACACAAAGAAATAATTTCTAATAATAATGCACCCCTATTGGCATAATATGACATTTCCGGTCATCGGTCGCTGTGCAATTATTAATTTATAAGGCGTGCCTTATCTCCCCTAGAAGTTAGTCGCAACATTTCTGGGACACCCTGAATAAAAGAAATTAGTGATTTTTACAGTCAATAAATTAAATGCAATATTTTTCATAGAATGATTAAATGCTTGTTATATTCTTACAAATATTTCATTCATTTTAGATACTTATAACATTTTAATAAATTTCAAAATAGAGGATTCTGAATAAAAGGAATAGATAGCTTAAAATATATTAGACTTAATAAGACCACATTATTCAGCACTAATACTTATTAAAATACATAAGAAAGCATTAAAATGATTAAGAAAATCTGTTTTGTTAAGGATTTCTATCAGAAAATTTTTCACTTTCAGGAGAATTTTTAACCAAAGCAAAACAGCCTGAATCTAGTAGTCTACTGGAAAATTCTTTAGATTTAGAAGCTAGGTGTAAGTTTTCACCAGTTAAAATCCCAGCTACATATTCTTGCTTGAATACAAAATGCTGGATTGGTTAACACTAAACATACCATAACCGGTCAAATGCACATTTAAGAACTTTGGCATCAAAAACGCGCTTTTCCCCATATCGTTTCTGCACATTTGGCTTGATGACTCTTTCTAACAACTATATACAGTTAATATTCTATTATTATATTTTTGTATTTTGTTTGTTTGGAATAATACTTGTCATATACCTACTTCTACCACAACCGGTCATTTGACCGGGAGAACAATTTATTGCTTTATAAGGTTATCGGATCAGAAATTACAATGTAATCTGTGTTCAACATATTTCCTTCCTAACGCGTGTTTTTAGTTTAGTTCCTACATCTATATTGCATACATTCAATCCAGAAACATAAAGTCCAGTCATTTCACTGGCTATGGTAGAAATACGTATTATATTAAGTGTTGGTATGTTTAGTGTTAATAAATTATTTTTGATTTACATATTTTAGTTAAAAATCTTTGTGAAAAAAATATGCTGGCCTTTTTTTGACATCATAGTATGCACTTGTGTTTTGTAATTACTTAGCCTGTAAGTTTGCAGAGCATAAATTTGATAGATACAGGGACACCTGTAAATCAAATTTTATTATAATTAGGAAATATAGAAAAAGGACAGGACCTAGAACAAAATTTTTTAAGTAAAGATATACAATCATGGTATTTTAATCACAAAAATAAAAAGTCTTAGATAAACTTATATGAAGGTTTATTTATTCATAATATCATCAAGTGGCATAAAATTACACCAAATTTGTTTGAAATGCAAAAAGGAAAATATAAATGCATGATATTTAAGTGATAATAGTAAAATTTGAAACATTTATTCAAAAATCACATTTGGTATTCATGAAACACGGGCTACATAGATTTGACTAGTGAAAGGATAGGGGAGAGGGGGAGTAATCCAAAATATATTATATATCACAAAATGAGTAATTAAAAATCATTAATTTTTCCATTCCCTACATCAATAAAACTCAACATTGAAAGCCCAAGAGCATGATCTAATAGGGTTAATTAGAATCAATACTTTATACAAGAGTATATAAGAAACAAAAATTAATAAAACATTTAGATTAATTTTTTTTGTTGAATTATTTAAATAAGTGAAACTTTTGGTGGTAGTGGGGGTGCTTCCTCATCAGTTTCATTCAGAGGTATCAAAGGTGTCTTCAGCTCTTTGCTGGTTTCACACACAATAAGAAATCCAAGTTCCTTCTTCTATAAACAAAAATACAGATATTAAAAAAATACACAAACTATATGAGAATTTCAACTACTCGAATCATAGGAAGTCAAGACTAGGACTGGGGGATGTTAAGATTTCGGCATCGCGAAGTATCACCTCGCTAACATCGTGATATTTTGATGCATAGCGATGTTTCGGTACATTAATGTCTTACATTTAGTACTGCGTAAATTCGCAATTAGTAAGTTGCATTTTTTATAACTATTTCTCAATACTTAAAACTGTGGATGTCAGCAAAATAGCCGTTAAAAAACATCAAACGGCTGGATTAATTGTAAAAAAAATCAACAGGATCTGCACACACACAATTAAAAGAAAAACCTTCTATAACTAAGAGATTCAACGACACTTCGATTTTCAATCATATTCAGATTCATCGTGCCAACAAAACGATGAGTCACGATGTAAAAAAGACCGGGAACGATCATCGCCACAGCTGTCACTGCACACTTACAGAGAAAATGCTCTTCGCACAATCTTGCAGACATCGATGTACCACCCGGAACAATGCTCAACATTGCGCATGTAGACATGGATGTCAGCGATACATCAGGAAATATCGTACACTTTTCAGTAAATCACAATCTCTGATGCTTTGAAAAATTGCCCATTCAAACGCAGACATCGATGTACCACCCGGAACAATGCTCAACATTGCGGATGTAGACATGGATGTCAACGATACATCAGGAAATATCGTACACATTTCAGTAAAGCACAATCTCCGATGCTTTGAAAAATTGCCCATTTAAACGTCAGATCGACAATGATTGCATAGAATCAATATTTTCTGATGCATCGATTTACCACTCAGCCCTAGCCAAGACATCAGGTCATTGATCACCTGACTAATAGAAAAGTCAATTATTCATGTATTGTATTTTAAACAAGGCAATACCAAATGTTCTGGTGTATAAGTCGACTTTTGAAACCATCCAAAATTTTACGAAAATCAAGGAGTTGTCTTAGACACAGGTAATAAAGTTATTTGCAGTTATGAAATATCAATGCATTTATGAACAATCAACTCTGTATGAATTTACCCCTTACATAAACTATTTTTAATACGTTATATACATTTAATTTTGTATTTTCTCTTATAATTTCTTTACATATAAATGTTTTTTTTTTCTTCTAGAAACAATACTTTAAATTATGCTCAGAAAAAAAAAATTAAAAATAAGAAAAGTGAGAATATTTCAAAAACTAACACAATTAAAACTCTAAAGCGTACCACAAAGTTACACATTTAAAAATTCCATGACATCTCCTGTATAGAGTTCGATAACGTTAGGGGTGTCATCATACGGATCTCATTCTGCACCCTCATCTATTGAGTCCCCAAATAAAATAGTCCTCACCCCCCCCCCCCATCAAAGATTTTAAAATTCCACACTTATTTAAAAGATTTTACAATAAAATAAATAGAAATTTAAAAATTTTTTAACTGGCCAGTGGCCAATTGTATCATTTTTAACAGTTGCCACTTTTTTAAAAATTGCAAATTGTTTAACACGAAAAAAATGATATTAATAATGTTAAGGCATTACACTTTCAAAGCATTTCTCAAAATATTGTTAACATTATAAGGTTTATTTCTAAAATGAAGAAAAATTTTAAGAAACAAGCACGGAATAAAATATTTAGAATATTATAAAATATTCATAATAATTCCATATTTATTAAAATATGTGCATATTTGACGAAAGCAGTAGGATTTGGGCGGTGACTGTCAGGCAATTTTTTAATTACCAACAGTTGCATTTAGTTCCCCCGTGAAGACAGTTAATTTTGCTCTTTTCACAACATGATTTAACATGTTGCATATAAATGCCAGTTGTTTAGTTGACCACCGAAATAAAAGTCAGGGCCTCAGCGACACTGTGTCTAATTGGGCCACTTTAGATGGATTTTGTCCCACTTAGAAACCTGAGAAGATTTCGGATTTTATTCTTAAAATGAATGTCATGACAGTAGAAAAACTGAGGAAAATTTAGATAAGTGTCTTGATCCACAAATCAGTGAATGAAAAAAATTTGATCATTTACATCACTTTCCAGATCTATAGCGTTGCTCTAATTATTTTTGGCAAACAGACATAAAAGTTTTTAAAAAATCCTTACCTTAGAAGATATACGATGATGGGGAGCAGTAACGGCAGTTGCACAGCACAGCCACAATAAAGCGAAAACAAAACCAAAGAGAATCACAACCAAAATCCATCGAGGAATGCCTGATTGGTGTGAAATGCAATCCATCCAATCAACTTTTGCTTCTTGCCAGTTTGATTGATAGTCTTTAGAATTACCGTCTTCATCATTGGATACAGCTGTAAAAAATATATGTGTATGTTAAAATTGATGAGTCTACAATTATAAGTGACTTTTTTATTATCCTGTCGACCATCTTCATACTTTGTGATTATTCCGTCGACCATTTTCGTTCTGTGAGATTATCCCATTGACCATTTCGCCAAACCCTGTTATTATTGTTAAAAGGTAGCTTCTGCACCAATAGCTGCAAGTTTTATTATACTTACTATGTAATCCTTGACGACACGAGTTGGTTTTCTTTAGTATGTTGAAATATACTGGTTTTTTTTTTCCTTTTTAAAAAAAACTCTGCTGCAAATCTCTGAAAACACTTGGCTTCGTATTTAAACAAATTTATGTGGCGGCGACTGCACTGGAATAATGACTTGTTTATTTGTGCTTTAAAAGCTTTCAAGGACTTTCAGTCGTCAAAATGATTTATAATAATGTATATGGTCATATTCAAGAACAATTCAATGTGTAATTATAAAAAAATAGAGGGTTTTACTTTGTTTTTATTCTTTTTATTACATATATTTCACTTACATTTCTTCTATTATTATTATTATTTGATAAATTTAATGTGCTTAGAACGTTTGTTTTGGAAATTGCTTTTTATTATTATGTTGCCAAAAAATTTGCCCATTTTTGCAAGCGCTGACAGGTCATAATTTAAGTAATAAACATATTATATAAAGAGGTCTAATAAATGTATCAATGTAAGGCAAATTTTTAGGAGCATAATAGACATTAGTTATTAAGAAGAAAAGAAATTATTTTCTTTTAATAATTTTTAAAAAGAGTGGTCAGAAGTGTGCTATACAATTTTAAAAGACAGATAATTATGTGTGCTAAAATCAGCTAAATTACATTCTTAAATAATATTTAAATATGAATAGTAAAATAACTAAAATATTGAAAAATGGAACCCAGAGCAAGGGAGAAAGTTGAGTTGTTTGGAAAAAAACAATATCAATACCTAATTTTTTTTTAAATTTCTCATTATACATTAAAGACACAATTAAAAAAGTTGACTTACAATATTCCAAACTTTCCACAACTTTTGGACTGGTCTGCAAAACAATCATTTTTCTAGAGTCTTCTTGAACATACACAGTCCAACTGGTGGATATAAACTGCTTAACGTGACGTGTCATAGAGTTGTATGCACTTTTAACATACATCAAAGGTGTGAGAAGATGAAGAGTTTGGACCTCTTCCTAAATATGTTAAATTAAAATAATACATTATTTTCCAAATTAAAGGGTCAGAATATAAGAATTAAGGACTAAATTGTCAGCAAATTTAAGGATGCTGATTCTCTAGGTGAATATGTGAAATTAAAAGAATTTCCAAATTAAAGGGCCAGAATATAAGAATTAAATTGTCTGCAAATTTAAGGATGCTGATTTTCTAATGAGAGCAATTTCTAGGACACCAACATGGATTCACAGATATACAATTAGTAATAATTTCAGTAGTTCCTGCATTTAAGTAAAAAAAAAAAAAAACATTTTTAAGAAAACTCAGATTTTTTTTTAAAAAAAAAAAGTTTCTTCAACTCTTTTTTAGATAAATAATATTTATTCTTGCTGTTAACTTGGAATACTAATAACAAAATTTTGAAAAATACAAAAATTTTAGGACATTTATATTAAAATTTTTAATAATGAAGGACACTTTTTTTAAAAAAGAAAATTAAGGAATTTAAGGATAACTTTGAAATCTAAAATTTTTAATAATAATAAAAAATAAAAAAAAAAACTATTTTCCATACAATTATATTTCACTCAACCAAACACCAGTTCCAATTCATAAAAGCAATACATTGTTCAACATACAAGCACATAGCATCAAAAATCATTTTGATAAAAAATGAAATAAAATATAATTACGGTTTCAACTGGAGGTGGATATGCACAGCATCCATAATTGCAAGCATTATTTGCAGATTCATTCACAAATGCTTCTGAACAAGCTAAATAAAAAATATTAATAATTAATAACTTGGTTCAAACAATAATATTTTAATCATGCATTAGTAGATATTACAGTTAACTTCTGACTATCCGTTCAAGGGTTTATCCGTGAAGAAGATCAAATACTGTATAATAAATAATTACAGGGTGCGTAGCCAAATCTTTCAACAAAAAATAAACACCTTTTAAGCTCTAATTTTTTTTTTTTTCAATACTATATACATTCACAAAATAAAAAAATAATTTTCAAAGACTTTACATGATAAAATAACTAGCTTCTGACAAAACTCTTTCCTTGATTATATTAGCCATAATAAAATAAAATGATCATAAGAGTACAGTAAAAAACATTTCATTGGTCTGATAATCCAACACAGAACTTTGTCCATGATTTTATTGCTGGCAGTGATTCCCATCTTTATCCTTGATATTTTTAGTGATGAAAAATTCTTGACATATAAACTACTTAATAAAGCACTTTACAAATAAAAAGACATTTTAATTTTATAAAACATCTTCAGGTGATGTTTTTCAACCACTCGGCACTTAATCAGGAGTTGATATTTTTATTGCCTTTTAACTACAATATGAACATCAGATAGTTTTATAGAATAATTTAAATGCTTATGCAGAATAAGCAAAAAATATTTACCTGCAATACACAATATTGTTGTTTTATTAACATCTTGAATATCTTTTGCAAGACCGATTACAGTATAAAGACGGCAGCCTTCAGCACAAGACTTCTGTAATCCCTAGGGGGGAAAAAAACAAAACATTGTTACAAAACAGAATACATTAAATTTTTGATTTAAGACTTAATGACCAGAATCTGTACACATAATAAAATAAAGAATTTGCATGTGTCTCTATACTAGATTGCGGGTAAACGGTAGATTTTAAAAATACAAAACTCAACATGAAGCTAGATGAGTACATTTGTAAGCAAATAAGGAAGATTGATTTTTAAATTTAGAGATATTTAAGAAATGGAATTTTCTCATTGGCTTAGAAGAAGCCTCTGTTTTAAACAGGTTGTGTAGCCAAATCTTTCAACAAAAAATAATCATCTTTTAAGTACTAAAAAAAATATTTATAAGCACTATGCATAAACAAATTGCTAAATAATTTTCAAAGACTTTACATGATCATAATAAAATAACTAGTTACTGACATAGAACTCTTTTCTTGATTTTATTAGCCACTATAAAAAGATCGAGAGATTGAAATTGAGAATATTTCACAAAATGCAGCACACAAGAGTGCAACAATCTCACCGACCCCATCTTAGTATACGAACATGCGGACCCGCAAGTATTTAATCAAACATTTTGTATGCTACGGACTGATGATATGCTGAAATGAATTGCGAAAACATTGAATAGAACAATGCGAAAACTACCCTTTTGCATAATACATGGCGAAAACGACACGGTAAATTAAAAAAAAAAAATCTCATTTTAGAAAAGGGAAAATTAGCACTTTTTAAATAACACCCAATAAAAAATCCCTCTAAAGGCCTTTAAAAAACGCATATCAAAAATAAGCACCTTTAAGCACTTTTTAAAAACACTACGAACCATGTTAAAGCAAACTATAAATGATTCAGTTTGGTCAAATATTTTAAAGATAACATCAATGATGATTGTCAACTTATAGCTCTAATCTAAAAATTAGTTTATCGCGCATTCCATGTTACTTAATTAATTTTTATTCGTTATTACAGGTTAACTTACGACTAACTTGATCGTGATAGCATAAGCGGACTATGTCGCCAGAATATTATTTTATAATGTTATCTGAAACCATTTGTTTATAGTTATGCTTTTAAAACGTGCAAATATAAAATTAAATAGTTTAAAATCCATGGAAATTGAAATTTACAAAAAGTTTTGAACTGAAAAGTAAAATTAAGAGAGAAAGGCTATTAATGCATTGAGGAAAAATGTAATAAAATGCCAATGATATTTAATTTTGGTAATAGTTATAAATTGAAGTAAGAAATGAGCTATGTACTAAAAAGCAATTGACAGCAATGATGCTTAATTTTGGCAATTGGTTCAGTTTTAATAGGTACCAAATATATCTTTATATAGATACAAAGAATTTAATGAAAAAATTTTATACTGATTACAGCAGCACTAAATACTGTACATTCTTATGATAGACTTTTCACAGCTCCTTGAACATATAAGTACAGGAGAAAGTAGCTTGATTGTGGAAAATTTTGAAATATCATGTTCAATAAGTTCATGTTCATTTTCAATAAGTTGATGGTATCATTCCCAACTCATTCCATTCTCAACATGTTTTAAATATTATGAGCAACAGCATTATGCCAGATGAAACTGAATACAGTTAATCTTTAATTTAATGGGATGAACTATTAAACACATTTTTTGCCTAATCTATTAACACAAAGCCGTTGAGAAGGGCAACAAATAACAATAAATAAAAATATAAAAAAACACTAGAATTATTTTAGCTTTATGCCTATATTTGTCTTACAGTTTTAAGCAAGATTTTTAGGCAAAAAATTAATGCTAAAAACACTATATCGTCATTTAGACAAACTTAATGTAGTCTATATTTATTTTCTAAAAGAGTTCTAAGATATCTACGACACAACATTTTTCAATAATGGGTAATTTTTTATCAATACTTAAATACTAAAACTTCAAAGCACAAAATAAAAAAAAAAGTTTTTTTTTTGGATACAACGGCATATGAAAATAATGGACAAATTCAGATGGTATTCACCTTCAGGTAGGCTACTACAAGTTATATATATTTAACTAATTGCAAAAGTCCTGTTTTCATAAACAGGTACTGGCATTGGAAATATCACTTATCAAACATGAAAAGATAATTCTGACCAAGAATACACAATATTTTCATAATAGGGGAGCATAAAAAAGATAATTCTGACCAAGAATACAAAATATTTTCATAATAAGGGAGCATAAAAAAGATAATTCTGACCAAGAATACACAATATTTTCATAATAGGGGAACATAAAACCAAAAAATGTCATGTTGAGAACCAAAATATGCGAGGAAAGTCTGTAATCTTAAAAATAAAAGTTGTATTTGGATCTTTACAAACAATTAAAACTATTCATCAACTTGTTCCAGTGCATTTCTGATTTATACAAATAATAAAGATTAGCAATAAATTAGAAAATCTGATTAGCTCTACCTAATTTACTTTTTTTTTCTCTTTTTCTGCAAAACAGAAAATACTGATTATCTATGAAAAGTGCATTAGCTGAAATGAAAAAAAAAAAAAAATTTAAAAAAAAAAAAAAAAAAAAAAAAATTATTTAATCAAAAAATTACTGTAACTTATTATAAGCCATAAATCCTTAGCTATACTATACAAGGGGATATTTTCATAGGCTGTACCAATTTATGCCAACTTACGTGTAAAACTTTATTATATAAATGAAGTGGACTGCCAGAGTTTATTTCAGTGGTACATGTTTAAAATCTCATCCAAAAAAGTTGATGAAATTCCACTAAATTCTATGATATTCTAAGGTATTATAGCAGCTGCAATAGGTATTAATACAAGTACTCTTTTTTTTAAAGAAAAAAAAAAATGTTTTAAAATGCAAGATTTTTAATTTTCAGGGTACCTCTGCCTAGGTATCAGCAAAATTTTGTTAAAAATTTGCGAAGATACTATTACGGAAATCTATTCTCAGCAGGAAATAAATTTTAAAAAAATTATGATTTTGACTCTCCCAAGTTCAACCCTTTAATTTTTTTTTTTAGTTTCTTACAGGTTGTCGCAAAGAATTGGTGCTTATCTTGAGACAATTTTAAACGATAAAGATATCTTCCCATATTTATAATCATTAGGAATTATTTTACAACTTGAAATGGTAAATCAACAATACAATTACCTTCAAATAGCAAATGAACTAATTATGCGTTATTACATCAAATTATGAATATCATAACTATAAAATTTACAAATAGGATAAATCAAATTATTAAAAAACATTATCAAAATGTAAAATTCCATGTTTATAACTGAATTATAAAAATACTAAAGAAAATAGTATCAACGTCTTAGATTTCATAATATTTTCTCAAACATGTTTGACGTAAGGCTCAGTAAAAATTTTTATAATGGTATTTCTTAGAATATTTATTCAGTAATTAAAAAATATTTTTTGGTATAACTTACAGGTGAATTGTCAAAAAAAGTGTCGCAACCAGTTTCACAAGACGATGCACCATTAAACAATTTTTCTAAAACAGCACAAGAAACAATGTGAAAACATAAAATACTAAAAATTAACGGAGGAAAAAGATGAAAATAAAACATATTTCAAAATAAATTTCGTTCGTCTGACTAAATAAAAATTAAAACTATATTTTCTGAAATTAAAATATAATGCAGAAATGTCGTCAAATACGATTTTTTGCTTGAATAAAAACAAAACCTATATCTCGATTAAGATGATTTTTTCAATCCTGAAACGAAATAATATCGATTTAAGCCTAAAACTATCGATTGCTTTTGCTTTACTTTAGTAATATTCTCGCTGTAACAAAAATTGTTTATGTCATCTTACGTCAATGCTAATTTAACGCAGACGCGTGAACCCAAAGCAGGCAGGTGCGTCTGGACGGTGTTTTCAACACTTAAGTGCACTGCAAGCTTTTTACTACCTTTACTTCCGGGTCACTGTTTCTGGTGTACTTAACAGAAATTTGGCTCACAACGTGATGGTTGTGTTTTGAGACTCTTTTCAGTAGTATTTTTTGCATAGGTGTATTTGTTGCCTGGTTCATTATTTGTGTTTAAAAAAAAAAAAAAAGAAAAAAAGGAATCGTGCGCGCGTTATAAGAATCATCATTTGAAGACCTGTCATTTCAAGACAAAGCAATCGTCATTTGGAAAAAAAAAAAAAAAAAATTAAAGACGGAATCGTTATAAATCATTTCTTATCTATTCCTACAGTATATCAATTTCGAAATTTAAACATAAATAAAAATTTGTAAAATGAACTTAATCTCGCTGTTCAAAGAATTTGCTACCACCAACGCATGATGGTGCGCGGCTTGCGATAGGAACAAATAGGATAAAGAAGTAAAAAGAGGCCAAATCAAGACTGTAAAGAAAAGGAAAAAAACGAGTGTTTTCTAAATGTATCAACCATGTCACATTTTTTAACAATGTATTTGTAATTAACCGACACAAATTTTTATTTCGAACTCAACAGAATTAATAATCATCAAAATCATAGTATACTGTTTTCAATGTTAAAGTTAATGGAGCCAAATCTTCTTCCCAAAATATTCTCGCCGGTGCGAGTCAAGGTAGCATTCTCGCACCTGTGGTCAAGAATATCTTGTTCTCTTTTGATTTGCCAGTAGATCGAGATGATATCAATAGCTTTCTAATCTGGTGACAATGGTGTAGTTTTTTAAATCCAAAACTGGTGATTTTTAAACTTCAAAACGAAGTTTCTGAATTCTAAAATTTTTGCTTTTACTGGAAAGTAAAAATTAATGCAACATGGAAAGTTATTTTCCTGAAAAATAAAAGTTAATGCAATATATAGAAATTAATGTAAAATATAATATGCTAATTAAAAGGTAAAGAAAAAAGGGCCAAAATGTACATTTTTCTAACTCTCTCCAGTGATCAGGGCTGGACTTAGCCTAATAGGGGCCCGGGGCAAAGCCATCTTTGGGGGCCTCCCTCTGCGTGACTACTTTAGTAATAAAGAACCGAACTTTATGGAGGCATTTAAATTTTCCACCTCATTATAGATAGATATATAACAAGAAAATTGGCTAGGGCCTAATGTAGCTATAAAGTCTCCCTCCTCCCCCCAACTTGGTCAAATGAAATATCGTTCTGTCCATTTTATTGATTTTCTGACAATTCTATATCCATCATTAAAAGGCTATCTAAATTCAAAATTAGAAAATGTAAAGCAATGTTATTTCAACTAATTTATTATTTTCTTTCCATTAACTGAATTAAAGATGCATAAAACGGTCAACAATGGGATAACTGGTTGTTAACTTTTTCAACTAGCTATGAAAAATTCATATCCTTGCAGCCATTAGGGCGGATTTCAGATAAATTTTCGCAATTACGATGGCTCAATTAAGTCAATCAGAAGGCCGTATTTTTGTAAACATATCGCATTTTGTGATATGTAAAAATCAGGCTTTTGATTAGCCAAATTTGTCCATCATAATTGCGAAAATTTAGTCGAATTAGCCATGGCTGAATAGCCTGAATTAGACCTAGAAAGCCATGAATTTACGAATTAAAAGTTTTTTTTGTGTTCATGCGATTGATTAATGAAGAAGCTAACATAAAAATGGCGGATTTTACACTGTACTGATATTTTGCTTAAAAAAATTCATTAAAGAAAGAAACGTAAAATAAACTTTCTATTTTATTTGGGGGCCCCCTCTGATGCGGGGACCTGGGGCAACTGCCCCGTATGCCCCTGTCTTAGTCAGGCTCTGCCAGTGATCGTATTCCTATAGTACCAATGGTGATTTGGGTCTGACACTAAAAGCAAATTTTTCTTGGAAAGACCATGCAAAAAATAACTAGGTTTAATCAACGGTCTCAATAAACAAACTTCAGGCTTTCATCACTTATGAATCAAAATTAATTATTACATTAAAAAAGACTAATTTACGATTACGACACATTTTTTTCAGTGATACGACGTAATCAACACCTCAAAACTATTTAATTCATCCACCCAGTTTTTGAGCAAAATGTGCTGATCACAATCGGAATAATGCCCTCTATGGATGGTTGACCGTGTATACAACCATCCATATAGGGCTTTATTGGTTGACCGTGTATACAACCATCCATATAGGGCTTTATTGGTTGACCGTGTATACAACCATTCATAGAGAGCTTTATTGGTTGACCGTGTATACAACCATCCATATGGGGCTTTATTGGTTGACCGTGTATACAACCATCCATAGAGAGCTTTATTGGTTGACCGTGTATACATCCATCCATAGAGGGCTTTATTGGTTGACCGTGTATACAACCATCCACAGAGGGCATTATTGGTTGACCGTGTATACAACCAGCCATAGAGGGCTTTATGGGTTGACCGTGTATACTACAACCATCATATATATATATATATATATATATACGAGTTAAGGTATTAGGAATTATTTCAGAATAATTCAGAGAATAATATACACTGAGTGACCAAATTATTATGACCACCTCAGAGTTTTATGCAAATGAGTTATTGCGTCACAGCGCTGCTGCTAGAGGGCAAGATAACTATAACACGGGAATGCTGGACAAGTGAGTCATCAGTTATACTGTGTTGCTTGCTCAGATATGGGAAAGAAAAGTGATTTAACTGAATTTCTTTGTGGAATGATTTTGGGTGCAAGATGTGTCGGAACGAGTATCAGCTAAACGGCTGCACTTGTGAAGTGTTCTAGAGCAGCAGTTGTTAATGTGTACAAAGAATGGACAATCAAGCAAAAAACCGGGTCTCAACGTCAGACTTGTGGTCGTCACAGGGTACTGAATGCTCGATCAGAGAGAAGGCTGGCCAGGGTTGTGCAACGCAACAGGAGAGCAACAGTGCGACACATTGCAAGTGATCTTAATCAAGGAGCAACTGTGAACGTCTCTGAACGGACTATTCGACACACATTGCGCCGTATAGGGTATGGTAGCAGACGACCTGTACGTAAGCCTCTACCGTCTGCTTTAAATAAGCGCAGACGTCTCCAATTTGCAAAGGAGCACAAGCATTGAACAGTAGATGACTGGAAGAGGGTCATGTGGTCCGATGAATCACGATTTCAAATGCATCGCGCAGATGGCAGGATGAGAATATGGAGAAAACAGCACGGAAGCATGAACCCCAACTGCATTGCCACGACACTTCAAGCTGGTGGTGGGAACGTTATGGTATGGGGAATGTCCTCTTGGTATTGTATGGGTCCTTTAATTCCTGTACCACAACGCCTTAATGCCCAAGGGTATTTAAGTACCATCGCAGATCAAGTACATCCGTTTATGTCAATGGTGTACTCTGGCGGGGATGGATACTTCCAGCAGGACAACGCTCCTTGTCATAAAGCTGGCATTGTCCTCAGATGGTTCAAAGAGCATGACGGAGAATTTAACTTGCTTCGTTGGCCAGCACAATCCCCAGATCTCAATCCAAGTGAGAATTTGTGGGATGAAATTGAACGGGCGCTCAGACAGATGGACCCAGTACCATCAAATTTGCAGGAATTGGCAAGTGCAGTTCAGCGAGCATGGTCTGGCATACCTTCTACCCCCTACTAAAATCTCATAGAATCCATGCCCAGACGAATTAAGGCAGTAATACGCGCAAAAGGTGGCCCAACAGCGTACTGAAGGGGTGGTCATAATAATTTGGTCACTCAGTGTATATTTTGCCTTTTGTTTTAAATAACCAAAAAAAAAAACTTTTTATGTTTATTGTGCATCAGTTTTATGTTTGTAAATAAAATAATATTTTTAAATCATCTTGATAGATTTTTTTAATTAAGTTGCTACACACTATGGTGTGTATTATATGGTGTGTACTACATATTTTTTTTGGTGCAATTGAAAAAGCAATGTAAATGACAAATTTATAGGTAAATTTTTATATATTTTGCATTTTTGTATGATAAGCTACATATTGCAGGAAAAAAAATACTTAAATTTTTATCAGATCCTATTAAAACGGTTAAATTATCAAGAGGTTAGACTAAATCTATCTGACTTATTTTTAATTTTGCGTATTTTTCAATTGCACGTTAGAAGCCAAAATATACTATAATATATAAGAGTCTTTCTCCATATTCAGAATCTATATGTTATTGATTTTCGATAAATTATTGTGTGAATTTTATTGAAGTATTCTAACATTATTTCCATTAATCAACAACACTAACTTTATCTTCCATATTCCAGATAAAATTCTATTTAAAAAAAATTTCTGATTGAATGTTCTACCAATTGTTACGTATAAATGACATTCTATCTTGTTTTAATTAATCTTTCACCAAAGAATATGATATCTTCGATATTGAAATAAATAAAAGTTAATTAATTTTGTTTTTAAAACAGTGAAAGAAATCTACTGCTAAATATTCTTCCATTCTCCATGATGAGCGATTCTTAACAGTTTAAGGCTCCGAAGTCTAAGGCTTAACAGTTTAAGGCTTTTGAAGGCTCTGTTGTCATATGAAATGACGCTTTTTGCGAATAATAAGTTATTTTTTAACTGCTGTGAGTTTACATCAGCTACTCATCAGCTACCAAAGCATTCCTCCTCACTCCCAGCCATAGCGGTCAAAATACAATGCGATGATTAATGACCTATAGTTTGTCTACAGTAAGAACTTCCCCTCCACAAATTCTGAAACCGTCTACTGCTATGGAAACGGGAATAGCGCATTTCAGGGAGGGTAGTGCCTCATCACTCTAGGGTTAACACAGTAGACTGGCGAAAAAAATTTCATTTTTTCTTGCCGATCCGAGCCAAAACCACTCGTAAACAGTGAACACACACCCCTACTTAAAATAGTTATATCTCGTTACCATAGCAACCGCAACCGGTTCAGACAAATGTCTAGGGGAGTTCTTTCTTTAGATAAACTATAAATAGCTGAGTTCTGGAAGGAGGGTACAAACACGTTTCCAGAGGGACTCTCTGCTGCTGTAACCATAAACTTTGTTTTTTCCTTTACCCACACCAACTCTTGGAAGATTGCTTTATAGTTTGTCAATTGAAAGGACTCCCCTCGTCCCGAAGTCTAAGGAAGAAAGAGGTTCCAAGAGGAGAACTTCTTTCTCCCCTGATTCCATTTCTCTCGCCGACCCTAACCAAACCCTGTCTTAAAGAATGACCCAACACTCCTATTTGAAATGGTTAAACCTCGTAACCATAGTCACCGGCATTACTCCATGCGAATGACTAAGGGAGTTTTTTACATAGACAAACTGTACATTAAGTCTACGGAAACTAGTCTTTTTCGCCCCTCAATGTTCTTGACCAGGTACCCAGTAAAAGCCATTTCACAAATTTGTTTTTTTCATTTAGGTGTTTTTCATATGTTAGCCACTTTTTCTGGCCTATCATTAAAAAATGACTATAAATGTACTAATAATAATAGATAAGAAAACTCTCTGAAATGTTTTTTTTTTTTTTTACTAATTAAAATTGAATCTGAATGAGCGAAATTTTCTTCAGGTTTAATTTAGTTTGTTTGATGAATTTAGAGAAGTACGTCTTTTTACAATATATCATTTCATAATTGCTCATATATGAGCCACAGTGGATCAAGAGATAGAAAGTTCGCTTTCCGGTGAGGTGAGCCAGGTTCGAATCCCAGAGGTAGCTGGTTGATACGAATTGTCATCCTAGTCATCTATAGTCACAGCGTCATCCTAGGGAACGCCATTATTTATTTGCATTTTGATATTTAGAATTTTTTTTTTTTCGGAATTCGTAACTTTGGTTCACTCTAGAGTTACCTGAACTTACTCTTACTGTACTTTAAATTTTAAATTATTTTCTTAGGTGAAAGAAAATTTGCCTAAGGTTTTCTCCGGTGGTATAGTGTCTTCTACAATAAATTTCTAAAAGTGGAAACTCACTTTTTAAAGTTGTGAAAAACTACTATAAAAATATTCGACAAATGAAACATATGAAACTTTAAACCTAGTTAGATATATTATAAATCATTTAAGAAATATGTATCCAAAAAAAAGTGTAAGATTTTAAATAGTCCATGAATCAATCATTTCGCATTCGATACATTCCAGGAAAAAAATAGAAAAATTCATACCAAACTTTATGCTTCATAATTTCACTAAAATTCATGTCCATTTATATAGTTATACACCACACTGCATTTTTTAAGCCTTATTAAAAATTAAAAAGCATTAAAATTAAAAAGCGTATGAAACAAAGCTTTTGAATCATGGTTAGCAACACGAATTTCATTTTTATGGAGATAATAATTCTTTATCAAACAGTTTTAAAATCAGTACTAGATTTATGAACGAAATTTAACTTGTGCAGCAATTTGAGTTGTAAAAAAGGAAATAATTCATCAACCGATTCACTTAAAAAGCAATTCTCGAAGATTCACATTTGAATAATTGATCACCACCGCAGAACAGTTTAAAATCGTTAAGGAGCTGATAGAATTTCAAGACCTTCTTCTAAAACTAAACCATCTGTTTTGAAATCGTGGTTATCAACACAAATTTCCATTTCAATGGAAATTATTTTTATCAAAAGATGGAAATCAGTACCAGGTTAATAAATCATTTTCAAAACCTGAAGCATTTTGAATTGTAAATAAGGTGATAATTTTGCAATATCTACATTTAAAGAGTGAATTTTGAAGATTCATACTAAAATTTCGTGTTTCAGAATCTCAACTCAATCTATGTTTGTATTTGAGTAGTTTGTCACTGCGGAGTTTTTTAAAACTGCTAGAAGAGCAGATAAAACTTCAAATAGAGCTTCTAAAACTATACCATCTGTTTTGAAATTGTGATTATCAACACTAATTTCGGATGCCATGGAAATAATAATTCTTTTCAACAAAGATTTTGAATCGATGTTTGATTTGTAGTCAGAATTCAAAGTTGTTACTATTTCTTCGGCTAATGCTGTTACTCTTGATGTTGCTTTGCTCGAATATAATATTTCTGTTGAAAAAATGTCTGGTGATATTTCACGTAAATGCAGATCATTTGCTTTTAATTCATTCGAGAAATTTGATATAAATGAACCAGTGTAGTTAAGATTCAAGAAGAGTTTATCAACCAAAAATCTTAGAGTTGCTTTAATGAGGGCATTTATGTAAGAAATTGGTGGTCCATTAGGAGGTATGTATCTCGAAGCCCTTTTTAAGACCTTGGTAAATTCGTGGGCAAGTTCTTTAGTACTGTTGAGTTTTAAAAGTCCATGTTTGTTCAAAAACGTGCTTAAAGAATAGGTAAAGATTCTAACATAAAATGTTAGAGGTGTAACTTTAACTGTAGTTCTAATCATTTCAGAAATCTTTCGTGCAAAGCCACCAGGATTTGACTTGCCAAGTGAATCTTCAACTTCAAAACTCCATTCATAAAAAAAGTTAGCAGCTTCTGTTGGGTTTATGCTTTTCCCTAAGATTTTAGACCAGATTTTGGATGGAGTTAATTCTTTCGTAACGTTGGAATAAAAAGCTTGATTGATCACATTTGCTGTTTCATTTTCTTGCACAGGCAGTTTCAAAAAATTTCCGTTCTGAAATTTACACAACTTCAGATAAAGTAATTCCAAAACACGGCTGTTTTCATCTGCGTTAGTATAATTATCGGGAATGAGTTTATTTGCTGCATCAAGAGTTTCGTTTGTAGTAAAAGCAACTAAGTCGCTTAACAATGTTCTAAAATCTTCTCTAAGTAGGCGTAATTGGCTATTTTTATTTGTAAGTTCTGAAAATGAATCCGTTTCGTTGCCATTTTTTCTAACAGCATGAATTTTGTTACCTTCACTCAAAACGTTTCCTACATAATCTGATAAATACTTTCCTTTGACATTATTAACGAAATTAAGAGGAATGTCGTTATCTTTTTTAAAGAACGTTTCGCCATGCTCTGGAAACGACATTCTTCCTTCAGCATCTTTAGCAAGATTTAGATGAATGTCGTTATCTTTTTTAAAGAACATTTCGTCATGATCTGGAAACGACTTTCTTTCTTCATCACCTTTGGCAAGATTTAGATGAATGTCGTTATCTTTTTTAAAGAACGTTTCGTCATGATCTGGAAACGACTTTCTTTCTTCATCACCTTTGGCAAGATTTAGATGAATGTCGTTATCTTTTTTAAAGAACATTTCGTCATGATCTGGAAACGACTTTCTTTCTTCATCACCTTTGGCAAGATTTAGATGAATGTCGTTATCTTTTTTAAAGAACGTTTCGCCATGCTCTGGAAACGACATTCTTCCTTCAGCATCTTTAGCAAGATTTAGATGAATGTCGTTATCTTTTTTAAAGAACATTTCGTCATGATCTGGAAACGACTTTCTTTCTTCATCACCTTTGGCAAGATTTAGACGAATGTCGTTATCTTTTTTAAAGAACATTTCGTCATGATCTGGAAACGACTTTCTTTCTTCATCACCTTTGGCAAGATTTAGATGAATGTCGTCATCTTTTTTAAAGAACGTTTCGACATGATCTGAAACAGAAATTTTTTCAGCATTTTTACCCATACCATGGTCGTCTGTTGTTAACATTTCTTCATTATAATCTATAAACGAAGCAGCGTTTTTGGATTGCGTTGTATTTCGATTCATATTTTCATCAGAGTCCTCAACAGTAGTTTGGCGTTGAATCAAAGACGATTTGGATTGTGAATCATCTATTTTGTTATCAACCAGTTTCATAAAACATTTTATATTACCTACAATATTAGAGTCTTGTGGTAAAAGTGATTCTGAGCACTTGAGGAACACCAGTGAAAATGTTTTTAAACTATTAAGTTGTTCATTGCTCAATTCAAGGTTTTCTAAGTAGATTCCAAGAGCGGTGGTTATGTTCAAATAGCATGTTCCGCTATGGCTAGATATTTCACCATTATGCGGTAGAGTTTGTTCCAAAATGTAAATCACACCACCTAAAATAGCTCCCGAATCTGCTGGCAGTCCTTCTTCGGTAGATTGTAAGCATCTAAGAAAAGTTTTTGTTTCACCTTCTACTTTCAAAACATTCGGAGTAATTCCAGTTTCAGCAGGAATATTTTGTGCGGTAATGATAAGAATATAATTTACCACAACGAAAAATCGAATCATGCTGTGGAATTGTCACTGAGAAGCTTGAAGTGACAATGACAGAGAATGATAAACTAATTTTGGAGAAAATTTTCCTCATGAAAATTACATAAAAATAAATAAATATGTACATTCATTGTCAAAATCAGACTTCCAAATGAAAGAGGTAGACTTTCAACTCAGTTTTAATTATTTTTCTGAAATGGCGTGAAACTATTTATTCACCTTTACACTAGAACTGGTTATGAAATATAGTTGAAGGTAATATTGTACAACCGGAAAATGTTACAACTTGAGTGTTTTGAAATTGATAATGCGCTAGAATTGATTTCGTGGCAGATTTTAAGAATAAAAAAGTTTTACTGTCTGTTGATGTTGCCCCCCCCCCCCAAAAAAAAAGAATATTGCATATTCTCAGAACTTTTTTTAAAAGCGACATTCCAACGATAGAACCTAGTTTTTTTTTTTTATATGTGCGTAAAAAGAGAACAATTTTGTTGCATTTTTAGTTTAACATTATTTTCACGTCTAAGATATTTCAATGAACGAGATTTTTCCAAGTGAGCATTGGTTCATATTTATTTCGTAGGTAAGCATAAACTCTTCTCTCTTAAGTTAGCAAAAATAAGTGCTGCGCTGATTGCAATGCTTATTACCTGGTGCTTATAATCTAGTGCAATACAATCCTGCTGATTACAGTGCTGCCGTAAATTATTCTCTTCGGTAGACGGATCGTGGGTTAGAATCTCCTTGCCGTCGGGCTAGCCATGGGAGGTTTGTATGGCTTTCCTTTTTATTCAACGCGAAATAATATGCAATTTGCAAAAATAATCAAATTGCAACGTCTTTGGTGTAAAATTAATATTGGGTCAACTGGAAAATTCGAATTCCAGAGGTGGCTGGTTGATACGAATTCTCCTGGCTTTCATTAACCACAGTACTGACGTAAAATATTCTCTTTGGTAGACGGATCATGAGTTAGAATCCTCTTGCTGTCTGGATAACCCTGAGAGGTTTTCGTGGTTTTCCTCTCCATGTAACGCAAATGCGAGTTAGTTCCACCAAAATGTCCTCTACGAAAGCTAATTTGTCCCAAAGCTTGATCTAAGAGTTCCATTGTCTTCTGGGCTGGGTTCGAAATTACAATGCTATGGAGTTGAACACTGATAGTCTCGAACTCAGAATTGAGTCGGATGTGCAACGTCGACTTTAAAAAAAAAATAACAAAATCGAATGATTTTGGATCTCTATGAATATATGTATTAATATTTTAGTGGATCCGCAAAAGTACGCAATATTTATTTGATAGCTACATGCAATTAAAAATGCGAAAAGTGGTTAAAACTCAATTCATTTTTATTTATTTATTAACACTTAATTTATTCTATCATAACTACCACTATGACTTTTAAAATTATTCATAATTAAAGCACAAACATTCTTTACATTCATTTTCAATAATAAACTGAAAAAATTATGTTATAAAAAATTGCGAACTTTAAACTTTTTTTTTAAATAAAAGTTTTAGTTTCATTAGTCACTTCTTATGCATTTTAGTATTAACACTAAAAATATTCTCTGCACGATTAACAGGTCTTACATATTTGTTTAAATTGTATATATTGTGGAGGTCAGTATCATGCAATATTCAATCATAGGTATAAAGTTTACGATCATTTCAAACTTCCAATTCTCAAGAAAAATTCCTTCAAAATGGTTTCTTTTTTCCAGAAAGAAACTGTCAGCACAAGTGTTCCATTTTCAGGATTTACTTTGGAGGAACAAAATAGCTTTTTCAACCATAAACTAATAATATAAACTTTTATATTTGGATGAATCAAAGCGCAGCGTATTTTTAAAGCTAAAGTGGTAGATAGTTATAAAAATTATTCATTTGATATAGCAAGTACTACCACTTTTTGAAACATCATTTATAAATTTATTTTTGATAAGTTAAATATTAATGAATTAAAATAAAGAAAGTTTGCATGTATGAAAGGATGTAAAATAAAATTTAAAAAGTTTTTATGTGCACGTACTCTTATAAATACTACTCAAAATATTCAAGTTTAAAATATCGAATTATAAATTTAAAAAAAAAAACATACAATAGGATAATGCTAATTATTAATGCAACATTTATTTACTGCAACGTTAACGCTTAAAAAAAGCAGCTCACGTTTTGAATATATTATACTTAATTAGTAATCTTCGTCCAGAATACGGTAACAATTAAAATTTAAACATCCGAATGCTGCGATTTGCAATATTTAGAGGCGTTTAGCGTATAACTAATCAATAGACAGATTGCTAATTAAGTATACGGGAAATGCCCGTTTCAGAAATTATGAGTAACTCGAGAGTAATTAACAGATCAATTAAAGAGAGTTAGGATGCATAATAATACACAAACTATTAATATTTATGGAGTTGAGAGCGCGTTGTTTCGCATATTTGATGAAGGTGATCATGATTTAGTTTGGTAATTTTACGGGAACCCCTGTGCAGATTAAAAGGGATGAGTTAAAGTGTTCCATTAATTAGTATGAAAAATGACCTAAATAGGAATGAACAAAGGAATTAATTATTCGTTTATGATGCAGTAGCTGGTTGTGTAAAAGATGAAATGTGTCTAGTGTTCTGGTTAATGATGTTTCAATAAAAACAGTCTTTCGCACGGTACGAAAAATACATCTTTATGCTTTTGTTAATTAATGTTAATTAAGTATTTTTAATTATTTTACATTCAAGGGTAGCGCTGAATAAAGAATTTTTAGAGGATTCAAAGTTTTTTTTCTTCTTGCAATGAATGCTTTCAGTAGATTAGAACAGCGGCTCCCAAAATAGTGTTCCGCGAAACCTTAGGGTTCTGTAGAAAGGTCCCAGGGGTTCCGAGAGCTAGGACATTTTAAATCAATAACGGGATTTAATATATTAGAACAGCGATTCCCAAATAGTGTTCCGCGAAGTTTTAGGGTTCTGAGAAAGGTCCCAGGGATTTCGAGAGCTAGGACATTTTAAATCAATAACGAGATTTAATAGATTAGAACAGCGGTTCCGAGAGTTAGGACAATTCAAATCAACAACGAGGTTTAATAGATTAGAACAGCGATTCCCAAATAGTGTTCCGCGAAATTTTAGGGTTCTGCAGAAATGTCCCAGGGGTTCCAAGAGCTAGGACATTTTAAATCAATAACGAGATTTAATAGATTAGAACAGCGGTTCCGAGAGTTAGGACAATTCAAATCAACAACGAGGTTTAATAGATTAGAACAGCGATTCCCAAATAGTGTTCCGCGAAATTTTAGGGTTCTGCAGAAATGTCCCAGGGGTTCCAAGAGCTAGGACATTTTAAATCAATAACGAGATTTAATAGATTAGAACAGCGGTTCCGCGAGTTAGGACAATTCAAATCAACAACGAGGTTTAATAGATTAGAACAGCGATTCCCAAATAGTGTTCCGCGAAATTTTAGGGTTCTGCAGAAATGTCCCAGGGGTTCCAAGAGCTAGGACATTTTAAATCAATAACGAGATTTAATAGATTAGAGCAGCGGTTCCGAGAGCTAGGACAATTCAAATCAACAACGAGGTTTAATAGATTAGAACAGCGATTCCCAAATAGTGTTCTCCGAAATTTTAGGGTTCTGCAGAAACGTCCCAGGGGTTCCAAGAGCTAGGACATTTTAAATCAATAACGAGATTTAATAGATTAGAGCAGCGGTTCCCAAAGAGTGTTCCGCGATACTTTAAGGTCCAGTAGAAGGGTCACAGGGGTTCCGAGAGCTAGGACATTTTGAACCAATAACGAGATTTAATAAGAACAGCGGTTTGCAAATAGTGTTCCGCGAAACCTTATGGTTCTGTAGAAGGGTCACAGGGGTTCCGAGAGCTTGGAAATTTTAAATTTATATCGAGATTTAACAAGAACAGCGGTTCCCAAATAGTGCTCCGCCAAACCTTAGGGTTCTATAGAAGGGTCACAGGGATTATTCCAAGAGCTAAGACATTTCAAATGAATGACGATTCTGTCTCTTTGGCATTTGATTTTATAAAAACAACCAAAATAATAAGTAAATAATGGATTATTGATTGGAATTAAATGTGATTACAGATTTAAAAAATGTTACAGAATAAACTGTTTAAAAAAATGTCCTAACTCGCGGAACCCCGTTTTCTCTTCAGCGGAACCATAGGGTTCCGTGGAACACCATTATGGAACATATGCTCTAGTCCTGTAAATTAAACTCTCTGACATATAGCCTAATTTTAAATAACGATATTCATAAAACGATTTCGAAGAAAAATTTCATACTTCATTCTTTCATTAAATATTTTCAAAGTAATTAATAAAATTTCAAACATTAAATACTTTTAAATTATTAATAATCGTTTCAAGATTAATATATTCGCAATTGCTAATGAAACTTACTTATCTAGTCTCGGCGTTCCACCTAAAGAAGATCGATCATTTAGGGTTCCATAGTCGAAAAAAATTGGTAACCGTCGGATTGGAATATAAGTTTTAAGTTCAAAATATGTTGTAAGTAGGTGTTGCTGTGAAAAAAAATAAGATTAAAACAAAACTAAGAAACATTTAATTTTAAGAAAAAGTGCCTTCAAAAATTATTTCGCTGTTATTATTGTCATTTATTTAATAAGAGTTGAAAAACGTTTGAATAGTAAGGTATAAAAATTTCAGCATCATTTTAAAGAATTTATTCTCAAGTTAAAATTTAACATAATCTTCACCCTTTTCCTTAAATTTAAATTTTTAAATTTTAATGAACTGAAACTTCATTACTGAATTTGTCTTAAAATTAAATCTTATTATTCGTAAAATATTTTTCTTTGTTCAAATACTTACCTGTGAAACTAGTTTATCCAAAGATAATTTCACGCGAAATATAACTTTATAAAATTAATTGTTATTTTTATTAATTTAAAAGCAGTCAAAAAATTGTTAAATTGTAGATTACACACATTTTTACGACATTTTAAATTTCGTAATTTTAAATAACAGAATACAAGTTATGGAACTTAAATCTCTTAATAGTAAATAAAACCAATTCAGCTCAAAATTAACTAAGTTTTTAGATTTATCCAGTGCTTTAAACAGGAAAAATCTTCTGTCTGGGAGTTATCTATTTATTTTTCTCCCTTTTGGTATGCTATTTGACACTAAATTCTATCAAAGAATGATATTTTCCCTTTTCCCCCTTTTGAATAATTTAATACTAAAACTAAAAATATAAAAGCTTTCTGTAGGAAAAAAGCAAATGATCGAAATAAAGTTAAAGTTTTTATTATATATCTATTTTAAAATTTTATTTAATAACGGTAGAAAAATTTCAAAATTGCAAATTATACAATTTTTACTTTATTTTATATCACGTACTTTTAAATGACAAGATTCAAAATTTGAGACCTAAATTTCTTAATAATAAATACAACTAATTCAGCTCAAAGCAAACCACGTTTGATTCAGTGCTTTGATCCGGAAAAAAAAAAAAAAAAATCACTCGCCTTCGCGAAATTTATTCCGCCACCCCCCTTTGGAATGCAATCTGACACTAAATTCCAAGAATGATATTTTTCCTCTCCCTTTTTGAATAACATGATGCCAAAACTAAAAATATAAAAGCTCCTTCGAAAGGGAAAACTGGAAAATAAAAAACCAAACGATCGAAGCGAAATGAATGAAGCGAGACTATCGAAAAGTATTTCGGAATAGTAGAGTCTGGCAGATGTAAGCTCAATACCATCTCTGTCCACTATTCTTGATTGAAAGTGATGATTTATCGCTATGGGTAGCAGAGGCCGTATTATTTTGTACAAACATTGGATCCTACTTATTCTTTGGTGGGTTTTTATTTATGGTTGCTTGGACTTCATCGCTGTGTTTCCTTCGAGCACCCGGCTCTTTCTTTGACGATTTGCCAGGGTTGTTGTTACTTTGGCAACAAAACGTTTCTCGCCAAATAAAATTTAATAGAATTACTTAAATTTCTGTATACCATTTTCACAAGCTTCGCAATAAAAAATAAAACAAGGCATTGTTTTTATCTCATTCAGTAAAATTTCTTGAATGGCTTCAGCGATAGAACGGTTTTATGGAATTAAAATTCTTGATCTGCACTCGCTCTCTGATTTTTGCATTTGTTATGCTCTGACAGGACAAATACATATCCCGGACATATATATATATACCGGATAAATGTTTACCTGGCAGTGGTATTTAACTAGACCTTGTTTATATTTCGGACGTTTACCAAAGCGACTTTGTGATTGTCAATATTCGCCAGTGGAAATCAACAACCACCAATTTCGGCTATTCACAGTAACATGTATAAGCATTTAAAAATGTATTTATTTCGTGCAGTCACAGTTTTACTGATTCTTCAAAACCAGTTATTCTTTCCGATTACATTTTGTATATTATTGTTATAATTTGCATTCAATATGTCGTAATTTTTTAAAAAAAAATTATTTTTAAAAAATGAAAAGTTTTTGTCGCCGACTGCAGCAATTCAACTTATAGGTTTATAAATATTTTTTATGCATTTATAAACTCATTCATTCATCCGACTATTCACTAAAATGTCCTTCAATGGCAAATGTCCTTCATAAACAAATTCACCGTTATTTATTGCTGTCTCGTATTAATTCACCTATTTACTGATCTATTGATTGATTTCTTTTCATTCCTCATTCTAACTTAATTCACTCGCTACATCTAATAAAATAATAAAGTAAATAATAAAGTAATTACCTACTAAATAAAGTAAAATAAGTACCAACCTACAGAACATTAAATCTGGGTCTTGTTCGGAGCTCCCCTTACCTGGAACTCTGAACAAATTTCTCCGGGTGATCGCCCACCAAAGTAGACTTCAAGCCGCCACTTAGGAACGAACACCAATTCTTCCCAATAACAGCTTAGCATCTTTAAGTATTCGACTGTAGCGAATATACATATACTCTTCTTTAATGTTCTATTAATATTATGTGTATCATCTATATTTTTATGAAACACTACCTAAATAAGGATAAAAAAATATTAAAACAAAAAATTTTTGAGAAGTATCTTAAGTTTTCCCCATACCTAAATAAATTTAGTAATTTGCAATATAGTTCTTTAATTCTTGCTCTCTGGTATTCAAACAATATCAATGACTAACGAAATACAGTTCTCTTTCTTGAAGTTATGCTGTATAAAATTAATCAATTATTTTTTATTGCCAGAATCCGAGGTCTTTTATTCAAAAGTATATTTAGCTCTTTCACATGCCTTTTGCACTCAAAGGGTATAAGTAACTAACCATATACATTTTTTATAATAAAAAAAAAAATTTGCGATCACAATTCTAGGTCTTTTCCATATTTTAACAAGTTTAATAACTCGCAATAATGTTCTTTCATTTTTCTTTGATACTTAAATAGCATAATTTACTACTAAAATTAGTTTCCTATTAAAACTAGTTTGATCAAAATCCTAGGTCTTACCTATATTACTGAATTTAGTAACCGGCAAAATTGTTCTTTCACTTATAATTTGCCCTAAAACAGCATCAATAACAATCATCAAATACAGTTTTATAATTAAATCAATTTCTTCTTCTTTATAATTTAACTGTAATATGCAATATTGTTCCTTCACTTATCGTTGGCACTGCAACAGTATCAATAATTATCCGAATACAGTTTTATAATTAAATCAGTCTCTTCTTCCCTATATTTTAACAGTAATCCGCAATATTATTATTCTTTAACTTATCATTAGCATTCAAATATTATAAATAAATAGCCAAATGCAGTTTTATAATTTAATCAATTTCTTTAACCCTATATTTTAACAGCATTGTGCAGTATTGTTCTTTCACTTATCTTTGGCACTCAAACAGTATCAATAACTAGCCCAAATACAGTTTTATAATTTAACCAATCGCTACTTCCCTATATTTTAAGAGTAATCCGCAATATTGTTCTTTCACTTATCGTTGGCATTCAAACAGTGTCTATAACTAGCCAAATGCAGTTTTATAATTTAACCCATCTCTTCTTTCTTATATTTTAACAATAATATGCAATATTGTTCTTTCACTTATCGTTGGCACTCCAACAGTATCAATAACTAGCCAAATACAGTTTACCTTCTTCTTCCATTATCAATCTTCAGGCTCAGTTATCCTTCTGCCATCTCAGAACTCATTCTTGACACTTATTGTTCTTCTGGAGGATGATGAAGGACTTATCATGAACAGTGGGGATTTCCCACTCGCTTATCTTTCTCCAGAAGAAAAAGATAACATTTCGAATTCTCTCACAAACCCCAGTCTCATCTTAGCTGTCCTCTTGCTGTATATTTTACAACTTAACGGGTGGAGAGAAATACGCCACGACCGGGAATTTGTCTTTCCGAATAGTTTTCTGCAATGACAGAATATGCAGATGCATTAGAAAAGAAAAAAAAACTGTTTCTTTCTTTTTTAATTTTTTTGTTGGTGTTGAAAATTTCTGGAGTTAAAGGTGGAGTTCTATATTTTAACTTTGAATAAGTAGATTCTGCTTGTATCTATTTATCTTTTAGATTAAATATTCTTCTGGCCTTATGTCCAAAGAAGGTTGAAAACGTTTAAACTTCTGAAAAGGACTTATATATATATATATATATATATATATATATATATATATATATATATATATATATATATATATATATATATATATATATATATATATATATATATATATATATATATATATATATATATTATATATATATATATATATATATATATATATATATATTATATATATATATATATATATATATTATATATATATATATATATATATATATATATATATATATATATATATATATATATATATATATATATATATATATATATATATATATATATATATATATATTCGAAACTACTAACCTTCAGTTACTGCAAATGATTTTTTTTGACGGCATTAGATTTTTAAGAAAACAATGTTATACTGAAAGGGACAAAATGCTGTTGTTATGGTATTAATGCAGACTAAAGAAAATGGAGAAGACCGAGAAGGAGAAGGAGGAATGGAGGAGGTTGAAGAAGACCTCAAAAATAAGGAATAAAAAATTAAGGCTTTGTAGTCAATTTGTTAGGGAATTGTGGCAAAACACTGAGCGAACATCATTTCATCTTATTTCCTTATTACAATTTTGAATTTTTATTTTTATGGAGCAAATATTTGTGGACATCTTTCAACTAAATCTTTATCGTTGCAAAAAGAAGAAAAAATTCTTCTGCTATTCCTTGGATTGCATTGCGCATTTTGTTGAACACACGCTTAGGATTCTCCCTTATTTTTTTGTTTTCATTGGACTTCAATGACATCAAAAACTACTGACCACTATAACATCCAAGTCTTAGTTATTGCTATTTCTGCATTAAATGTTATTAATTGTTAATAACGATAAGGCCGCTAAATAGACGACTGAAAAGGACGAATAAATTGTTGCAAAAAATTTAAAATAAGCAAAGCAAGTATATTTTTTGTAATAGTAGTTGATTGAATTGTTTATTACATATACTCTTTTATTGATATTTTTTTTTTAAAAAATTATATGAATATAACCTACCACAATTTAATTTAAAAATAATTTTTTATTAAATAATGTAAAAAACCGGCAACAAAATTCACATAAAAGCAACTCCACTGCCTGCTTACCTCAATGCTCAACCAAAACTGTGTTAAAATTCCAGATGAATGGGATAGGGGCTGCTTCGCGGCCCAGGTGCCCAATAAAATCAAAACACTAGGACTAGCTACAAAATTCAATTTCATAGTTTAAATTTCTATCATGTTAATGTTAGCTAATCTGAGAGCGAGACAGAAAATTTTTCGGAATTGAGAAAAACTGGTATGAAGACTGCTTCATTTCTTGTTTTTTCAAAGAAAAAGTGAAACATTATATTGCAGGGAAGTTGCGGGAGACTAAAATTGGTAGGAACTCAATCCCCTTTTATTCATCAATTATCTTTTTAGTTATTTAAATTACATTGCAAATCGCTCGTATTTAAACCAAAAACATTCAATGCATTTACTTTCAATAATTATCTAACATAAAAAATGTACTATAAAAAGTTTCTATTTTAATAATTTTTAATAAAACTTTGAACTTTAATTGTCATTACCTTTTGAAAGATTACTTTTAAAAAGGACGACCGCTGTTGCTAACGACTAACCGTTAAAAAGTCTGCTATAAATCAACTAAGCTTGAAAGTTCTCCAACTTGCCGTCCCAAGTGTTGAGGATATTTTACGTCAGCACGATGGTCGGTGCAAGCCGGATGCGGAGTTCGTATCGACCAGTGATTGCTGGGATTTGAACCAGGTTCACCTCATTGGAAGGCAAATCTAGTGATGAATTGTAGTGATAAGTTGTAGCGATGAATTCAGATTTAATTTGGGCAGTGATAACCATCGTGTCATCGTGTCCAGTCAATCCTGCCTACGCAGTACAACATCTGCTTCTACAGCTGATAGTATGGTGTGCCAATTCATGCGACACAGAATCACCCCTAATATTGATTCACGGCGTTTTGACAGCCCAGCAGGTATGTTCCTGACATTCCTCAGTCGAATGTTTGCTACTCATAATAGTGCTCGAAGGAGGCACCATTTTTCAACAAGATAATAATCGGTCACACACAGTAAGTGTCACAGAAATACTTCCACCACATTACCAAACTACCATGGCCTGCTTGATCCCCAGATTTGACATCGACAAGCATATCTGGGATCTCTTGACACGGCAACTTAGAAAATTTAAGAGTTTAGTCGATTTATTGGTGTTTTTATAGCATCTGTCGAAGGAGATGCAGTAGGACAACATAAGGGACTTGTATGCCTCAACGCCCGATCGTATCGCATCCTGACCTGAAAGTGTACGAAAACCTTCATTCATTTGTATTTTTTCTTACAATAAAAGATTATTTTGCTTTTTTTTAAATCTTTTTTTTCTTATATCAACATTGCTAAATTTCGTTTCATTCTCACAACTTTTTTAGGTACCTTTTTTTTTTACTGCAATGCTCTTAAATAATTTTATTTAATAATTAATTTAATAATAATTTATTTAATAATAAGGGTGTATTTAATAATTTGTAATATTTTTGTTTATATTTATTCTCAAAAAGGTTTTTTTTAAATTTTTTTTTTTTTAAACTTTGTAGCCAAATTTTAAGGTAAGTATTTTCTTCTCTTCTTAAAAACCAATTATAATAACTTTGAATAAATTTTAAAAGTTCACAACCTTTAAGTTTAAAATTTGGTCACTATTTCAAGAATTTTAAAATAAGCACAGAAAGTATATTTTTTTGTAATAGTTTAATTGAATTGCTCATTGCATATACTCTTTTATTGAGAATTTTTTTTAAAAAAATTACATGAATCTAACATACCACAATTTAATTAAAAAATTTTTTATTAAATAGTGTAACGCATTAACGTTCGATTTTACAAGTTAGGTTAAATATTATTCTCGTGTAAATGCTTGCTAATAGCTGGCATGCATGAGTTATAAATAAAATCATCTAAACCGATAGCGAGGATGAAACTTGTACCAAGACTGTTTCATTTCTTGTTTTTCCAATGAGAAAGTGAAACATCTTTTTGCAGGGAAGTTGCGGGAGACAAAAAAAGTAAAAATTGGTAGGAACTCAATTCACTTTTATTCATTAATCATCTTTTTAGCTATTAAATTACATTGCAAATTATTCATATTTAAACTAAAAACGTTCTATGCATTTACTTTCAATAATTATCTAACATGAAAAAATGTACTTTAAAAAGATTCTATTTTAATAAAACTTAGAACTTTAACAGTCACTACTTTTTGAATTTTATGTCGCCCGTAGCACTTGGGATATACTCATACTCAGGGCCCGAAAAACCGCCCGTCTGCCCGTCCTCGGCGGTCAAAAATTCCCCGCGGACAACAAATTTCTCGAATACGACGTCCGCGCGGACGGCCATTTTCCCGTTAAAGTTCGTGATACATTTTCAATTTTTGTTATTTAACACGAGTCTATCGCCTCACTTCTATAATGACCCTCTAATCTAGAAATACAGCAACATACTGCGTTTGGTGGAATTGGTGTTTTCTCTGTCTGGGAGTACTGCAGCGGTTGAAAGGAGCTTTACAGTAATGAACTTACAAAAAAACACATTACGTACTGGTCTTAACAAGAAGCGTTAAACGCAATTATGAACATCTACCTAAATGGAAAACCCCTTTCAGATTTCTGAGCACAAACCTTTGTAAATCATTAGATTGGTTGTGGAACTGGCAAACGTCATATTTGATTCATTTAAAAAACACAGTACCCTCGGATAAATTGACATTCCAGATAACTTTAGCTTTGTCATTTAAATTATTTCATATAAGAAATAAATTATTTCATACAATAAATACTAGGTTACTATTAGTAACCTAGTATTTCTTTTATAACTGTATAATGTTATCCTAGTATTTGTAATCCTAATAACTACTAATTCATTGTGCTATTTATATGATAAATGTTTGTAATAAATAAGAGAAAATTATATTTTTATTTACTTAGAAGTGACAGGTTAGTTTAAAAGGAGGACGGGTACATTGTTGGACAAGCCGTCCTCAGGCATAGTTAAAATTTCCCAGTTTTTTCGAGCCCTGCTCATACTCATATGTGGTGGTTATCTTAGCATCAGCCCCGCTAGGGGTTCTAACTAATTCATCTGAGTGAGAATAAATAATAAATCGCCGAAGCGCAACTGAAAGGTGAAGGTTCAGTAACATTTACTGAGAGAAAATTAAAATTAAATAGAGAGATTAAACAAACAAATTTAAGATAGAGAAGAAGTCACGGTGGCTTTAAGCCTAGGGTTAATGAGACATCATTTATGATAAAAGCAAAGTAAAAAATTTTTACGATCAGCTTCCATGGGATGACCTTACAGCAGCAAATGAACACCTGAGAAAATTTTTAAAAACTCTTGAAACTGGCTCCCACTACACCTTCTTCATGACTTTATCAGGCTTAGCTTACCACGTCATGTTCGTGAAAGCCAATGAAAAGAAGGATGAGAAATCTAAGCCAGCCCCAGTCCCTGACTCACCCCAGAAGACTGTGATCCCATCTCCTGTAGTAGTGTCTAAGCCTCCACCCACTGATATTGCTATAGACTCTCAAAATCCAAATCGGACATCTCCTGCAAAGAAAACACCCAAGCTCCTCCCTGTGAACAACAAAGCTCCCGTACCCAAGATTGCTCCTCCGGTGGAGGTAGCTGCAGCACCCCCGGCTAAGAATGTTAAATTCTTCTTCCGAGGATTTCAAAACTCAACATCATCATCAGACTTGAAAAAAGATTTAGAAATCTCTGGACTTTTCCCGACTAAGATTATCCCAATGAAGATTAGAACTGATGAAAAGAACAGACCACTGAAAGACTCTCTAAATTTTATCGTGATCTGCAAAGATGAAAACAATATCAGAGAAAAATTGAAGAACACATCTCAGGTCTACTGTCAACGGCGAATCAGCGTCGAGCTTTTCCGCGGTGGGCGTGGCCTGATCCAATGTTACTGCTGCCAGCAATACGGACATACCCAGCGCTCATGCAACAACGAAGCCCGCTGTGTGAAATGTGCGGGTCAACATAGAAGTCATCTCTGCACCAAGGACAAAACTACACCACCCTCCTGTGCAAATTGTGGAGGTACCCACACTGCGAATTTCTCAAAGTGCCCATCCAGACGACTAAAACGGCCATACAACCAAGCCAACAACAAAAGATCGAACAACACCAGATCTACAGAAAAGGATGTTTCCCCTGCTGCTAGAGTCCTCCTACTCCTCACAGAACTTGAAAAACTTATTCAAAATGAAGAAGTCTTCAATTTATTGATCGGACTTATAAAATCTAGAGCTCCTGAAACAACATCTTCAGTTTCTACATAGACTTTTACCACGCAACATCTCCGAACCACCTAAATCCGATGAATGGGTTAAAGCCGCTTCGCGGCTGTGTACCCAGATTCTTGCTATTTCTACCATTCTTCCAGACCCTTAATCCTCGTTCGTAATAAGTAAAGATAACATGGCACAAAATTAGTTTTGCATATCAGTGGTGCAAACATTCATAAAAAATTGAGATTTAAATAGTAATTTATGTTGAATAACATAAATTAGGTATAACGTAGTTAAAAAGAGAAAAAATGCTTAAACAAAAGTTTAAACAAGGAAAAAAAAAAGAGTAATAA
Source organism: Parasteatoda lunata (assembly GCA_949128135.1). Classification (NCBI taxonomy): domain Eukaryota; kingdom Metazoa; phylum Arthropoda; class Arachnida; order Araneae; family Theridiidae; genus Parasteatoda; species Parasteatoda lunata. Next base: position 74,162,309 of record OX421978.1, on the reverse strand, counting down.
TTAGGAAAAACTAATGGATGAATAAATGAGTAAAAATATAAGAGAGAGAAGAGGTTTTTGTGGCATGCTCTGCCTCGCCTTCCCTGGAGGTATTACCCCCCGAGCTTCTCAGGTGCAGAGATGCCAACCTGCTCCGCTTTGTAAAATAGTATTTTCTAGTGGTAGCGAAATTTAAGTTACTTTTAGTTTAGTATTTTTCATTTTAAGTAATTGTTTCACCATTAAATATCAAAAATTATACGTATCATATAAAATGCAACGTTAAAACTAGCGATGGGCAAAACTGCTACTTCTCAGTCACTGTTACTACTGCTACTGGGACCCAAAAGTAACAGTGACAAATAGCAGTGACTGTTATTATTTCGATATAGAATTAATCGTCTATCGATTAATCGTTATAATTTATCAGAATTTAACACAAATTAATCGATTATATATTTTATTAAATAATCGATATGATTAGATTTTTGTAAAAATAATCGATATAATTAGTTTTTTGTATCGATCTAATTAGTTTTTAGTAATATTAATCGATATAATAAATTTTTAATGTAGTTAATTAAAATAATTAATCGTTATACTGAGTAGTCATTTTTATTATAAGTGATGATTTTTATTAACCAATGTATATCATTGTACGCAATATAGTAGTATGATTTTTATTAACTAATGTATTTCGTAGTACAAACTATAGTAGGGTAAACTAATCAGTGAAGGAACACTTAAGCTACGCTTGCCTTTTAAAAAATCATATTAATTTCAAAATTCGTAATTTTAGTTAAATGACAGTGTCAACATATTTGTTACTAATTTTCAAACTGAAATAGAAATTGGTTGGACTCCGTTATGAGATTTGATAAAAAATAACAGCAACATTTGTCAGAGTGAAGCAGCTTGAACTTAGCAACGAAAATACTTTCATTTGCAGGTTACGATATGAAGCTGGAGCATCGACAGGCATCATTCACAGGTATTTCAGTATGATTTTTGGAGCAGCGACCATACCTGTGACATTTGGAACAGCTAGAGTAGCAGTGATAGTTGTCACAGTGAAAGTAGCAGTGAAATTTGTCACTGTGACTGTAGCAGTGAAATCTGTCACAGTGACAGTAGCAGTGATTTTTGTCACAGTGACAGTAGCAGTGATTTTTGTAACAGTGACAGTAGCAGTGATTTTGTCACTGTGACAACTTTTTGGTTGGAACAGGCTGTCACAGTGACTGCTCCAGTCACTGTGACAAGTCACTGCTCCGTTACTTTTGACCCATCTCTAGTTAAAACATCAATCTACTGGTTACTGTATTAAAAAGTAGGCGTAACTATCCTTCTTCACCGAATTTTACTACATAATTTGCTACCATTTTATTAAAACTATTCCAGTAAGCGGAGCAGTTGGCATCCCTGCAGGTGCACAGTAGCCACATACCCTCACACTTTGGACATGATTAGAACTCTTTATATCTTAGAAAAAGAAAAAAAAGAAAAAAAAAAAAAACTGGGACTAAAACAATTTCAAATTTTTTTTTTTTTTTTTTTTTCCGAAAGGGACAAGTGAGCGTGATTACCATAACTAATCAACAATTATTTTCTGATAGCGGATACAGTCTCGTATAAACGTAATAACTTTTAGTAAGTTTTGGTTCTTTATAACCTCTGAAAATAAGCGAATGATTTTTTTTCTTTCGTAAAGCTATATTTTAACTTTGAATAAGTAGATTCAGCTTGTAGCTATTTATCTTTTAGATTAAATATTCTTCTGTCTCTAAAAAGAGTAAAACGTTTAATATAAATATGCTATATAAATATGTTCTTAAGGATTGAAAACTAAACTACTAACCTTCCGCTTCTGCAACAATTTTCTTTGGACAGAATTACATTTTTAAGAGAGCAATGTTACTCGGAAAAGGACGAAAACGTATTATGGTATCAATGCGGAATAAAGAAAACCGAGAAAGAGAAGGAGGAATGGAGAAGGTTGAAGAAGACCTCAAGAGCTCAAAAATAAGGAATAAAAAATTAAGGCACTAGACAGATTGCTTTGTAGTCGAATTGTTAGGGAATTGTGGTAAAACCCTGACCGAACATCATTTGATTTTAATTCCTTAGTACAATCTTGACTTTTTATTTTTATAGAGCAAACATTTGTGGGCGTCTTCCGACTAAGTTATCTTTTTCTTAAAAAATAAAAAAAATTTCTTTTGCTCCATAGACTGTTGTCGGAATACTCCATAGACTGTTGTCGGAATACTCCATAAACTCTTGTCGGAATACTCCATAGAATCTTGTCGAAAATTTCAAAAGATTGCGAAATTTTATTGAGCACACATTTATCATTCACTCTTACTTTTGTCCTTACTGAAATCAACATTCAACTTCAAGGACGTCAAAAGCTACTGCCCACTATAACATTCAAGTCTGTTATTGCTATATTAGCATTAAATGTTTTTAATTGTTTATAACGACAAATCTGCTAAATCAACTAACCGCTAAATCAGCTAAGCTCGGAAACCCGTCCCAAGTGTTCTCAGATATGTTCGTTAGGTGACATATCTAGGGATCGAAGAGTCCAGTAAAGGAGTGATAATTCGGCGGAGGCATTCGCATGACACCCTTGTTGTATGTGGTCAAGCATTGTCTTGTTGAAAAAATGCTCCTCGGAGCCCTTTTATGAGCGGCAACATATGAGGCTGAATGACGTCACGAACGTATCTCTGGGCTGTCATGGCGCCATGGAAAAACATTATGGGTGATCATATGTCGTATACGATGGCGCGACGGTCCAATTAGAACCAGGTCATTTTCAGTGCTAGAAAGGATTGAAAATAAGTGGTGAATTTTATTTTAAAGCGTTGTTGTACAGCCAACCCAATGTTCGGTTTACGACCGCTACCACTGTTCTACTACGTAGCCTTGTAATTTTGAACTCAATCCAGAATACAAGGGAACTCCTGCGTCAAGTACTGGGAGAAATTTGCTTTCGTGGAGGTCTTTTTGATGGAACTAACCCACATTTGTGTGGGCACGGGTGATTTTTCTGAGTATTTTATTTTGACATTGGTTGAGCTTTTTCATTAGGTGTTCGGGTATAGTAGTCCAGGCAGGTGAAGCATATGCAAGTATAGGTCGGATCATAGAGGTGTATAGTAATTTTCTGGTTTTTAGTGAGACGTTTTGGTTATAGATGAGAGGTTGGATGATATTAACTGCTGCATTGGCTTTGTCAATTATATTTTTAATATGGTCGCACCAAGTGAGTTTGCTATTAATTATGAGTCCAAGGTACTTTGCTCTCTTAACTATTGGAATTTGAATGCTGAACAGTTTCGGTTTGCATTGAGGTGAAATTTTAATTCTTCTTTTTTGTATGATGAGGATTTGTGATTTGTCGGCCATTACGGCTATTTTCCATTTTCTACACCAGTCTTTTATTGCATCTATTTGTTCTTGTAGTTTTATTAGAGCTAAGTTTGGATTTTTGGATTTGATTATTATACCGGTATCATCTGCGTAGAAGGCTGTAATGCTATTGTAAGCTGCTTTATTTATAGGGAAATCATAGGTGTAAAGGGTAAATCATAGGTATAAAATCGGTTCAAGTATGCTGCCCTGAGGTACTCCGGCTAAGATGTTTCTTTTTGATGAGATGCAGTTTTGGATAGTTACTTGAAATGTTCGGTTTGAGAGATAGCAGGATAGAAGTTTGATGAGTCCAGGAGGAAAATTTAGTTGCATTAGTTTGAATATTGTACCGATGTGCCATACTTTGTCAAATGCTTTTGAGATGTCGATCATTAGGAAAACTATTGTTTCTTTGTTTACTATTGCTCTTCCGGCGTAGTCTATTATTCGAAGTAGCTGTTTGGTTGTATTTAGTTTTTGTCGGAATCCATATTGTTCATCGGGAAGGGCTGTTAAAAGTGGCTTGAGAATTATTTTTTCATAGATTTTTTCCAATTATATTTAGTAGGCTGATTGGTCTGTAACTCTCAGGGCAACTTGGATTTTTGTTTTTCTTGAGAAATAGAATAACTGATGCATTTTTCCAGATTTGAGGGTAGTGATTTAATGCAATGCAGCTATTGATGATATGTTTGATCTTCTGAATATAGTTTGGTGGTAGCAGTTTTATCATGATATTTTGGATTCCGTCTTCACCTGGAGCTTTATTGTTTTTTAGGTTTCTGATGATATTACAGATTTCTTCGTTGTTTGTAGGTTCTATTGTTTCTGGTATAGGATGATCTTGATGGAAGTTGTTTACTTTTTCGGTGATTGAATTATGGTGATTTAGATCTGAGTTTGAATTTGACGAAAATTGGTTTTGAAGGGATCTGCAAATATTTCTACTTTTTCTTCTATTGAGTATGTTGTGCCAGTTAGTCCGTTGATTGGTCTGTTTATTTGAGGTGTTGTTTTAAATGATTTTGCCATTTTCCAGACTGAGTTATCATTGGAACAGAGGGAGGCTACTTTGTTTTGCCAGAGTTGATTTTTGTATTCAATCCATGTCTTTCTTTCTTTATTTAAAATAAATTGGGTGCCTGGGCCGCGCAGCGGCCCCTAACCCATACATCGTGAAATAAAACATTGGATGAAAGACATTTTGAATTCAAATCTGCATCTTTCTGAATCTGCATTTGAATCTGCATTTAACTTATTAATGTATTCGGAGAGGAGAGGAATTTTGAGGTCTTGATGAATATTTTTATTTCTAATGAACCAACGGGCGCGGGTGATTTTTCTGAGGATTTTATTTTGGAATTGATTTAGCTTTTTCATTATATGATCAGGTATTGTTGGCCAGGCTGGAGAAGCATATGTTAAAATAGGTCGGATCAAACTGGTGTAGAGGAGTTTTCTTATATTCAAGGATATGTTTGGGTTTTGTATTAGTGGTTGAATAATATTTGCTGCTGCTGTAGCTTTATCAGTTATATGTTTAATGTGGTCTGTCCAGGAGAGTTTGCTATTTATTACGAGACCAAGATATGTAGCTTTCTTAACTATTGGAATGGAGGTGTTGAAAAGTTTCGGTATACAGTTTTGCTGGATTTTTATTCTTCTTTTTTTAATGATTAGGATTTGTGATTTTTCTGCGTTGACTGCTGTCTTCCATTTCTTGCACCAGTTTTCTATTTCAATTAATTGGTCCTGCAGTTTTATGAGAGCTAAGTTAGGGTTTCGTGATTTGATTAGGATTCCAGTATCATCTGCATAGTAGGCTGTAATGCTGTTGTAGTCGTCTTTGTTGATGGGGAAGTCGTATGTGTAAAGTATGTATAGTATCGGGCCCAGTATGCTGCCCTGAGGTACACCCGCTGAGATATTTCTTTTGGTTGATTTATGATTTTGAAGACTGACTTGGAAGGTTCGGTTTGTTAAATAACGGGATAGTAGTTTAATGATGCCAGGAGGAAAGTTTAGCTGCATTAATTTGTATATTGCTCCAGTATGCCATACTTTATCAAATGCTTTGGATATGTCAATCATGAGAAATGCTATTGTTTCTTTGTTAATTAGAGATCTGCCTATGTAATCTATTATCCGTAGTAGCTGTTTTGTTGTATCAAGTTTTTCGCGGAATCCATATTGTTCGTCTGGTAGAGCAGTTAAGAAAGGTTTTATTCTATTATAGTTGATTTTTTCGTAAATTTTGCCTATTATATTTAGGAGACTTATTGGTCGATAACTCTCAGGACAGCTTGGGTTTTTATTTTTCTTTAGAAACAAGATGATTGAGGCATTTTTCCAGACTTTGGGGAAATAATTGAGGATTAAGCAACTGTTTATAATATGCGTGATTTTGCTGATATAGTTGGGTGGAAGTAGTTTAATCATTTTATTTGTTATGCCGTCCTCTCAAGGTGCTTTTTTATTTTTCAGTTTTCGGATTATGTTTAAGATTTCATTATTTTCTGTTGGTTCGATAGATTCGTTCGTTGGGTGTTCTTCTAGGAATTTGTTTACTGCTTCTGTTATTATATTGTGATGGATTATGTCAGAATTTGAGTTTGGAGCAAATTGATTTTCTAATGAGTCGGCAAAAATTTCTGCTTTTTCCTGAGTGTCGTATATGAGACTGGTTGGCCCTTTGATGGGCCTATTGATTTGAGGTTCTGTTCGAAAAGATTTAGCAATTTTCCATATTGAATTGTCAGATGTACATAGAGAGGCGAGTTTATTTTTCCAGAGTTGGTTTTTGTATGTTTTGCACAGTTTTTTGATTTGTTTATTGAGTTGTTTTGTTTCTTGCAGGTATGCGGGGTCAGCTGTTCTTTGGTATGCTTTTCTGTAGCGGTTTCTTTGCCTGATGGTATTTTTGATTTCTGGAGGGAGCTTGTAATAATGAGCTGTTTTGGAGATTTCGATGGTCGCTGTTTTATATGCTTCTGATATTTCTTTCTGGAGTTGATGGATGTAGCTTTCAATTGTGGAATCGTCTTCTAGATCAGGTGGGTTGCTATTGTTTTCTGTCAGAATGCTTTGATAAAGGTTCCAATTAATCTTGAGTTTCGGTTTTTCATAATGCTTTGTGGGTAGGCCTACTGTGATTTGTACTGGCAGATGATCTGAAGAAAGCTGGTTTAGTGTACAGGCAACTATGGGAACTTGCATATTGGTTATGGCTAGATCTACAATGTCACAGCTATGGTTTGGTGCGTTTGAGATGTATGTTGGGGTGGTTGGTGCGACTACAGTAAGTTTGTTTTTCAAGACTTGATTTCTTAGGTGGTTTCCTGTGTGGTTAGTGCTATTGCATCCCCTTATTGCGTGTTTGCTATTGAAATCTCCGGCTACTATTGTTGGAATATTTGATGGAAAGAGTATTTGAATATCTTGATCTGTAAGTTTGTTTGTTGGTGAATTGTAGATGCCTGTTATTTTAATATCTTGATTTTGGTGATTTAAAAGTATTGAGATCTGCTCGTATCCTCTATCTTTGGTTTGGTTGTAGGTTGTGGCTATAAGACTATTTTTTGTCAGTAGAGCTACACCCCCTCCTCTATAATTTCGGTCGCATCTATGTACACTGTAGTTAGCTATTGAAAGGTTGAGGGTTGGGTTCAGATGAGTTTCTGTTATGATGATGATGTCAGGGTTGTAATCGAGAATAAAGTTTTTGAATTCGCGTTGCTTAGCAAGTATTCCGTTGGCATTCCAGATGATCAGGTTGAGTAGTAATTTAGTTGTTGTTTTAATATTCATCTTGGTCGCTTTGGTCTTGATCTTGATTTTGGTGGATTACATTTGCTACATTTTGGAATACTTTGTATCCCTGGTCGTGCTGCAAGAAGTTTACAAAGGACTTTAATTCTGCTATTATTGATCTTGCCTCTTTGATTTCATCTGTGTTTATTGTTTGGTTACTTGCTTTCAGTTTGTCTGCATAGGTGGTAAATTGAGCATTGGCTGGAGCGAATATGGGTGGGTTGTTTTTCTTGTGTGATGATTGGTTGATTGGATGTTTATTGCATAGTTTGTAGTTTGCCGGATGCGGTCCGCCACAGTTTGCACATTTTGCTGGCGTGTCCCTCGTTTTTTTGCATAGGTATGTTAGGTGTTCTTGACCACATTTAATACATCTTGGAGTGTGCCTACATGATGCCTGCACATGGTTGAACTGCTGGCATCTGTGGCACTGCGTATAATCTCTGCGTCCTCTGTAGCTTGATACAGTAACGACCAGGTCCATGAATCTGGTCATGTGAAATATTTCTTTGTTTCCTTGTTTGTTCAATCCATGTGTGATAAAAGTGTAACTATACAATTTTTAATTCGAACTAAATAGTGGTGAATTAAATACAGCAAACTATGATTACCCCGCCCACAAATAAACTGCTAAAGAACTACTTTGGTTACCAGTTTTATCTTTTTACCCTGACTGATACGGTTTCGTGTTGGCACGTATTTGTGACAATCGGCGCGAATTGAAAATAAGTGATGAATTTTATTTTAAACCATCGTTGCACAACCGACCCAATGTTGGGTTTACGACCGCTACCGCTGTTCTACTACGTAGCATTGTAATTTTGAACCCAATTCAGAAGACAAGGGAATTCCTGGATCAAGTAATGGGAGAAATTCGCCTTCGTGGAGGACTTTTTGATGGAACTAACCCGCATTTGTATTACATTAAGCGGAAAGCCACGAAAACCTCCCACAGTTAGGCTGACGGCAAGGGGACTCTAACCCATGATCCGTCTACCACTGAGGATATTTTACGTCAGCACTGTGGTCGGTGCGAGCCGGGTGGGGAATTCGGATCAACCAGCCCAGTTCAACACATTGGAAGGCAAATCTAGTGATGAATTGTAGTGATAAGTTGTAGCGATGAATCCAGATTTAATTTGGGCAGTGATAACCATCGTGTGCTAGTGCAGAAGTCCAGTTAAAGAAATACTTCCACCACATTACTAAACTTTTTTGGCCTGCTTGATCCCCAGATTTGATATCGAACAAGCATATCCAGAATCTCTTGAGACGGCAACTTAGATAATTTAAGAGTCTAGTCGATTTATAGGTGTTTTTTAAGGAACTGTAGAACTGGATGCAGCAGGACAACATAAGGGACTTGCATGCCTCAATGCCCGACAGTGTCGCATCCTGACACAATAGTGTACGAAAACCGTCATTCATTTGTATTTTTTCGAACAATAAAAGATTGTTTTGCTTTTTTTTTAAAATCTTTTTTTCGTATATCAACATTGCAAAATTTCGTTTCATTCTCACAACTTTTCTTGATACCCTTTTTTTTACGACTATGCTCTTAAATAATTTCTTTTCATAATTAATTTAATAATAATTTATTTAATAATAAGGGTGTAATTAACAATTTGGAATATTTTTGTACACTGTTTTTATTCTAAAAATTGCGTTTTTTTTTAAAAAACTTTGCAGCCAAATTTTAAGGTAAGTATTTTCTTCTCTTTTTAAAAACCAATTATAATAACTTAAAATTTTTTTTTTTTAAAGTTTACAACCTTAAAGTTTAAAATTTGGTCACTGTTTCAGAAATTTTAAAATAAGCAAAGCTAGTATATTTCTTGTAATAGTTAATTGAATTGTTTATTGCATATACTCTTTTATTGATAATTTTTTAAAAAAATTACAAGAATCTATCATACCACAATTAAATTAAAAAATAATTTTTTATTAAATAGTGTAAAGCATAATCAATTATCAGTTTTCCGTGAATTCAAATTTATGTAGTGTTAATGTTAGCTAATAGCTGGCATGAGAATTAAATAAAATCATCTAAACAGATAGCGGAACTGAAACTTATCAGGAAATGGGAAAAATTAATATGAAGACTGTTTCATTTCTTTTTTTTTCAATGAAAAAGTGAAACATCATTCTCCAGGGAAGTTGCGGGAGACAAAAAATGTAAAAATTGGTAGGAACTCAATTCCCTTTTATTCATTAATTAACTTTTTAGTTATTTAAATTACATTGCAAATTTTTCGCATATAAACCAAAAACATTCTATGCATTTACTTTCAATAATTATCTAACATAAAAAATGTACCATAAAAAGTTTATATTTTAATAAAACTTTGAACTTTAATTGTCACCACTTTTTAATTTTAAGTCGCCCGTAGCATCTTACTTACTTACTTTATTTAGCAAAAGCTGGGCACCTGGGCTGCGCAGAAAACCCATATCCCATTCATCGTGAAATTACAGAAAAATTAAAAAATATAAACAGTTTGTATACAGAGTCTGTGGGGTGACTGATATTGTAGAGCAAGCACCTTGCTTGTTTAACTTAAAAGAAAGTGAAAATAATTCTAAGCAACTTGCTATAGTAAAAATGGCTGTGTATTTATTGTCCACATGAGGTAGCAGGCTCGGATTTCAAGGCTATTGAAAAGATGGCTGTGAATTTATTGTCAACATGAGGTAGTAGGTTCAGATTTCAAGTCTGGTATTGTAGTTGAGGCAATTGAGGTTGTAATCTGTTGATGTTTTGAACTATTGCTATGAACTATTGATGTTAGAGTTGGAGATTTTTACTTATGTTGATAGTTTTGGTATGAGGCGTCAGAGGTGAAGTGTGCAGCTATTGTTCTAAGGTTTTTGTCTTTTTTAAAGTTTTCAAATTTAAATATTTCATTGAAGTTAGCTGTATTGCAGTTGATTGCTTTGTCACATAAAAATCTGCATTAAGTTTGTAAATATATTGAGAGAGAGTCGGGATTTTGAGATCTTTGTGGATGTTTGAGTTTCTAATGAACCATCTGGCACAGGTGATTTTACGGAGTATTTTGTTTTGGCACTGGTTCAGTTTCTTCATAAGATGTTCTGGAATTGTGGCCCTAGCAGGAGAAGCATATGTTAGAATGGGTCGGATCATGGAAGTGTATAGCAGTTTTTGGTTTTTAAGTGAAACATTCTGATTGTAGATGAGAGGTTGAATTGCATTTATTGCTGCATTGGCTTTGTCTATTGCATTTTTTATGTGGTCGCTCCAGCTGAGTTTGCTGTTAATGGTGAGTCCGAGGTACTTTTTTTTTATTTACTTACTATTGGAATTTGAATATCAAAAAGCTTTGGTTTGCATTGAGGAAGTATTTTGATTCTTCTTTTTTGTATATCCCGTAGCATCTTGGATATGACCAGAACTCTTTATATCTTAGAAAAAGAGAAAAACTACTCGTAGTAGTAAAACAATTTCATAGTTTGCTTTTTCCGTAAGAAACAAATGACCGTGATTCCCAAAACTTATCAACAATTATTTTCCGATAGCGGATACAGTCTTGTATAAACGTAATAACTTTTAGTAAGTTTTGGTTCTTTATAACCTCTGAAAATAAGCGAGATACGATATTTTCTTTTCGGGGTACAAACAGACCAGGTTTAATCTATATTTATTTTCAAGAAATAGCGCAGGAAAATATGCACATGCAAATGACACACTAGTCAGGGAAAATTTATGTATTTTAACACATTGAATGCCACAAAGGTCACCGGTGACCGGCGCTGAGTTTGTCCGTAGCGCCACGGTGGTCACCGGTGAGGCCAAGATTATTTTAAACACATAATTGGAGTAAATTTTTAATGTTTTTATATTATTATCGTTACTAAAATGGTTTGAAGAAATCAATGCACTATAGAACACACAAAAATGGTTTTATTTATATACACAACGATGCCAACTTGCTCCGGACAGCGAATAAATATTTTCAAGTGGTAGTTTCTTAATTGTGATTGTTGGTTTAATAAATTCAATTTAGTAGATTTTTATCCACCACTAATTCTAAAGATATCATAGCCTTATATGATTCACCACTTTTTTTCAGATATGCCATGCTGAACGTTTTAAAAAACTGGCAAAATGTGTCTAATATTTGCAAATTTAGTTTGTAGTTATTTACCGTTTGGAGAGACGGATATGCCATGTAAAATTAGCGTGGCATTGAACGTGTTAAACCGTTAAAGTGTGGAATCCGTTATTTCGTAGACTAACTATTTTATGAAATAATTAGACAAGTTAGTTAAAGTATATAAAATTATTGAACTCTAATTCTGTAGAATAGCGATTACTACGATATCGTTTAAGTTAGAAATACGGCAGTCCAAAGTTCTTTGAACCGGTTCTAACTGCTTTTAGTCAGTTTTGAACCGATTATAGCTACTTTGCTATGACGTGTGTGTGTACGCTTCATTCCGTTAATTTAAGACATAGTTATTAACATAAGCAATAATAAATTATATCATCTGTTTTTCCTTATGTATCTGTTTTTCCTTTAATAAATTATGTCATCTGTTATTATTTATCAATTAATCATCCGCAATAGGTATAAAATGTATTTTTCGAGAGATTTTAGTTATTTATAATAAATTAATTTATTAAAATAACTTTGAATTTTTTTTTCACTTTAACGGTCTATCATTAGTTATTTCATAAAATAACTAGGTTAAGTATGATATTTTTAATCTATTATATAAACTGAATTGTTTAGTTATTTCATGAATTAGTTAGTTATTCTATGAAATAACAGATTTTATTATACACTTTAACAATAACATATACATTGAAAAACGCGTCGAAATGAAACATTTTTATCGCCATTTTTTTCTTAATACAATCTTGAGACAATATATTATAATCTTGAGATAATATATTATAATCTTGAGAAAATATATTACAATCTTGAGATAATATATTATAATCTTGAGATAATATATTATAATCTTGAGATAATATATTATAATCTTGAGATAATATATTATAATCTTGAGATAATATATTATAATCTTGAGATAATATATTACAATCTTGAGATAATATATTACAATCTTGAGATAATATATTATAATCTTGAGATAATATATTACAATTTTGAGATAATATATTATAATCTTGAGATAATATATTATAATCTTGAGATAATATATTACAATCTTGAGATAATATATTATAATCTTGAGATAATATAATACAATTTTGAGATAATATATTATAATCTTGAGATAATATATTATAATCTTGAGATAATATATTATAATCTTGAGATAATATATTATAATCTATAAAAAGCGAAGAGAAAAAGCGAACCAACTGAAACTCTTCAGATGACTAGAACAACCAAAATTGTAAGCTAAATAAAAATCATTTGACAATTAACGCTAGCCTCACAAAGCATTAGCATCAAGCAGAAGTAGTAGATCGTTGTATATTTTTACAGCTCATAAATTTTTCATCGTTTTTAATATTAAATAACTGAATAAAACGTTTTTTTAAAAGTAGTAAATAAAGTTTATAAAATTTTTATCATGGATCTGAGCAAGAACGAGTCCGATCCCGCGTCAAGCCCGGGCTTCCGAGCCCTTCTCATCTCTATATCAGAAAAAAGTGGTATAATTTGTCTATGAAAATAAAACTCCCCTCGCCATTCGTCTGGAGTAGTAGCGGTGACCATGGTTACGAGTTTTAACTATTTCAAGTGGGGATGGTGTTAGGTCAATATTTAAGACATGTTTCGGTTAGCAAGAGAAAGGGAATCAGGGGAGAGAAGCTATCCTCCTTGAAATGCGCTATTTCTTGTTACCATAGCAACAGTTCTTTCTGTAGACAAACCATGGCGTAGTAATATTCTCAAATAAAAGTAAGCCATGAGCCAACTATAGTACTGTTTTGTTTTTACCAAGCAAAAAATTATTCCTTTTACTAACAACTTTAGCCTAAAATAAGCATAGTGCTTTGATTTTAGATTTTAATAAAACATGGCGGCCACAGTTGTGAAAAATTTGAAAAGTAGCAGCAAATGTTGAGGCAATCGGTTGGAAATTCCATGAAATTAAATTTGACTATAATTTTAGAAATTCATTGGTCAGTTCCCTCACTATTTAATACTGAATCTGGTAGTAACTTTAGCCTAAAAAAAGGATAATTAGCATCATAAAGCAGGTAGTAACTTTAGCCTAAAATAAGCATAGTGCTTTGATTTTAGATTCTAATAAAACATGGCGGCCACAATCGTGAAAAATTTGAAAAGTAGCAGCAAATGTTGAGGCAATCGGTCGGAAATTTCATGAAATTAAATTTGACTATAATTTAAAAAATTCATTTGTCAGTTCCCTCACTATTTAATACTGAATCTAGTAGTAATGTGTAAACTAAAGTAATTTTTATAACCGAAATGAATTTGTTTAAACTAGACCAGAAAACAACTACTGGAGTGGCGAGTCAGCAAGAAAAGTGTCGACCTAAATCAAATAAACAATCGGTCATTCTTTCCTTCTTTTTTTTAAAAATCGTTTAATGACAAAAGCATATAAAGAGTAAACAGAATTTTCATTAAAATGTCTAATGTCTCCATTCAAAATTTTGATCCTTTAAAATCTATCAACTTGTAATGGAAAGTTTTATACGGAAGGAAAGTTCTTTAACGTTTCCATAATTCAAAGTTGTAGTTTATACATTAAATGTATTCCGCCTCCCCAAATATTTTTAAATAAAGTTCTTTAAAGTCAGTATGTTAAACTAAATTTCGTCATATACTATTTATATTGTTTTTACTGTCGATTTAACTTTTTATAGCATTAGATTATTTCTAATATGAATTTTTAAAAAAATATAATTAAAACTGAATTACCATGTTTTATATACTAGTAAATTGGAGTTGTATTTTTGTAGTGGTAAACTTACTATATTTCTTTAGTTTACACATATTTTTGGTAGGAAGAAATTAGTTAAAACAGTTTGTAGCATAGCCGATTTTTCAATCACTTTCTTAAAATCTTCAAAGTTTGACTACTCGGTAAAATATTTATATTGTTAAACCCTGTAACATTTGAAGTTTTAACGAAATGTTATCTTAGAAGTGAATTAAAGCAAATATGTTTGGAAAAAAAAAAACAGAATTTTTCTTATAAGTGAAAAAAAAAAAAAGTTTAATATACATTTAAAAAATTATAAAACACATTGATTTTTTTTTACTCTTAACATACTTAATTTAAAACGTTTAAATAAAGCTTTGTTTTAGGTTTATTTTTTATGTTTTAAAAATGTTTTTTTATGTTATTAAAATTTTCGGTGCTTTAAAAAAAAATAATGAATGCTATCTGTGAAAATTTCTCATGCACACGTGTAAAATATTTTTTCAGTAATACAAAGGCAATTAAATAAATGAATAATAATAGAAAATAAAAGATGAAAGGAAAAAATAAAGTAAATAAAATATATTTTTTTTATTAAGCTATTTTAATTATTTTAACAGGTTACACTTACCTGAAACAATTTCTATTGTCGCTTTTGGGCATGATCCAGAGGTTTTCCATGCTCAGGAGATGTTAATTCTGATAAGAAATAATTTATTTCAACTTTGTGCTATAGAAACAACAATATATAGAAATTTGATTGCAATATTTTAACATATCGGTATTCTTAAATCAGATACTGTTTAAAGCTAGAGATAACACAAAATTAAAAGTTATTCAGCAAAAGGTTACGATAAGGCGATTCATTTTATTTAAATGACTTTTAATTTTGAAAAATATAAATGTTATTTCAAAAGAGAAAGAAAAAGTTAAGAAAGATGTCTGTCAAGGAGATCTATTATATATATGCCACATAGAATGCATATAAGATCGAAATTCTGCAGGCATTTTATAGAATGCCTGATGTATTTAATATTTTATAAGTTTGCCATTTTGCATTATATGAGATGACTATATGTTCTATGGAAAACCAGGCCACAAACTTTGCCGGTAACATAGAAACAACGTCATAAGTGCAGTTAAACAAATTTAAGGAGACAAACTGTCGTTTCGGCAATGTGAATTAGTACCATCATCAGCGAAGAGATTCAGAAATTTTGTGTTTTCTATAAATATTAATAACCGTTATCTTTTTAACCTTTCCTACATCGGTTCTACATGGTATGTAAATAAAATGTTTCATTTTTACTTACGCTTGAAAACGATTTCCAATACAAATCAATTAACATTATCTGCAGAAAAAACGTTTAAATGTATTCTACAGACTATTTTGCTAAGCTAAAAAACAAATACGCGAAACAATAATAAACGAGAAAAAATAAACTGTCATAAAATATAATAAGATGAGTTAATTTTTTTAATAAGAAAAGTTAAGTAGTTTACCAAATAACAAATCGCATCAAATGCTGATAAATAACGATAGTTGTTTAATGATAGCAATCAATCTTCAGAAAAATGAATAAATATCGTTTGATAAATTGTTTAATAATTGGATTGGCAACAGTGGTGAAGAATGATTTTTATCTTCCAAGTAAACATAACGAAAGATTTATTTCAATTATCGTGTCAGAAACAAAAGAAATAAAACGCCAAAGATATCGTTTGATTTTTGGCCAATTACTGAAAAAGAGTTTTTTATTTTATTAATACTGACGCGCTAATCTGATTACTTTAATTTTATCCTCCATAAATTAGGTAGATAAATAAATTATTGTTATGCATCTTCGCCTTCATTAACCAAAGTATCCAACATATTTCTGTTTAATTTACTTTTAGAATCAGAAATATGACAAAAGTATAGGAAACTACAAATAAAAGAGTAAACTGTTGCCACTTGATATAATAAGTCATTGAAATAAGATGGAATAAATATTAAATAATTTCTGAGCTTTAATTTTTATTATTCTTTAGCTTAATTATTTGTTCTCAATTACTTTCGTATTTTCCTTTCGCAAGGGGGTTGGATTTCATGTAAATGAAGATCTTATTGGAAGAAAGTTTTATTTGATATTTTAGCGAATTGAAGAACCTCAGCTTTAGAAAAAATAACAATAGAAGAAAGTAGTTTACGAAACGTTTTTTTTTCCCATTAAAAACTGTCTTATTAAATGACCAAGTAGAAAAAAAAAGTTTTGTTTTGCATACAGATGATTCTAAAAATTTTTTGATCTGTCTCTTAGTGTTATTTCCAAGTAGATGCTTTAAAAGTTTATGGAACTTCCAACAGATGGCAGCACAATTCACAAAGAAGATTATTGCCTGCATGTGTGTTTTAATTTTACTAAAAACACTCAAATAAAAAGATCTCCAGGACAGTTAGAAAATGTGGCTTATTTTTATGCTGAACCCAAAAATTTGTATAGTCCGGTCTAATCATGCTCTTATGAAACAAATTGGTGGCAAATTAGTTGCAACATGAAAAACAATAATACAAAGTTAAATTTGAGAAAGCGGTAAAGCAGCATAAGCCAAAAACTTGTCTTTAAATTAATTTATGAAAAGATTAGAAAATTATCGTAAGTTGAAACAGAAAAGTAGATTTAAATATATCAAAAGAAAAATGAATGCAAAACTGGACTTCATTAGGGGACACCCTGTATACATTTATGCGGGAGCTTATTTGTGAATAACTGTTTCAAAAAGTATTGCTGTCCCAAAACCGTATTTAGAAAAAATACATAAAATGTAAAAGATAAAAAATCAGATTCTATGTATGAAAAGTACTATAATTTATAAGCTAAAAATAAACAAATTATACAGGTAAAAAGTGCAATAAAAATTCATGGGAGATATCGTGATCTGTGGTAGAATAATCGCCAAGTCTTGGCAACTTCCGAGCAGCGGCCAGCGAGAAGCTTTAAAAAAATAATAATAATAAAAAAAAAAAAAAAAAAAAAAAAAAACACAGAAAGGGGTCAACTCAAAAGGTATAACTCGTAGCCACCCCGGGCAAACATCTACATGCTTTTCTTTTCTTTTTTTTTCATAAATTTGTAAGTTTAAAATCTATTTGGCATCTTGGCGATTGTAGTTGGCGCGACAGATAGGGATACGGAAATATCCCCAAAACTCAAGCAATAAAATATCATTCCAAAGTCAGTTTTCGATTCAAATAGACAAAGAGCCGCGATGGCTCAGGGGATAGAGCGTTCGCCTTCCAATGAGGCGCACCGGGTTCGAATCCCAGTCGATACGAATTCCGCATCCGGCTTGCACTGACCACAGTGCTGACGTGAAATATCCTCAGTGGTAGACGGATCATGGGTTAGAGTCCCCTTGCCGTCAGGCTAACCGCGGGAGGTTCTCGTGGTCTTCCTCTCCATGTAACGCAAATGCGGGTTAGCTCCATCAAAAAGTCCTCCACGAAGGCAAATTTCTCCCAATACTCGATCCAGGAGTTCCCTTGTCTTCTGGATTGGGTTCAAAATTACAAGGCTACGGAGTTGAACATTAGTAGCCGTAAACCCATTAAGTTGGGTCGGTTGTTCAACGACGGTTATATAATATAATATAAAATAGACAAACGTGTCGAATTAGCATTCATATCAGTACCGTTGCCAGTAGAAAGGAATAACAGAGAAATAAGAAATGCCAGGTTAAAAATTATTATAAGTAAATGTAATAAGTAAGTAAGTCATAAAAATAAATGTAATCACTCAGCGCTGCCATCTTCCAAACAGATTTAATATGAAAGAACAAGAAAACTTTAATATGAAATAAAATTCCGTTGGGTGCCTGCAGCTCGAGAAGACAGCTGAAATTAGTTGGTTGTGTATAAACAAGATGGCGTGTTAATGTTTCAGCTATTAGGCTTGATTTATTATCACGCTGAATCAACTTACGGATCAGATTTAATTGGTTACTTGCAAGTGACATCATGTGTGATTCTTGGACTTGATTGGCTGCTGAATCGTAGCATAAACGAATGCCAATCAGGTTCGTCCCTTGCAGGTACCAAATTCTCTTAATTCGTTAAATGAGTATAGTATAAGCAAATGATGGCACGAGAAAAAAGATTCCAGGGAAAAAATTTAATTCCAAAACTCTCGGTGCTGAAAACTAGAGTTCCTGTTAACATAAAAGAGTAACCACACACGGGTAACATTCTCTGATTAGTTGAGAGCTAACAAATACCGAAAAGAAAAGGAATGAATATTTTTTCATAACTTAACATGGTGTTAACAACAAAGTATTTTTATTCGCCAGAATTTTACAAATCTAGGTATGTATTCATTTTTCCTGCTTTTGAAATTAATCTTCTATGCAAAGTATCTATTGCCTGCAAAAAGATTGCTAAAAACAGTCAGACACAGTTGTAGTGAAACTCCTGTGGTCCTAGCAATAAGTTCATTATAAACAATAGTTTATTGCATCCAGAAATCTTTGAAAAAATATTTTTTAGCTTATTGCAGTTGTATTGAAGGAAAAAATTATCTTTATAAATATATAAACAAACGCAATATGTAAAGTCCCTCTTTAGCTAAGTTTTCTTGCAGCGAATTTCTTCTTATAAAGAATGTTTTAAACGGAACGTTAAATAACATCCAAAATATTCTCCAAATAACGAAATGATTGTCCCTCTATAACGAATTTTCAGACGCTTAATTTTTTTTAAAGTTTTTTTTCTTCCTCTTTTTGAAATTTTTTAGACCTGCAGAAAGGAAATTTGAGTAAACTATCAATTTCAAAGCTAACCACTATAAGCGTATGAAATAACCTTTGATAAATAACAGTTCAGACCGAACCACTAAAAACGTTCACTGCTGTTGAGTGTTCACTATATATCGGATTCATTATAAATAGCGTAATTATATATTGCACCGAGCACAGGGCATTGTTTTGATTGGACTGATTTTAGAGGATTCTCGTGTAACTCCGCAAATACTGGTTCTATCACCTTGAAATTCGAAGTTTCCAGAACTATCATTTTGCAGCCAAAATGGTCGCCAAGTCACAAGGATTGCGAAATGGCAAGAATGGTTCAAAACTCAGTAGTATTCTATAAGAAACAACTATGGGAAATACATTAGAGTTTTGATCAAAATTACGCTGGAATTGAGCTGTTTTCTCGCCATTTTTCTTTTTAAATTGATTATTTAGTGTCCGTCTAAGATCCAGAGCCACATAAAACAAAGAATATTTATACAACTATACAATTGCAACTATATTCTGCGAAATAATTAGATGTTAAGGAAACTAACTCACTAGTGATTTGACAGCTTTCAATAGCGTTTTAGAATTTTTTCGTCGCATGAACATTTATATTAGATCCTTAATGCGTATACTGTTCGAGTGCACGCTTCATAAAGATTCTTGATGCATTATAGAATACCTTGCATTGTAGTTGACGAAATGGTACAGTTTATGACGAATTTCATAATCAAATGTATTTTGTTCGTCAAGGTTAAGTAAAACTGTATCACACAACCCTAATTTGTCCCATTTCAGACTCCGCATTCTTTATCAAATTATTTTAATAAGTAATCAAACCTCAGTTCCGATAAGCTTTGCTTCGAAAAAGAGTGATTATCTTATTACTCCCTGCCATTCAAAAAAGTTTAATGTCCTATTTACGCATCAAATATAAATAATCTTTAATTAACTTTGACGTTCTTTACCGGCCATTTTTGATTTACTAAGTCCATTATCTTCAAAAAGCGGAATGGGATTTTTTTCCTTCTTCTTCTACTCCCCGCTTCTCTTAATGAATTTAGAAGTTCTTAATATTCTCAGAAGTCGTAATTCGTTCTATTTCCCCACGACGAATATTTTGCAGGGTTTTTCAATGCATTAGCTAATGGCATTTCTTTTCTTTATGAGATTCAACTATGCCAGTTTTCTGTTTCAGTGGTATAAATAGTAGCGTTTTTTTTTATTTTTTTTTTATGGTTTTTTGTATTTTTAAAAAAAAATTTTTGAATTTTTTTCCACTTTTCTTTCTCTTGTTTATTATATAATGGATTTACATTCGAGTACGAAGTGATAATTGATAAACTCTGCTTTGTATTTAATAGTTCTTAATTGTCCCTTTTTGTACGTTATATTTCACATATTATAAATTTAGTAATAATTGAGTAGGCAAAAAAGTAATGTCGGACTTATAGAGTGAAATTAAACATTATTTTTTCTACATAAAAAAGAAACTTTTTCTGTCAAATATCGTCTGCTGGATGACAATTTGCCATTCTTTTGGGTAACTTCATAGCCACACGCTCATAGAACTGTTGTTCCTTATCAGTAAAAGACTCATCCAAGTGCAATATTTTTTACATTTTAATAAACGGTGCCAACCCAATTTTGAGTTTATGACTATCAATGTCCAGTTCCGTAGCTTTGAAATTTGGATTTCAACTCAGAAGACGGAACTGGGGAAACATTGGGACTAACTAGTCTTTGTGAAGGTCTTTTCGCTGGAGTTAAGCCGCATTTGTGTTACATAAAGAAGAAAACGACGAGAACCTCATACGGTTAGCCTGACGGCAAGGAGATTCTAACCCATGATTCGTCTACCACTGTGAATATTTTACGTCATCACTGTGGTCGGCGCTAACCAGCAACAGAATTCGTATTGACGAGCCAACGCTGGGATTTGAACCTGGATTGCCTTGTTGAGAGGCGAACACTCTATCCCTTGAGAACGACTTGAACGTTTCGCATAGGTGATATATTGGCGCAAGGTCGGGGATATATGGGGGATGCGACACCACTTCACATACGAATTCGTAATTTCGTACTTGTTGCTATAGATGTGTGAGCCTCACGTTGTCAAGCTGGAGCACGATTCCTTTGCGAATTCGCATTAATTTCGAAGTTAACAAAACTTTTTTAAAATGGCAGTGATTTCAGTTAATAACAATGACCTCAAATCTCATTTGATCGAGGATCAGAAGTCCTAGGAGGGCGGAATCATGAAGTTACATGAACGATGGCAAAAAGTCATCGAACAAAATGGAAGATATTTTTCTGATTATATATATATATATATATATATATATATATATATATATATATATATATATATATATATATATATATATATATTGTTCAGAAGAAATAGAGTTTCATTTCACAATGAAAATCAGCAATTAGTTTATTGCCAAACGCAATATTAATTTTTAAGCATATTGTTTACGTAGCTGGACAATCGAATTAACTAGTGAATTAAAAAATGACTATGCACAAGATTGAATTCGAACCGAAATTGAATATCTTCTTTACAAATTTGAAAATCAAGTAAAAAAAAAAGTAGCTATTAAATACTATACAATTATTAAAATATTATACAATTTCAGTCTATAATGAAGTAGAATATATTTCTAATTTTTGGAGCATAACCTTTTAGATAACTTTTACAATTTTTTAACACTTTTTGCCATCTACTTCTTCAATTTTATAATTTTAAAATTAACATCACTTCCATTTTTTTCTACTCCTTTTTACTATTAATTCCCACATCTTTTCATGTTATTTTCTATTTTTCGTTACTCCAGAAATTTTCTAAAATCATCAATACAAATCCAATCCCCTTGAAAATTAAAATTCAATCCTCATCATGATCTTTGGTTATGTATAAAAACAACCAAATAAAGCCACCTTGATTTTTGACCGCAACCGCACAATCAAAAAATCAGGGTGGCTTTATTTAGTTGGGATACAATCATAGATATAAAGGCTCTATATTAGTCCCTGGATACAATGGAAGATCTTACACCAACCAATAAAATTTTTTTATCACAATTTGTTGTATTTATTCGCCAGGTTGCGGGGTGATTTTACCCTATATATAGAGGCAGACCGTAGTGGCTCAAGGGATAGAGTTCTTGCGGTCCAATGAGGTGCCTTGGTTCGAATCCGGGTGATGGCTGATACATTACATTTCCGCACCCGGCTCATACCGACCACAGTGCTGGTGAAAAAACATCCTCAGTGGTAGACGGATCATGGGTTAGAGTCCCCTTGTCATCAGGCTAATCATGGGAGGTTTTCGTGATTTTCCTCTCAATGTAAAATGTTTCCTCTCGGTTTGTTCCATAAAAAAAAATACAGAAGTTCCCTTGTCTTCTGGGTTGGGTCCAAATATCCTAGATTACGATGTTGAACTTTGGTAGTCGTAAACCCGAATTTGGGTCGACAGTTCAAACACGGTGTAAAAAAATTAATAAAATAAAAGCTTAAAACTGCACGTTTCTTTTAAAATTGTTTAATTTACTGTTATTTTTGACCTGTCACGCTAACAGTAACATTATCGATATTGAGTTTAAACCGGAAATTTATTTCCAGAAAATATAAATAGCTTTTAGTTGTCAATGACAATGTCGAATATAATATGATTCATTTTTAAATAAATATTTATTCATCGTTTGCATTTTATATATATACTTTTCTGCTTTATATATATGACGTCCATAAATCCAGTGCGTGACAAATTTCTATAAATTACTCAATAATTAAGTATGCAGAAGCTTCTCGAAACTGTATTGACGTCGACGACGTCGAAAAAAGAAGGCGAGACTAAAAAATGAAAGATAGATGGATAGTTTTTGATGTAAAAGTAGAGTGTTATCCATATTTAATCACTGCATTTCGTAAATAAAACCGAAATTAAGCGACAGTTAAAAAAATTTCTGAAGTTTATTAGTAAACGTAACGTTTTTAATCTTTCTAAAACATTTTTTGAAGATTTATAACTCTAACAAAGAAAATAAACTATTTAAATATTTATTTTACGTGACGGTGAAACTGTTAAATTGTGAGTCTTCATAAAATGTTAATAAGGCATTAAATTATAATTTTTATACGCGGTTAAAGCTTGTTATATTGTAAAGAATGGAAACAAAAGCATAAGCAACGGCATGTAAGAGTTTTTTTTTCTTCACATTTATTTACCATGGCGTACTAATAAAATTTGTTTTTTATTTGTTATTATGAATAAATTTACCGAGCGAAAGGATTTTAAGCGTTATATTTTAAAATTTTAGGAAAATTTTTTTTTTTTGAAAATGATACGTAAAAGTCGGTTATAACGAGAATTTATGATAAGCAGATGAAATTGTCGTTAAAGTGAGCTTGCCGTTATAAACAAATACCCATATTTAATGTTGAATAGACTGCTTTTGTTAACTGTGCGCGAAATAATAAACGGATCACTTTGAATAACTTTTGAGCTAGTGAGGGGATCTTCATATTACAGTGGGTGACTCCTGTCAGATGAAGATCCGCTATGCTAATTAATTGGTGCAGACGATATTTTAAGTTACAAAATCTAACACAAAAACGTACTTTCTCTGAACAAACATACGTTTTTTTCGACAGATTCTGATTTCTGACCCCAAAGTAACCGCAATTTGGGAAATGTCCCAATACTTCCCAATTACATGGTTAGAAGAACGGACCAAAGTTAGAACATCTTAATTTTAATTTTATTTCTGGTGTATTAGAGAAAATTTTACATGGCAAAATACAAAATTTGACAAAATTGTCAAATGGTTCCAAAGAAATCGATTTGTAAAAATGCGACTTGAATTTTCAACTTTAAATACTCTTATTTCTCAGGAACTATTCACCCGATTTCGCTCAAATTTTGTATTTTGGCCACGTTTAGTTACATTCCTTAAAATTAGGTCAAAAATTGTAAACCTTACAAATTTGGGGATCAGAAAACCGAGTCTGATGAAAAATCGGTATGTTTATTAAGAGTAAGTACGCTTTTGCGTTTGATTTCATAACTATAAATATCGTCCGCACTATTTAATTAGCATATTTGAGTAGGAAATTTGTCGTAATAACGGAATTCGTCGTACAGGGGAAATGGACGGATAGATATAAGAGCTTTTACTGTATATAAACAAGTATCTTATTATTTGACAAAACTTTTAGTAATACAAGTTACAGTACTTTTTTTACCCGCTGTAAATCTAAGTAAAATCTGCTTATTTTAAGTTTTAGTTTTTCTAGCTCGCTTATCTGAAATTAAAATTTAATATATTTTTACTTTTGAAGAAAACTTACACCGTTAGAAATTTTGGAGCGGGATGAATCATAATATCGCTTAAAATTTCTGCAGCCATAATATCTTAATCGAGTCATATTATCGTAAGTAATAGTTTATTATAGGTACGCAACTGCGCTAGGTATTATAATGTTTTTGTGTTATCTATAATGTTTTTTTTTCTTTCTAAAATTAGAGGGATTCTTCCCCTGTTCGCTATCACTCCCTCGTTGAAGGCCATAACTACACCGTTGTCAGTCACCTCTTGAATCGTAAGAGAACGTTACAGCGAAAAACTATAATTTTACTGTTGCTATTTCTTTCTTCAGGACGAAATTTCCGAAAAACCGTCAATATAAGCTATTTAATTACACCAAAACTAATTCTGAAATTCAAACAAACAGACGCGTTATACATTTTTAAACTTTTTAGTACTCAGTTGTAAAAAAAAAAAAAAAAAAAAAAAAGCATAATTTTCCAGCTAATAGTTTTCAATTAATTGAATTACGAGGCGAAAATAAACAGTCTTCATCTTAGATATGAAATAACTCATAGTTAATGACCGCATCAATAATATTTTCATATTCGAATGCTATTTAAACATTTTTATAGAAATGTGCAAAATTTCATATCGTTTCATGAAATAGTTTTAGAGTTATGGCAGTAAAAAGCATGCTAGGTGAAAATTTTCTAAAACAGCTGTAACAGTGGCAATAATTTTTTTTGTTGTATTATTATTATTTAATATAGAGAAGTTTAACACAAACAATTGTTAAGAAGTGTGAAAAGCACTAAATAACTAAAGCCTTAGATGAAACAAATTCTTAAAAAAAAAGTTATATTTGTCTTTTTACACCTTTTTTCTTGTTTATTATTTCTTAATTCTTGTTTATAATTGCTTGTTTATTATTTGTTTATTAAAAAAAAAAAAAAGAAGTTAAGATAAATGAAGTATTCAAGCATTACTTCATGTATCTTAACTTCTATTTTTTTTCTGTCATTTATCCTTTATTTATTTCTTGAAGGGGGAGTGTTAAATAGGAATTTAACATTTAGTGTAATAACTCTTGCTAATAATTTTATCACACTTTTGCACAAGAACTCACAAATCTTTTCTCACATATTTCAAAGACATTCTAGTTTCAGTTTGTAAACAAAACAACATGGAAAGCAGTGTCTGAAGAAAGCAAATCTTTCGGGATGCACTCATCTCTTATTGGGCAATGGAACGGCAGCGGAGCCAATCAGATGAAGGAATGAGACTTTTGGAATTCCGCTTAAGATGAGGCGATTGAGTGTAGGGCTGATAAGCCGAAGACAAAATAGAAAAACTTTTCGTTTTTGTTGGCATCAGTCTGATTTTCATCCTTGCCGCGAGCTTTGAAACAAGAAAAGAGTTGGTAGTTGGTTTTCATGAGGCGAGGGGGCTTCGGCCCCTTAGCAAAAAATAAAAAGTGAGAGAGTGTGCAGCTCCAATTTTAGGGAGTAAATTCTTTAGCGAGGAGAAGAATCTCTTCTCATCTCAAAATTTTTTTCTAAATTCTTTGCTGTTTTAGCAATCTAATATTTCATTGCCAGTATGGATATACGATGGCAAATTATTTTGGTGTTTTGAAATCATAAAATTGATGTAAAATTTCAGTACTTAAAGTACTTGTCTATTATAGCCAAGAAAATAAAAATGTTTTGTAAGTATATTCTGATTCTATTCTCCTTGATGTTTCTGTTCTGATTAGTTTTTTGATTTGATCTTATTCTAAAAATCTTTTTTTTATTCTAGAGAATTGAGCGTTTCACATGTTTTGTACTAACCCTATGATCTTAATTTATATCGCAGCACGTGTTAACATCACTATAAATGATTTTATAGCATAAAATTTAAGAGTAGTTTTTGATTGCAGCTTCATTCTCATTTTACAGTTTCTATGCTTGAGTTTTAAATTTATCTTTTATTCTCAATTTTATACACGTTCTGATTACTGATTAATTTTTCGGCCAGTCAGTCTTGATCTTAAATCTTAATATTTAAATGTAATCATTAAGTATTATATATAAATGGATAAATAAATATAGATAATATTTAATTATGCAATGCCATAATAAAACAACCACCACGTGTTATATGTTCACCATGTTATTATGGTACCGTGTAATATGTGGCGCCGTTTATGGTCAGAACCTGGTATTAGTTTAATTTTTTTTCAATTCTCTAGATATTTGGCTCTAAATTTAAACGTAATCAATGTGTGAAGATAATTTTTTTTATATATTATTACTCTAGTGATGATTACACTAGGATATTTTAATGATTTATTTTCTCACTCTCTCTCAGATAAATATTTTGCATATTACATCATTGATAAATTTACTGTGAATTTATACTTTATTTCCTTGTAAGGAATATTGTTTTTAATATTTGAAAATATAATTTAACTTGAACATATGTTTTGATATTTCTAAATATCAGTATTATGACAAAGTATTTCATGAGATACCTATTAATCTGTATATATATTTTTTGAGTGATAACATTCTTGTTTGCAAAATTTAGAATGAAATTAATAATTCATTAAATAGAAAACTGAAAATTTTTGGGAATATAGTAAACAGTGGTGTATTTTATGTGTATATTTGAAATGATGATTATGATATATATATATATATATTTCAGTGTAACAGTAGAATTCTCAAAAATTGATGCTATTTATTAATTGTTGAAATATTTTTTCATTGATATTTTAATGGTAGCTATTACTTCTGTAAATATTTCTGTGATTTAAATCTAAATTGAAACATTATGGCTAAATCTTCACATTCTTTAGCGAGTTCGCTACAAGCTTTCAATGGCAGCAAAGATGCAAATTTAAATTTTTTTCTGAATAATTTAGAGCAAATCGCTCAGTTAGAAAAATGGGACAACAAAAAAAAAAGTCTGATATTAAAGTTAAATCTTGCAGGAGAAGCATTGAAAGTAGTTAGTGAGGCCAAAACAAATGTTGACATGGAATACGAATGCATAGTTAAATTATTAAAAGATAAATTTTCTAGGAAATTAAGTTATGCAGAGTTACAAAGTAAATTTAACTCATTGATTCAAAAACCAAATCAAAGCATAAGAAATTTAATTGAAGAGGTAGAAAAGGCTACTAATGAGTATCTAGAAATCAATGGAGATAGTAATGAGCAAACTTTAAGTCTAGCTAGGAAAATGAAATCACAAAAGCTGCTTGACAGCATGCGTCCGGATATTAGAATCGAGGTTATGAAAAGGGGAGCCTCAAATTTCAATGAAATAGGCAAAATTGCTATAGATATTGAAAATGCGATTTCAATGAATGAAGCCCATCTGAATAATGTAACAAAATCATCAGAAATTGAAATTTTATTAAGAAGCCAGATAGAAAGCAACAAAAAAATTGAGGAATTGACTCAAAAAATAAATGATTTAACTAAAACTAAATCGGTCAACAACATCTCACAATCGAACAAATTGAATCAACCAAAGATAACTTGTCATATATGTAGTAGAAATCATATCACCACAGAATGTTGGTATTATCCTAAAAATTCCAATGTAAACAACAAATTTAAGCCTTATGAAAGAAGCCGCAGCTCTTTCAGAAGAGGATTCAATAGAAATTTTAGGAATAGGGGTAACAACAGTACGGACAGAAGACAAAATAATTTAAACTAGTTAATGGTTCTTGTGACAAGTGGGAAAATACAAAGCTTACAAGAACCAGTAGAAATTCAAATGATCAAAAATTAACTGGTAACTTAAGGTTAAAAAAGAGAAATATTGGCAAAAAAGATAGATTTCCGAATGATAAGAACAAAATATATAAAACTAAAATATATGTCAATAGTAATCTTAAAGATAAAAATTTTAATTCAGATTATGATAAGGTTAAGGAATATAATTCAAAAATTTCTAATAACAATAAGAATAGTAATCGGGTAACTGAAGAGGATATAACTAAAAAAAATAGTAAAATAAAAGATACAAATGAAGAAGTAGAAAAAGTAAATAAACATGTAATGACCTGTAATAACAGTAACGATTCAGAATCTCTACCTATTATTTTGTTAAGATTTGGTAACTTAACCATTCCGGCTTTACTAGATACTGGTGCAAATCTTAGTTTAATTGATCCTATCACTCTTAATGAAATTAAAGAAAACACTAAAATAAGTTATTTATCTAGATCTGTAAGAATTCATACTATCGACAACAATACTGTTCCTTATATGTCTGCAATTTCTTCTAAATTCAAAATTGACACTAAATGGTTTCAAGGGATATTTTTTGTAACTAAGAATTCTTGGGCTTATAAATATAAAATAATTTTAGGGTATGATTTCATTCAACAGAATAAAATTATTTTAGATATACCCAACAAAAAACTTATAGTGAACCATGATTCTTTTGATTTTCTCGAAGATACTCCTCGTATTGTAAATAATGTTTTAAGTGATGTAAAGATTGAAAATAATTTTGCTTTTGCACCAAAAAAGATTGTGATAGAACCCCATTCTCAATTTCTAATTCAATTATGTATGTCTAAAGATATGAAAGATAGTAATCAAATGCTTTTTTCTCCAAGCAAGAACAAACTAAATTATACTATCTATGAATCTGTTAATGAATTTAAGGATCAAAAATTTAGTACTTTAATTGAAAATAACACAGATAATAAGATTGTGATTAATAAAGGTACAAAATTAGGAAATGTTATTGGTATTAAAGATGATGATATAATTAAACCTAAAGAAAATACTAATTACCAAATTAACAATTTAAATCTAAATGAAATTCATCAACTGAGAAAAAAAGAACTTAATGCCTCTGATTTTGATTTGAGTCATTTAAATAAGGTAGATGCGGATAAGATACTTCAAGTTTTGTTAAACAATTATCAAGTTTTCTCTCAATCTTATACAACTTTAGGATCTACGGATGCAGTAATACCTGAATTTAACTTATTGCATAATTTTTCTATACAAACAAAACCATATCCGATTCCTAATATTGCAAAAAATTTTGCCAAAAAAGAGATTAATGATCTATTAAATGCAGGAATTATTGAACCATCTTCTTCCAATTATTGTTTTCCTGTGATTTTTGTCAAGAAAAAGCCTTATGTAAATGATCCTAACTTACAAAAATTCAGGATGGTAATAGATTATAGATTACTTAACTCAGTTACTGAGACTTTTAAAATTTGTCTTCCAAAAATCAATGATATCTTACATAACATTTCTGGAAAATTATTATATAGTGTATTAGATCTCAAGAGTGCATTTTTCCAGATAAAATTAAAAGAACAGGATAAATCCAAATTAGCATTTTGTTGTGAGATAGGCAACTTTCAACCTACTCGCCTTCCTTTTGGTTCTCGCAACAGTACATCTTTTTTCCATAATTTAATTTCTAAATGTTTAGACGATATTAAGGGACCTAATTTGCAATATTTCCTTGACGACATTGTTCTTGCTGCAAATTCTATGGAAGAAATGTCACAGTTACTTGTTAAGGTTTTTGACAGATTAAAGAAATTTAATTTAACTCTTGATCCAGCTAAAATACAAATTTGCAAGTCTGAAATTAAATATTTAGGTTTTGATGTTAATTCAAATGGTTTTTCACCTGCATCTGAAAATGTAAATAAGATTTTAAAATTTCCTATTCCAAAAGATGTGAAACAAGTTCAAACTTTTTTAGGTATGATTGGTTATTTCAGACATTTAATTTATAACTTCGCAGAGATTGTTAAACCTATTGTAAATTTAACGAAAAAGAATGTTACTTTTAATTGGAATAAAGACTGTCAGGATGCTTTTAAAAATATATCTGAACAATTATTGCTTAAACCTACTTTAAAGAATATAAATGATGAAGAAAAATTTTACTTGGTAACTGATGCTTCTAGCAATGCTCTGTGTGGAATTCTAATGCAAAAAAATAATGACAATTTTGACCCAATAGAGTTTTATTCTAGGCAGTTAACCCATTCTGAATCTAAATACCCATCTATCAGGAGGGAACTCTTAGCCATTGTAGATTCTATTAAGTATTTTGATAAGTTTCTTTATGGCAAAAATTTTGTTATTTTTACTGATGCTAAAGCTCTAACTTTTCATATAAATTTACAAAAACAACCTGAAATAGTAAGTCGATGGTTAATGTATATGCAGGAATTTAGTTACACAATTCAACATATTCCTGGTTTTAAAAATCCTGCTGATTATCTATCTAGAGTAACTAATGATAATGCTGTAGTAAATAATGCAAACATTTTTGAAGTTAATGATAATCTTAAAATAGAGAATATAAAAAATTCTCAACAAAATTGTAAACAAACTCAGGAAATCTTTAAAAAACTAAATGATAACGACAAACTAACTTCTAAGAAATTTTTTTTAAATAATGATGGTATTTTGATGATGAAGGTGAGACCACCTAAACACCCTTATAAGACTTTGAATAGAATTTTTATACCCATCTCATTAAGAGGGGAAATTTTAAAGGCAGCTCATGCAGCACATTTTGGTGTATTTAAAACTTATAATTTATTAAAAAAAAATTATGCTTGGTATGGAATGTTAGCAGATACTAAAAATTTTGTAGAATCTTGTGATGCATGTTTGGCACATAAGCCTAAGGCTAAATTAACTGAGACAAAATTAATTGAAAAAGGTGATTTAAGTGTAGGACAAATTTTATCAATAGATATTGTAGGGAAATTACCCAGATCAATTGATAATAAATTCTTTATTTTAACCATAATTGACAACTACTCACGTTATTTAGAGGCAATACCCTTAACTAACATTAAATCTTCTACAATTATCAATAACTTAAATGAATATTTTTCCAAATTTGGTTTGCCTCAATCCATTATTTCTGATAATGGTACTAACTTTACTTCGGAGGAGTTTGAAAATTTTATTAGGGCACTGAGTATTGAACATCGTAAAACCTCATTTTACTATCCTATGGCTAATGGACTAATAGAAAGGTCACATAGAGTTCTCAAAGAATCTTTAGCATCTATGTGTAACAACAGCTGGGATTGGACTAAGAAATTACTTTTTTTTAAACTTCATTATAATGCTTCTATTCATGCAGTGACTGGATATACACCAGCTGAATTATTTTTTGGCAGAAATTTAACTATACCTTTAAATATACATGTTTCGGCTAGGAAAGGAGAGACACCAACTAATTTTCTCAAGAATTTAAAAGAACATATTGCAGAGACGAGAGATATAGTTTCCAAAAATGAGAGTAAATACTTTGAGCAGCACAGTAAACAAATAAAAGGGAGAGCAATCCCAAATTTTGAAAATAATGATTTGATATATTTAAAAATTAATACTGATGTAAATACCTTTCAACCTAAATATGAAGGACCATTTAAGGTCACTAAAAAATTCAGAGGAAATAATTACCTCATTCACATTAAAGATGATAAAAGAGATATTTATAAAAAATATCATGTAAGTAAACTTTTCAAAAAAAGGTTGCTAAAAGAAAAATTGAGTAATGACATGTCTAATATAAATGATCTTGATGAGAGTTTTGAATATTAAGCTGAGATAGTGTAAATTATTTATCACGTATTGTATAAGGTATTGATATTGACAATTTTGGCTTGAAATTTATTTAATGTAAAAATTTAGTTAGCAATATTTTTTTTTCATGGTTAGATTTTTGAATTGCATCTTTCTCCTTCGAGCTCAAAATTTAATATTTGATGATAAATGGCTGGCCCAATCATCATTAAATATGGAAACATCCCATTCAAAAATTAAGCTAGATTTTTTTCTTGGTTTTCTCTTTCTGATAACCATTTTATTTTTTTAGCTACTAAGGAATTTTTACAATCCTTGTGATGCAAATATTTGGTTATATTGTCATTTCAATCACTTTTATTTTAGATAGTGATAATGAATAGAAAGATTTGATATGGTAATAAGAATAATAAATGTGAATGAAAATAATAAGTATGAGAAAATTGATAATATAAAGGTATGATAATTTGAAATAACAACAATGTAAAAAACAAACATAATATTGAAGGTATTATCACAAATTGAAAGTACGAGAAACAAAGTATATTAGAAATGGTTTTTATACAAACCAAATCTTTGAGTGAGCTATGTGGATCAAATGTGTATATAAAATTTTTTTTGCTCCACATCATTAAAATATTTGTATGACTTGAGAGAGAGAGAGTGAGCAAAAATTCTCAAGGAAAATGAACAGAAATACTATATTGTTATGATTATGATATATGTTATAATTGAATTATTTCCAGTAGTATTACATTCTTGGCACAACAATTTTTTTTTTTTTTTACATTTTTTTTTCTCAAAAAGAGGTGATAATGTTAAATAGGAATTTAACATTTAGTGTAATAACTCTTGCTAATAATTTTATCACACTTTTGCACAAGAACTCACAAATCTTTTCTCACATATTTCAAAGACATTCTAGTTTCAGTTTGTAAACAAAACAACATGGAAAGCAGTGTCTGAAGAAAGCAAATCTTTCGGGATGCACTCATCTCTTATTGGGCAATGGAACGGCAGCGGAGCCAATCAGATGAAGGAATGAGACTTTTGGAATTCCGCTTAAGATGAGGCGATTGAGTGTAGGGCTGATAAGCCGAAGACAAAATAGAAAAACTTTTCGTTTTTGTTGGCATCAGTCTGATTTTCATCCTTGCCGCGAGCTTTGAAACAAGAAAAGAGTTGGTAGTTGGTTTTCATGAGGCGAGGGGGCTTCGGCCCCTTAGCAAAAAATAAAAAGTGAGAGAGTGTGCAGCTCCAATTTTAGGGAGTAAATTCTTTAGCGAGGAGAAGAATCTCTTCTCATCTCAAAATTTTTTTCTAAATTCTTTGCTGTTTTAGCAATCTAATATTTCATTGCCAGTATGGATATACGATGGCAAATTATTTTGGTGTTTTGAAATCATAAAATTGATGTAAAATTTCAGTACTTAAAGTACTTGTCTATTATAGCCAAGAAAATAAAAATGTTTTGTAAGTATATTCTGATTCTATTCTCCTTGATGTTTCTGTTCTGATTAGTTTTTTGATTTGATCTTATTCTAAAAATCTTTTTTTTATTCTAGAGAATTGAGCGTTTCACATGTTTTGTACTAACCCTATGATCTTAATTTATATCGCAGCACGTGTTAACATCACTATAAATGATTTTATAGCATAAAATTTAAGAGTAGTTTTTGATTGCAGCTTCATTCTCATTTTACAGTTTCTATGCTTGAGTTTTAAATTTATCTTTTATTCTCAATTTTATACACGTTCTGATTACTGATTAATTTTTCGGCCAGTCAGTCTTGATCTTAAATCTTAATATTTAAATGTAATCATTAAGTATTATATATAAATGGATAAATAAATATAGATAATATTTAATTATGCAATGCCATAATAAAACAACCACCATGTTATATGTTCACCGTGTGATAGGGAGCAAGTTATTAATTTTTCAAAAAACAAATAAATTTACAATATTTACTGAAACATATCATTTTAATATTGAAATACATAAGATGAAAATAATTCCCTGAAAATAATGAAATAAATGAATCTCTATGCAAAAAATTCTTTAAGAAAAAAAAAAAAAAAAAAAAACTAAATTTCAAACGATCAGAAGAGTTTATTAACATTTCAAAAAAAAAAAAAAAAATTCCAGTTTACTAAAGTCAAATGGGATCAAAAAGTCATTCCACGTTTATTTCTTTCCTCCGCCTTTAATATTTATTCAAATATTCTCAACCGATTTTACGACGGAAATTAATCGTTTGCTTTACTTCACCATTAGAAACAGAACGAATAAAAAAAGAATTCCAAAAGCATGTTTTATGTATAAAAAATCAACCCATCACAAGTTTGCCCCTTCAAAAATATCATTTTTGATAACCGGCCTCTTACAAATTCGGGAGGGAGATATAAAAAAAAAAAAAAAATACTCATCTTAGAAAACACATTGCTATCGTTTGTTTTTTGTCGTTCCATCATCGATATAGCTATTCGCTCTCTCCATTGCTCTTACATTTGGAATGAAGACGCTACCCAGTAGCAATTCGAATGTATCCCTCCTCCCTGTTATCATTCATAACTCATTTCTTGCGCCATCTCCGCAGGCGTAGGTATAGCGGGGAAGTGGACGCTGAGTGCTTTGGTAAAGTAAAGCTAGGAGAAAGTGGTTTCGCGTGCGTGTTTCTATGTTGGCGTGCATTATTGATCGTTTCGTGGGAGCGGAGAAGTAGGTACACTGGTTGCTCTCGCAGTTTCGAAATTTTCTTCCATGTTCATAGCTTTTGGAATCTTATTCTCAGAGGTGATGAAATTCTTACCCATTTCGACCACCCAGCCCAAGTGTTTACATTTGGAATATTAATGGTTATGATAGCGTAATTTTCTATTTTAATCGTTTATGATAATTTTAGAGTTGTACGTTAAAACTATTGATATTAAAATTAATATTGGTTTATGCTATAACTTATCCTGAAAAAGAAAAAACAAGAACAAATTCGTTTCATTTCTCGGTTCGTATATTCGATTCATAGGGCTGCTATTCAGGAAGAGATAAAAACAAACTGATAGGTAGTAAGAACACTTTAATTTGACAGAAACAAACTCTGTATGACTACCATTATTTCTTTACAGTAACAACATATAAGAAGCAAACATTTATACTTCACCTATTAAAAACTACTGGCAGTCACGATAAATTAATTCCACTCAAAAATCCATTAAAAACTCTCTTCCATTCGAATCCATCATTCAAAAAATCTCTTGTAACAGAATTTATTTCCCCCAGTGTTATTATTTGTGCGATTTGAAAATCATTTCTATGTTTTTAGTTTGGCAGAAAACGTACACAAAGTTTTCAATTTTTCTTTCGTTTTTATGTGAATGAAACATTTGTGACAGAAAACAACACTACATTGAGGAAGAATGGTGAATCAGAAAGACTAGTCAATGGTTTTTCAGGAAGACTAATAGAGGGTTAATCAGGAATACTAGTCAGGTATCTATGGAAGACTAGTCGATGGTTAATCACGAACACTAGGTAGGGATATATGGAAGACTAGTCATTGGTTAATCAGGAAAACTAGTCATGGATCTATTGAAGACAAGGCTATCGTTAACCAGGAAGACTAGTCATGGATATATGGAAGACTGGACGATGGTTACTCAGGAAGACGTCATGGATCTTTGGAGGACTAGACGATGGTTAATCGGGAAAACTAGTCATGGATCTATGAAAGACAAGACGATGTTTTTTTTTTAAATATACTCAGCATCCAAAATTATATTTCTATTTGATTTTTTGAAAGTATCTTTTGTATATTCTGTGAAAAACATAGGAGGACCACTACATTAGACCAGCGGTTCCCAAATGGTGTTCCACTTATCCCTAGGGTTCCGCAGAAGAGTTAAAGGGCACACCGAGTTAGGACTTTTTTATAACAGTTCATTTTTAAACAGGGTATTTTTTTAAATTATTGAAATCTTTAATTATATTTAGTTCCAATAAATAATCCATTATTTACTTATTATTTAGTTTGCTTTTATAAAATCAAATTTAAGATAAAACGCCAAAGAGACAGAAAAAAAATATTTTTTTTTGAAAAATATTTATAATTTTTCCAACAACATGAAAAGGACATGCATCTATAAAAAAATCGCAATAGTATTTCACATCAAATCAAAATAAAATGGCTGAATTCTTTAATTAAGAAATACGTTTCCATAAAAATCATTTTCAACTTCTTTAACCGTTCTTTTTTTTATACATAGCAATATAAAAACAAATTTTCAGCTAGATTAGATTTATCTCCAAGAATGCGAGTTTAAACATGAAACCTAATTCAAGATTATTAATAATAAAACGATGAAAAAAATTCATTCATTTCATTAAATGTAAAGAAGTCTAATAGTCAAAATAAAGCAGCCTTTTAATGTTTATAACGTACACAATTGTTCTCATTTACTTTATGAAGTGGTGTTCCGCCGGAACAAGCTTGATTATTTAGGGTACCGCTGGAACAAGCTTGATCTTTAAGGGTTCCGTAGCCTAAGACAAATTGCGAACCTCTGGTCTAGACTACAGCTACTTGGCTGATTTTTTCCTTCTTCAAAGATTTCAGCTGTATTTTGAATCAGTAAAATAAAAATGAATAATAAAAAAAAAAAAACGTTTACCATACCGTATCCGTACAGCAGTTAAAATTAATAGCCAAAAGAATCTCTATAACCCGATACTCTTCCAATATATGAATTTTAAAAAAAAGTTCTATAATTGTTTGCTTTTCTGATGGAACTCTTTCTTTCATCACGTGATGTTGATTTTTCGGTTTCCCCTTTTCTAGTAACAGACAGAAGAACAAAAGACATCAACTGCCATATCGGAAAGATCAGACGATAACAGCCGTCAAAATTTTTTTTTATTTTGTTTTATTTGTGAGCCTAAACACACGTTTTGCACCTGGTTAAACCGAAGAGAAGTAATTAAAGTTTTATTACCCAGTGGCAGCTGGAAGTTTTTATTTTTCTATGTTATTTCAAAGAATTTATCATATCTAATTATTTTTCCCAAATGGCAACTTCATTTCATATTGTTCCACTTCGGAATTTCGTGAGTTGGAATTCATTAAAGAAATATGCACGCGAGCGAAAATTGTTTTATTTAGTTTGGTTTTAAGAAACCCGTCCTTTTCAATAATTCTTAATGAAAAATGCTTTATAAATAATTCAAGAAAGCTAATATTTCACGCCATTAATCAAATGAAAGTTCTTTCTGTTTTCTTTCTACGTAATGAAATGAACTAAACAACATTAAATGGACTGACAAGAGAAAATTGAATTGATTAGTTCGGTGAAGTTAATTACAACTTTATAGAATTTATTTTTAATTTTCATTTACGAATCGTGTATATTCGTTCAAATTGTTGATATAGAATTGCTATTTTGTTTTCCTATCTTATTTAACTTCAACGTTTTTATTTACTCGTTTTCGTTTCTTACAGTCTGTAAGCTTGTCATTAAAATTTTGAACGATTTCAGACCAGCTAGAGTATTGTGGCATGTGACATTGCATGTTTAAATTCCTTCCTGGTGGTTACAAGTTGAATTTATTGTCATTTTAACAACAAATAGAATTTATGAATCCGTCAAATTTTCGACCAATTTCCGTCTAACTAAAGTACGGAAATCTCTTCTGGAATTCTGTGTGTGATGGCGGTATAAGTTTAATTTTTTTCTGCTACATGAATGTATCGCTGAATGTATTCGTTAATCTAAATTTCGACTCCTTTCCGACTAACTAGAGAACACAAATCTCCACCCGTTCTGCCTGCCTGGTGGCCGTGAAATTTTTATTTTTTTTTTTCCTGACGGTTGGTTACTAGCAGAAGTTTTATCGTAATTTAAACACCAAATTCAATTTATCAATAAAATTTTTTTACCGTTTTCCGACTTAGTAGAGTGCTGAAAGCAAATATGGAGCTTTGTGTCTATGGGCAGTACTAGTTTCGATCTTTTTCGGATTACAACTTTCGGATTTCGGCTGCAAACAGATTTATAGCTATATTATCGCTAAAAGAAAATTATGATGAATCCAAATTTTGACAACTTTTCGGCTAGCTAGAGTGCTTGCATTTTAACTGGAGCTATATACCTGTTGAAAATACAAGATTGATTTGTTTAATTAAATGGTGAGGGTTTTATGGTGGGTCTCGAGGTGAGGATTTTAAAATTTTGGCATGTTTATCCAAAATTTTGAAAACTTTTGACTGTTTACCACTCTATAAAATATTTGACAAAACACGCAGTAGTTGGTAGCCCTGTATGTAATGGCATACAATTGTAATTAAATTTTCATTTCAGTATCATTTGGGAAAAAATAAATCCTCAAAATTGGTTTTTTAGAGAGAACTTTGAAAGTTTAAGAGCCCATAAAAATTCCTTTTCAAATGTTTGTGGAAAAGTTTTTTCGTAAAAAACCCTCTCTGAGGTTTTATACCTGTAAAAATGTATTAGACAGACATTCTACATCGTGTGAAAAATGTTGTTATGACTTCTAAACTATTAGTTCTATCATCTCTTACTTAATCTCATTCGATTCGGCATAACAAAACACATCGGAAACAATACCTCACTTGTCTAGATAACTCTCCCATGAACACCTCTTCCTTCTTTTTTGTCCAAACTAGCGATGTCCTGCGCCTTTTTATTACTCTCAACAAGAGAGCACTTAACAGCTTGCCAACGGGTAGAAATTTGCACCATTTTTGAGTCACCTTTACTGTACTTAAATGCGTCTATGGGTATTATTAAGAAAAATAATAATTCCTTTCCTTGCTACCACTTTTAGAACAGATTCCTAATATACCTACATCATACCAGGCATGTGACACTGCTGGCAAGAACACCATCACTACTGATTACGACTCCAAAACGTGAGCAAAACTTTAATGTCAGCTTTTTATACAAATAATAAGCTCGGTTTAATATGTTTAGTTTAAAACTCATTCAAATCAAATTTATGTAACTTGGCACCAAATAATAAAAGTATAGATTTTGCTACCACTGAAGAAAAATCTTCAGCAAAAACATTGGAAGCTTTGGTCATATATAAAACACAGAATAATTCCAGCATTTGACACATATAAGGTAATCCAATTTCAGTTCTAAATTACAACCACCATAGTCTCTTGAATAGAAATTACTCATTCCTTATTTCGATTTATTTCTATACGCTATAATTCAACTGCACCAAGTAACAACCACATTCCTTCCCTCAAGGGGATGTTGCGAACAGAAAACGTTCTCTATCCATCGAATTTGATATCTAAATCCATCCTTAGGATCTGGCAATAAACTTATGTTTCCGCCTATTCTACCTCATTATAACGCAGCGGGTATTTTAATGCCGATTTAATAGTTCTCATTTTCCATGAAGTTCGGTATAAATCTGGAGGAATTATGCAAAATAGAACGAGGAAAATGAGTTGCCAAACTCTGAATTATAAACTCGGAAATACCGTTAATGCTCGAAGGATGGATGTAACGCCTTCACCGTTCTATTCTTCCAGCAGAATCGTTAATGATTCAGTTATCGTTTTCGAATAGTTCGCCGGTGTTGATTGTAAAATGAATAAATTGATTTTAAAGACTTGATTGCGAAGAGCCTAATATTCATATTCCTTCGACGTCAGATTTTCCCGATCGAAATTTCAGATAAGAAATATTTCAAGCAGTCATTGTTTATAAAATTTTCGACGCGTATTTTAATGAAACTTAGTATAGTTAAAAGCTTAGAAAATCCCAATCCCATATGGGTAAATGCAACTCATTTGTGCATAGGGCTGTTCGTGAATAAAAAATTGTGATTAATCTCAAATACATTAATGATCAGATATATTGATGCCATTTTTCGCATTGACTTTTCTGAATTTCTAAGTTAATTACCTTCAATTTATCCAAATCATTTAAATCTTGTCGAAACTAATGATAATGATATTGCAGTAAACTTTTTAAATTTACTCATAGCATTTTGCCACGAACCCGTTCTCTATGTTTACGATAAACGCGAAGACTTCAAATTCGAGGTCAAAGTGCTCAGAGGTATTATTTCTCAAACTATCGGATTTAAAAGAATTTGCAACAACAAAACCAGCTATGCGTTGGGAGTTGAATATTTTAAAGCTAAATTTATTTGCAACAGCTTTCTAGTTAATTTTACCAATCACCTTTCGGCTCAATTTGAATTTTAAGTTTAAATTTACTTTTTAATACACTGGTGTAAGAAATTGAGAGAATTTGCAGACTTGGTCGATTATCCCTAGAACTACTGGGTCGATTTTAATGAAATTTGATACGTACGTACATTGATACAATACAAGACAAATAACCATTTAACAATTGTAATACACACGTATGATCGTGCATAACTCTCGTATTAGTCGGAAGGCATGAAACAGCGGTTACAGAATAAAAATAAATAAATAAATGGGTTAATAGGGAGTATGGCCCCCTCTTATAGATATACAGGCCTTGCATCGTGATTTCATAATTGAAATAAGGCAGTTCATCATTTCCTGTGGCAAACGGCATGAATTGTCCTGTAGCAATTTCATACCTTCCAACTCCAGCGAGTGTTACGCGCGATCAAACGTGTGTATTACAATTGTTGAATGGTTATTTGTTTTGTATTGTATCAATGTATGTGCATATATATATATATATATATATATATATATATATATATATATACTTATACAAATTAAATTTCAAATTATCGCTTTCGTATTTAATTTCATGGCATCTAAAATCTGACGTAAAAAAAGCATTATTATTATCCGTAATTTTCAAATAAGTTTAAAATATAAAACCCCGAATAAAAATATTTCAACTTTAATTAAACTCTCCAAAATATTAATAAAATTTTTTTACGAGAGTAAAATACTTAATTGTCTTTCGATAAAAGGCGCTTGAAAGTTTATTTTTTTTTGACGTAAATGAAGTGTCATTTATTCTAAAAGTTAATAAATGAGGTGAGGATATAATCAAGTAATCAATCTTGCTTACGTTAGTTTACGTTTTTATTACGTCCTTTAACTTGAACGCCCCTGAAATAGCTTTATAAATAGTTTTAAATAAAAATTAACTTTAATTTTCTTAAGAAACCATTTTTTATCATGTCATTTGGAGATACTAAGAAAAGCTTCTTTAGATTGCCGTTAAAAAAATTATAAAAAAAATTCGTGATAAAAGTATTTAGTTTTTGTTTCAAGTTTGTTTTTGTGAATGAATTTCAACTTTTTTTTTTTATCTCATTTGTGTGCAGAAAATAGAAATTATGAGTTGAAATTGCATTTGTGTTGAATCAGAAAAGAAATCAAATATTTTTATTTTAATAATATATTGCGAAACAATTGTGGGTAGCAAAAACTTTCTAGAAATTAAAAATTGAAACTTAATTACTATTTTTATTTTAAATTTTGATACTTTCGAAAGCATAGAAACGTGGATTAATATCCTATTTTATTATAAAAACAATTTTATTATTATAAAACAATTTAAATTAAACGTTTTAAATTATCATCCTTTACAATGGCTTTACTCATTTGTTTAATGGCTGTTTCACAAGAAAATAGGAACTATGAGTTGAAATTGCATTTGTGTCGAATCGGAAAAAAAAAAAAATAAATAAATAAAATACAAATATTTTTATTTTGATAAAATATCGCGAAACAATTTTGGGTTGCAAAAATTTTTAGAAACTAAAAAAAATTAAACTTAATTACTTTTATTTAAAATTTCGATACGCTCAAAACCATAGCAATATAAATTATTATCCTATTTTATAAACCATGCGTTTTTAAAAATCATTTTTGACAATGGTTAATTTTATATTGTAAATTGGCAAAAAAAAAGGGGGTATTAGTGTATTAAAAGGGGTACTTAAATTGATTAAGGAATGAAATTAAGAACAAATTTCTACCATTTTATTCTACATTAAATTGCAAAAAACTTTGAGTTCTATTATGCCAGATGAAAATAAAAATTACAGTTTTAACCCTTCAACCACGCCGAGAATTTTGTAACAGAATTTTCAGGCTACTGCAAAAAAAAAAAAAAAACTGATGCTGAAACAATTCATCACCAACTTAATTTTGGAAAGCAAAAAGTAGCAAAAATTGAGGCCTGGGAATCGGAAAGGCCACGGATTAAGAAGTGATAGCTGATGTCACGTTTCTCTGTAGTGATCGGTGACATCTTTAACCCTATGGCTAATGTGCAGCGGAGTTCTTTGCATAAAAATTTACTTTTATTTTAAAGGCATTAACATAATTTTATTTTATTTTATAGCTGGCGTTAAACAGCTGACCCAATTCTGAATTTACGACTTCCAATGTTCAATTGGAACCTTGTAATTTTGAACTCAATCCAGAAGGCAAGAGAACTCCTGGATCAAGTATTGGGGTAAACTAGTATACGTGGAAGACGTTTTGAGGAACTTAACCAATATTTGCGTTACATGGAGAGGAAAACCGCGGAAAACTTCCCGCGGTTAGCAAGAGGACAAGGGTACTTTAACCCATGATCTGTCTATCACTGAGTATATCTTACGTCAGCACTGTTGTCCAAGAGTAGAATTCGTATTAACCAACCAACGTTGGGATTCGAACCAGGGCCACCTCATTGAGAGACAAACGCTCTATTCCCGGAACAACCACAGCTCATCATTGGCATATTTGCAGATAGGGCAGTTTTTGTTAGTTTGAAGAGACGATTTTTAAAAAGAGGTGCTTTGCTGTAAAAAAAAAAGAAAGAAAGAAAGAAAGAAAAATAAATAAAGAAATAAAAAATATATAAAACTTTATTGAGGTAGCTATTTTCCCCTAATTGCAAAAACTTTTTTTTTTTACATAGTTTTACCCAAACAATTACAACTGTACAGAACAATTAAATTTGTTTAATTTCATAAATATTTGTTTAGTTTTTCCTGTACTTAAAAATAGGTGAAACTAATGAATAAATCAAACTTAAAATGCTACCCTGTTATGAGGAATAAATCTTTAAAACTTAAACTTATAACTTATTTATCGTGTTCATTTTTTCATCGCAATATTAGGTTTAAAATTTCAGGCGCCAAAAAAGTTCTATTTTTCTTTTTTCGTGTCATAAAACTCTTCTCTTAAAAGGTTTTTTCGGCATAAAAAAAATTATTGCTTCAGAAAAAAAAAAGTTATAAATATTTCCTCATAAATATATTTATTCGTGATAATTTAGGATATAATTCAGCATCAAAGAAAGAAAAAAATGAAAGTGTTATTTATTTTTACAGCGAAAATTCGTGTTCTTGTTTATTAAACTTTTGAGAGTGTAGTTCAGCCCTCGCTATCCATTTTTCAAGAAGCCATTTTTTTTCTCTTGCTATAAAAAGTCAGATTAAAGTAAGAAGCACCCAGGAAAAAAAAAAAAAGGTTGTGTAAAAAGCTCTCTTGAAGAAAAAGAAATTTTAAGAACCTGCTGGAATCAGTCAGCTGCTTATGGCATTTGTTTCCTCGTCCTTATTATCTTCCCCATTTTTCCCTACATTTCCCCTCTCTTTTTCGAGCAAACATAACAAGTTTCCCTTTTCAAATATATCCCATTTTTCATAGCATAATGACTACACTCTATACAACTTTATTTCCTAACTTTTATTTATTGTTTGTTTTATCGCTTGCGAAAAAAAAAAAAAAATTGAATCGTTTGCTCGTTATTTGAGTTTTGAACTGAAGTGAACTGAACGAACTTAACTCTTGCCACTGATAAATTTCAATGAATGGAATTGGGGAAAGTTTGGGTTTACAAATAAAAGAAAAGTTTCTCTTTTCATACCTTAACTTTTGTTCTTAGTAAATGGAATACTGTCGTCTGAAAGAGTTCGAAATTCTTTC
This sequence comes from Parasteatoda lunata, assembly GCA_949128135.1. Lineage (NCBI taxonomy): Eukaryota > Metazoa > Arthropoda > Arachnida > Araneae > Theridiidae > Parasteatoda > Parasteatoda lunata. The sequence continues at coordinate 74,118,608 of OX421978.1, read as the reverse complement.
TGCCATTTCAATTAGTCTTCTTGTTAGTGTTCAATTGTTCAATGAAATTGAAGAATTTAATTCAAAGTTTTTGAAGCGAGTTAAGTTTCAATCTGGGAAAGAACAATAGAAAATACCAGATGAATGCATTGCCATTTGATCAATTGAGAATTTCCAGAAAAAAGAAAAAACTTTAAAACCTTGTTGACATAATTCAGAACTTTTCCACTTGGTGATAATTCAACATAAATTCTAGATGATTTTTAAAAAACTACGTGACATTTCAGAGAAAATCCGAGTGTTTCGAGGTAATTAAATTTATTTTAAGAATTTTTTATTTTATTCTTTATCGTTCGCCAGGGTTGGAATTAATCCCTAACAAAACCTGATCAACTGTTTTAAAGAAAGAGGTAACTAGTATTTGAAAATACTTGTTTTAAGTATATTCACTAAATTCTTTCGTGAAATCAGCATATAAATAAATTTTTTCCAATATGTATGTCCTTCAATTTTTCATTAATTATAGTCGTCATGGATTATTCAATTGCTTCAGCAGTAAGCGAATCATGAAGCATCTTTTTCAATTTATTTAATTTAAAAAAAAGTGCTGTAAATATTTTTTAATTACAAATCTGATTTCTACTATGTACTCGACAATAACAATAAATAGAAATAAATTTAAAAGTGGAACTACAAAAAAAAAATTAAAACAAAACAAACATAATCTATATTAAGAGATTGTTACTCATAACGACTTTTTATTTTTATTCATTTGCATTATAATATGCCTTATTACGTCATAAGGTTCCCACATATCGTCAAATTTTAGAAGGTTGTAAAAAAACGTCAATATGTTTTTGTAAATTTGTGACCACAACTGGGTACTAGTTTTTAACTGATAGATGTCTGTAATTATTTGCGCTGCCCAATGGATAAAACTTGCAGTCAGTATTTTTAATTAATATTTGTAACAAAAGAGTACTACCTATTGTATTGGTGATTCAGGTTTTTCAGGTAGCGGTGCTAGAGCAGTGGTTCACAATTTTTGGCTATAGAAACCTAAATGATGGAGCTTCTTTTGGCGGAACCTTTACTTTCCAGCATTATAAAAAAGAAGAAAAAAAAAGCAGCTATGAATATACTACTCCCTTCCCAAAGAAAAAATATTTTGAATCAGTTTAATGTGTCGAACGAAATATTATGAATATGAAGAATTTTTTCTTGGTCTTCCAAATTATGGTTCAATCTCTTACCTAAGATGGTCCAGACGTCCAAGGGGTTCAAGGTACAACACATGATTGTCCATGGTACAGCATATGATGGTCCTAGATGCAACACCGTGCTGTACCTTGGTCCGATTCTCTTTCCTGAATGGTAAGACAGAATTCTCTTAACAAAAAATTATACTAATTGATTAGTGCGTTTTGTATTTCCCATAATATTTCGAAAGAAGTACTCTAAGTTCCTTGAATTACTACTTTTTGCATAAAAAAAAAAAAAAAATCAAAAAAGTTGAAAATGATTCAATGTACAACATTTTCTCCAACTGTAGAAATTCTAGAATGCGTTGAATCATTATATTCCTTCAATATGGTGGTGTAACCTTAAGATGGTGCGAAAATTAACCATATTATTGCGTAAAAAAATAATTGAGTTTGATTTCACGATACTGAGTTACAGTTTGATTGAATATTGTTCAATATCGATATTATGGTTTTAAGGTATTGATTAATATTAATTGCTGACGAATCGATATCTGATGCAGTGCACATTTTTTAAACTAATGGAACCGTAATACTTAACCGTAATGCTCTTTGAACCATAATATTTAAAAACTATCCACTTTGACTTTTCTTAAAATTTCGATTACTGAAAAAAAAACGTTGTTTTTTTATTTATTCTAAAGACGTCCAAAACTTCGATGGTTGGCCTTCATAAACATGAGTTTTAACACAATCATAGTAATTAACTGCGAAGATTAGGCAACAGAGAGAACTAAATGGTGAAATGTTCAAGCAAAGGCCAAGGCCCACCCCAAACTGTCGTGGCAATGATGATGATGAGTATTAAAGTGGAAACTTTTTTTTTATTTCTCTGTGATGACGTCCTGTTCAATATATAACCAGATAATTAAAAATGATAAAAATTTTTAATGAAAAGTAAATTAAATTGATGATTTAATTAAAACGGAATTAAGAATGTACATAAGTAAATAGCCAATAATCATTTTTATCTCGAATTACTGTAGAATTAAATAATTGCAACATCATTCAAGCTTCCCTAAAATGAAGCACCTTGTTCTATTTCTGCAAACGATTGTTAAAATTCGAGAAAAATATCGATTCAAACAACTGAGCCTAACATAAACGATTTTACCTTTAGTAAGAAAAAATATCCTCTTCATCGAAGATGGCGGAAAAAAGACTAAAAATATAACGCATCTAAGCATAATTTTACAGATAGTTATTTCAAGTCACCATTAAGGCATAAGATAAACAAAATGGCGAACATGAAGTATATATATGCATAAATTTTCCATCAGTAAAAATGCGGTTTAATGTTTCGCTTGGCTATTTTGAAAGATGTCTCTCAAACTGCTTTTCCCTCCATTTAACCAAACGATCGGGTAAAAATGGTTGAAAGTTCCTTTTTTTTTTATTTCAGGAGAATTGCCGCTCTGCTTTAAAAAAAGTAAGAGCAGAGAGAGATATCTGATTTTGATAGCATGCTTTGATCGCAACTGCTAGATTCGAGATTTTTCTTTTTACCCTTTTTTTAATTTATTTTTATGGTGTAGATATTTTTTTCCCCATCACGCCGAATTAATCAAGCAGAATAAGAAGAAAAAATATCAATTTTTATTTTATTGAAAAAAACAGGTAATGGCGATCAATCACTTTTATTTATTTCATTTAATTATAATCAATAAAATGATAACATGCATGGGAACTTTTGTATTCCTTAATTAAATAGTTCATAATTAATAAGTAAAAGTATTGTCTTAACTTCTTTTTAGTTGTCCTGCCACTTTTTACAAGTGGTGATTTATTAATTACACTGCTTTGATTTTACTTTTAAAGTCATAATTTACAAATAATATTTGCTAAAACCTCCATATTTTACTCCATTTTGTTTGGTCAAAATTCATTAAACAATCATTTGTTTTAAATTAATTCCTCTTTCGAAAAACATGAAAATAAGCCTAATTCCCGAAAAAGTGAAACATATTATTCAAGTACTGTCATTAAACAAAAATGAAGACCAGAATTTAAGTAAAATAATATTTAAGTTTTATAGGGTAAACTAACCAGTAAAGGAACACTTAAGTTTCGCTTGCCTTTTAAAAAATCATATTTATTTCAAAAATCGTAATTTTAGTTAAATGACAATGTCAACATATTTGTTACTAATTGCAAATTATGTAAAAAAAATTGTAGAGAACTTATATAATATTGTTTTAAAGTTTTGGAGGTTCAAATAGCAAGTAGTAAGAAGACCAAGTGAAGGAACAGCTCTTACCAGTGAATGAACACCCAGTAAAGGAACACTTAATTTTGGTTATTTTTTAATGCTCTTTATGCATTTATAAGCTATACACATACTTAAAAACAAGCCTATTCTTGAAATTATAACAATAAATACTTGGAAAATGTTAAATTTTTTTTTTGTAATCATGAATTGAAAATTAAAGTGTCAACATATTAACACATACTGTTCATTCACTGGGAAATCTATGCCCAGTAAAGGAACATGCCTGTTCCCTATCTGTCTAGAAGTTGTTTTTCGTATTTTTAACATACTTTTGATGCGGAACATCACTAAAGGTACAAGAAAGTTAAAATGTATCTTTTATTTTCATTAACTTAGAAAAAAACCCAGTAAAGGAACACTTGTTCCTTCACTGGTTTTTCATTGTTTGGTGATCCAGTGAATAAACACTCCCTTATCTCAGTACTTTATTATGCTATGATGCTTAAAAAAAAAAAAAAAAAAAAAAAACGTAACTTCAATAACTATATTTTGAACTCTCTTTTTCGCAGTGAGAAAAATAAAACTATTACATGCAACTAATTCCACTTCAAACATATAAATACAAACACTCACCTTATAATTTTTTCAAAGAAACAAGGTGTTGCAGAGATAATAACAAATAAAAAATTTTTTTCCAGATAAGTCTATTTGACCAGTTAATCCAAAACATTGCTAGATGACTTCCTATTGTTTGGCAGTAAGCTATTGTTACCAATCAATCTAAAGAAAAACTTTTAAATTCTTATTTTTAATCAATATATATATGAAATGTTCCTTCACTGGGTAGTGTTCCTTCACTGGTTGGTTTACCCTATATAAGTATTATTCATTGGTAATATTAGAAGACCGCATGATAATATTAGAATTTAATTTTTACCTGCCATTTTCTTAATAACGGAGCTATTAGAATTTAAAAAATATTATTCAAAAATATTATGTTTAGTACTGCATAAAACTTTAACATTATGCATGTTTATGTAAAGTTTCTATTAAGTATAAAATTCTTTTAGATGTTCATAGTTGGAAATAGATTTGTCACACAGTTATGACTTTACCCTTTTACTGTAAATGACCGAAATTAGTGGTTGTTGGCTTCCACCGGTGAATATTTACAACCACATAGTCGCTTTGGTAAATATCCGAAATATATACTAGGTTTAGTTAAATGCCACTGCCCGGTATGCCCTACATCAATGTTTTTTTAAGATCAAGTGACACTTCCCAGTATGCATTTAAACGGTACTTCAAACACTGGTGTTTATTCTAATGTATCCTCAGCAGATATTAAAATATAGAATACTACTATCAACGAAAAAATTAATATAAAATATTTAGGACATTCACTAAAGCGACTATGTGATTGTTGACATTCACCGGTGAAAGTCGACATTCTCTTGATTTAGGTCATGCACTGTAACAGCCCTGAAACACAAGAGCTCTTCCGTGCACTTAAAAAAACAACTTGAGAGTTTCATTATAGATTAATAGCTATTTACAACTATAGCTATAGATTAATAGCTATTTACAACTATAGCGAGAATGGCTATTTGACAACTACAGTCAAACCTCTGTTTAACGAAGTCGTTAAATCCCGATAATAAGTTCGTTATATGGAAAATTCGTTGAATAGAAAATCACCTTTTAAAATATTTTTGCAACACAAAACAGGTTTTAAATTCATAAACACTAGACATAATTATTAAAATACCAATTGATGCACTTTTATCTTGTAAACTAGTATCTATTTATTTTATAAATTTTAACCATAAAAGAAATTTGCATGGAAAGCAAAAATAGAGCAAAACATTATCCAGTGTTACACTATTATGCTATATTCATTTTCAACTAAGAAAAGGCTAAATTTATGTGTAAAATTATAGTTGCATTTATTATAAAAGTAATTTTAAACATACATTACCACATGCGTTCTCTAGTTTAATTGCTATAAGGATAAAATCTGTTAATTTGAACTGAGTTTTTCGTTTGAAATGCAAACAAAAAGGGAAAGGGAATTTACTGCCTTCTCTAAGATAATTTTTAGAGAAAACAGTCATTCATTTCATAGAGCAGTTTCTTCGAAAATTAATTCAAGGTCATTTCCCCCATAAAATGCGTTAACAAGTTTGAAATGTTCAGAAATATTTTGGAAAATAGGGAAAGTAGATCTCAATGAAAAGTTCGTTAAATAGAAAATTCACTTCGTTATTTGGAAGTTATTTTACGAAGAAATTTCCAAAATGTTCTTGGTTCCTCGAAAAAATTCGTAAAATAGAGAATTCGTAAAATGGAAGTTCGTTAAATCGAAGTCCGACTGCATTTTCTTCACTTTGCTAATGCTTTAAGTGCTAAAATAGAATTTCCGAAAAGTAATTTTGACCGAAAAATTTTCTTGCAATATGCATCTTATCATATAAAAATACTTGTTTTATGCTTGCCAATGTTAAATTTTTCTCTTTCGCAGCTATCCGAAGTGTAGATAACACGCGAGACTTCCGCAAACTCTCTCATAACCCAATTTTTCTTCAAAAAAAATTTCATATGGTCATTTTTGATTTCATAACCTTATTCTGGCAATCCTTATCCTGGTTACTCGTAATTGAAATATCGAAATGCGTTTGTTTGGCGAAGGAAACAGTGAAGTGTTTCTGAAAACGATTCTCGGTTTTGCTGTTATCTATCCCGCTTCTTCTGTACAATATTAGATTTTGATGATGTGTTTGTTTTCTTCTAGCTTTAAATGCTTAATACTTCATTTTAGACAGGAAACTTCAAAATATATATTAAAGGTGATCATTACCCTATATACTTACTAACTTCGTTAAAAATATGTAAATTAATCCGAAATTATGTTCCTTTTGGACAACATGAAGCATCGAACATCAATTTCAATTCGTCCACTTTGTTCACGGTGATCGACGCTGAAGTAAACTACACCAAAAACAGCTATAGATTTTTCTGTAATGTAATTTTTCCTTTTTTTTTTTTTTCAATTTAATTTTTAATAATTCATGTAGTCTTTCTGCTTCAAGCATTAGGATGAGCTAGTCTCAGGTTGGGTTTCAAATACTAATTTTCCGGATTCCCGGAACCGGTTAGGTAACAAATAAAATTTTTGCTGGGAATCCGGAAAAAGCCGAATAAAGAATCTATTTGATTTTCACCCGGTACCTAGACCTACCAATCCTTTAGGACTCGTTGCAGCTCTATTCTTAATTATGAACAGAGCTAAATCGTTTTTAAATCTGGTTGTATATTTTTGACGCTCTAATATAATAATTCATACCTCTTTTCGCGCAATTTACGTGTTTTCAATAGCAAAACAAAGCTAAAATAAAACAGCTTGAAAATTTCTATACATCAAATATTAGGGAAACTGGAAAGTAATGTCGTTTCGGGGCATTAAATATTCGTTAGTCTTAAAAACCAATTCATTTTTTTTTTTCAATCCATTTGGAATAATTTTCGATCCCGGCATTGGAAGGCTGTTGCTAACAAGGGTGAATACATTATTGATTAAAAATAAAATCTTGATAACAATTGTCAAATAAACCGAAACGACATTACTTTCCGGTCCTCTTAATAAAACAACACCTAAAGAAAAATTCCAAAAATTTAAATCATCTGAGGACGAGACTACAAAAGAACAGAAGAAAAAATTCCATTCGATAAAAAATTTTCCTCGATCGCATTTTTAATGCCCGGTTTCGAATCAAGAACAGAAAAATATAATTTGTATAACCAATGCGAATTAGATTTAAATTTATCGTTGTTATGCCAAACGTAATCAACATAAAAGTTCTTTAGAAAAATGAAGTTTTCGGAAAGCTTTATTCATCATATTCGTCGACAGGGAAGAAAAATCGTTTGCAGTTACTCCGACATTCCAAATCAACTGAAGAAGAACGAAAATGACGCCATTTAAAACTTTCCGCTTTTCCTTTTCACTATTGAAGAGATAAGGTGGTGGGGGTGGTGTTCCAAATTTAACCTTTCCAGAATGGCAACACTCCGTCACGGAACATTAATTCGAAGATTACGCGAAACTCTGTTTCATTTGTCATCATCGAGTAAACAAAGTTAAGAACCCGCAACACATATAGAACTACTGCGCCGTCTTCTAATTGCAACTCCTGAGGGAAAAGCATTGCCTCATTGAATTCCATCTTTACAAACTTTTAGTAGAATTTAGTAAGCTGCGGTTGGCATCATCTCTTAAGATTATTCAAGGGCCTAAAAAAAAGACCATCTTTTGCATATTCCTTGTTGTAAAATTGTACTAAAAAATTCGCTTATGTTGCGTTTTATTTAAAGATTTAGTTGAAAAATACTACATAATCATTTTGATAAAATGAAGATTTGTGGAGAGGATGGACTTTTCTGGGAAAAACGATCACTTAACCATCGTATACTGTACCAATACCCGGAAAAAAAAATTCTACTGTATCCTGATATTGCTATTAGGCCTTAGGGGTGAAGACGAGGAAGGAAAACTCAAAGTACGTTTTTAATCCTTTTAAATTAATGTTGTCTTATGCCACTAGTCAATACTAACAAGTCTATTTTAAAGCAAAAGGATTGTGTTTCTTCGTATTTTCCTGTGGCACCATCTATGGCAAAAAATTCGAGTTCTGCTACAGACATGCGTCACAGCTTGTTTTACGGGGTGGACACCTTCACACACCATCTATCCGCAGATCGTAATTTTGGCCTGAACTAAAGCACGATCAATCTCCAATCCAGTACCCCAAAGATATTGATTTGCTATGGAAAATCGGAGGACTTTGTGACGCCGGCAGATTTAGCGTGCACCAGTCACCATTTTGTACACCAGGAGTATTCGGCCGGAGGGGATCAAAATCACGACATCTTGGACATGGGCCAAATACCCTACCATCCAGAATATCCTGGCTCAACTTTACTTTAATTTAAACAATTTAATTTTCACTCGAGCCTTGGTGGCTCAGGGTATAGAGCGTTCGCCTTCCAATGAGGTGGACCTGGTTCGATTGCAAGACATGGTGATCGATACGAATTCCGCACCCGGCTTGCACCGACCAGTGTTGACGTAAAATCTCCTCAGTGGTAGACGCCCCTTGCCGTCAGGCTAACCATGGATGATTTTGACCATGATGACAAGTGAGTAGTTTCAAAGGCTTGACTCAAAACCTTAAATATATTTATTACTCAATAGCCTTGAACAAAATTCCAAAAAATTATCAAGGGCTATTTTATCCTAAACTAATAAAGTGACTCCTTCATTGTGCACCTTTTTTTTAAAGATATCGGGAACTTTTCAATGATACTATATCATCGGAAGTTTGTCAAGTACAAAAAATAACAAGAAAATTCAAATTAAAAATTTAACCTAAAATCCAAGATGGCGAGATCACTTGGAAGTGAATGAAGCGCTGTTCAGATTTTTTGTGGTAGAAATAATGCTTCTATTCTGTTTTAATTCCATTAAAATATAGTTCCGGAGGGGACGGATCGTAAAGATAAGGGTCAAACATCACAGGCTGTAGTCAGTAAACTGGTGGGTGACCACCAGACTGCGTTGGGATCGAGAGTGCGTGGTATCGGTCCTCGTTTAACTGTTCTTCCATTAAGTGCTCGACTTCGCCTGCTTGTCGTCGGGCTAAGAAAGCGCTTCTGCTGAGGATCAAAATTAAGATGGTATGTCTTCGGATCATCCTCAGGGATTTTTCTTGACCGTCGCCAATAGCCCATTGTGCAGCTCTAGTGTGACGTAAATAAAGTACCAACCTACCTACCATCAAAAATAAAGTTCTTTTGGAGGATTATTAAGATATGCGTCATGATTGCGAAAAATGAAAAAAAAGAAAAAGAAAAATCTCCGTCACATGTGGCATTCTGAAAATCACAGATGATATTAAAAGTTGTTCCTTTATTCCTGTAAACTTTTAAATTTGCTACATACTCTTTTTTAAGACCTTCTTTAACCCTTTATTAAGCCATGGGAAGGATACTTTCTACCAATTTCATAAATTTTTAAAAGTCGAAGAGAAACTATTTGCCAATGTTTTATCCCATTAACTTCAGAAAATAATAAAAGAAATTTAGTAATAGAATTCAGTCAATAGTAAAAGAATTCCGAAAATAATAAAATAATTTAGAAAATAAGAAATATAGTAAAAGGATTCAATCAATAGTAAAAGAATTCGGAAAATAATAAAAGAATTCAAAAAATAATAAAAGAAAAAAAGCAAAAAAATTCAATCAATAATAAAGTAATTTAGAAAAAATTAAAATATTAAAAGAATTCAATCAATAGTAAAAGAATTTAGAAAATAAGAAAATAATTCCGAAAATAATAAATATAGTGAAATTTTTCAATCAATAGTAAACAAATTCGGAAAATAATAGAAAAAATTACAAAAATAATAAAAGATAGAAAGTAAAAAAAAAAATTCAATCAATAGTGAAATAATTCAGTAAACAATAAAAATAATTCAGAAAAACTTAATATATTAAAAGAATTCATAGTAAAAGAATTCAGAAAATAATAAAAGTATTCAGAAAATAATAAAAGAAATGTAGTAAAAGAATTCAATCAATAGTATAAGAATTCAGAAAATAATAAAATAATTCAGAAATAATAAATATATTAAGCGAATTCATTCAATAGTAAAAGAATTCAGAAAATAATAAAAGAATTAAAAAAATAATAAAAGAAAGAAAAAAAAGAAATTCAATCAATAGTAAAATAATTCAGTAAATAATAAAATTAATTCAGAAAAGAAATTCAATCAATAATAAAAGAATTCAGAAAATAATACAAGAATTCAAAAAGTAATAAAAAAAAAAAAAAAAAAGAAATTCAATCAATAGTAAAAGAATTCAGTAAATAGTAAAGTTAATTCAGAAAAGAAATTTAATCAATAGTAAAATAATTCAGTAAATAACAAAATTAATTCCGAAAAAATATATTAAAAGAATTCAATCAATAGTAAATGAATTTACAAAATAATAAAATAATTCAGAAAATAAAAGAAATATAGTAAAAGAATTCAGAGAATAATAAAAGAATTCAGAAAATAATTAACTTCAGAAAATAATATGAAAGAAAAAATACAATGATGGGTTTTGTTTTCATAATTGTGGGCAACAGTAAAGGTTTGCGTGGTGTCAAGAATAGATTGAACATTGAGGAGCTATTTTCTCTTGAAAGTTATGCGTTCGTTTATTCCCCATCTAATTTATTTGTAGTTTATAAACACAGAATTTATAAGTTAGCTTATTGATAAACACAGAAGTTCAATTTAATGGCAACTTTCTTACAGAAGGAAAAATCTTAGAAATTTCACCCATCTTCCACATGGTTGCGCCGAAAGAAGATTGATTATTTACGGTCCCGTTGCCGAAAAAATTTTGAATCGCTGGTATAGGTATAGTTCGTTCACCAGGAGTTGGCACTTGGCTCCACCTCCTGGGACGAAAAGTTCATTTCAGCGCGGGAGTAAGAGGAGAAACATCTCCGCGCTTGAAATTGAGACAACCTTTAATGCCCACCAAGCGCAAACAGTGAATTCTTTTGTGACAATGAATACTTCACTTTATCATAAGATATTATACATTTCGTTACTCTAGCTATTTAAATATATTGCAGCATGTCTAAAAAAATGTCTTAAAAAAAAAACAAAGTATTCACTCAAAAGGGAGAAAAATCATCAAATTTTTGAAATATTTAATGCTAAAAAATGCACATAAAGTTTTCGAAATAATATTTTTGTCATACAATCGCCGAATAGCAATCCTGTTCAGGATCATTCACGTCCTTCTCCCAAAAATAGCGAAATAGTATTGTCGAATACCACGTGATGAAGGCAGAGCCAATTGCCAACTCCTAGTGAACGAACTATACTATAATCTTTGTCATCGATAGAAAATAACCATAAGAATCGAAAAGTAAATCACATGAAGTTCTTATAATGAATGTTAAGGATTTTAAATGGTTTTTCTAAAAATAATGTAAATTTTTTGAAAAAATATGTGTTACGACCTGTCTAATTCTAAGCAATTTTTTTAACGAGGTGTAACATAATACTCTAAAAACTTCCTAAGTTACAGTAAAAATACTCAATGAAAACAGAAACTATTTTTTAAACTGGAATCGTCTGCAAACTTAATTATTTTTTTATAAAGCTATTTACTCAAAATTCTGTCCTTAAATCAGATGTGCGTATTAAGTTGAAACGTGGTGCTGGATTTGAGAATAGAATGTTGCTTAAATGCTGGTAAATATTTCATATTTCTTTTGGTCAAAATAAAAAAAATTTCCCTCTAAAAATGTAAAAAATTGTTTTAAATTTTTTTTTATTTTCAAAATACTTTTTTACTTTCCACTTACTTTGGGCTTGTATAATTTGTTTTAAAAAAAAAGGCTGTTTTTCTGCCAATAAAAAGTTATTCCAAGTAATTAACAAGATTTTTATGACTTTTAACGAGCACGTAAGACATTTACAGTGTTTCTTTTTTTTTTCCCCTTCAAATTTTAGCTCTAAAGAAAGTCAAATTATGGAAGTTTTTTTACATTGTTTTAAAAAAAGCTTTTTGCATTCAATGCCTGTACTCATGTTAAACTCCAGTAAAAATATCAAAATTTCAAATTAATTTTCAGAAAAATTACAGGAAGCCTAAAAAAGTTATACTTTGATATTTTTTCAATGAAATAAAAGTCATCTAGACGTCTTATTATTGTTCCTTAAGTTAAAATGATGTTTTTATTCGAGATTTGTAGTAAAATTTTATAACAAGAATTGTTCATATGTACTTGAGAAGAGACTTTAAATTTGTTTTACAACATATTAACCATATAACCATCGCTAATTGATCCCATCCAAAATTATCTTTGATTCTTCAAATTGATACTTTTAATAATATAAAATTGATACTTTTAACAATATAAAATTGTAGTGAGGATAAAAATTGTAGTGATAGTAAAAAAAAAAAAAAAAAAAAAAAAAAAAAAAAAATGAACAAAACTCGCATTAATATTTACTATAAACAAATACAAAAGTTCCATAAAAAGCCTCGAATCATGAAAGTCTCAACAGTTTAGTTTGATATTTATCCTACTATTTGTAAAGTATATTAGGGAGATTTCGCTAATTTACGTTAGCTGTTCCGTACGTTAAGATTTCAAGTAACATACGCAATTCTCGTGCGTATGCGTCAGTTCTGGTGAAATGTGCCCGTAAAAAAAATATCAAACTTACGAAAGCGAAAATAAGAGATTTTGCGAAAATCCGTAAGTTAAAAACGCTAACATAGTGGAGTATCATTTTAACTTTGACCACAAAATCAATTTCAACATTTACAATGGATGTTGACTATTTCCTTAAAGCTGTGGCGAATGATTCAAGATGTTTTGCTATAAGTAAAACTGCAGATCTGTGAGCTGAAAAATTTAGTAGATTATAGATTTTGATGCATTCAGCGATAAAGAATGCAGCTTATTCTTATTATTACTATCATTATTAATATTTAAAAAAATATTATTGAACTTCTATTGATTATTTAACTTTTTTTAAAAAAAACTAGATTGTATAGTTACAATGAATATAATTTACAATTATGAAACAGCAAAAATGTATCTAGTTTCTTAAGGAACTAGTGCATTTAGCCAACTACAATGTTAAACAAAAGCCAGTAAAATTATTTATTTATTAAATGAACTAATGGTTGTAAGATCACGCGATTTATTTCTAAAATTCAATACATTTCTTCGTGACTGGGATAGCCTGGTCGGTAGGGCGCTGGACCCATGTCCGAGAGTTCGTGGGTTCGAACCCCGCCAGCCGAAGTCTCCCCGTGTAGTAAAGTGACTGATGCACGTTAAATCTGTCGAGTCGCATAAGTCCTCCATGTTCCTGCAACAAATCAAATCTCTGGGGGTACTGGATTGGAGATCGATCGTTCTCTGATTCTTATCAAAATTACGCAACGGAATGGAAACAAGGAAAAAAAACTATATGTCTGTTATAGAAAACTATATAACAGAAACCAGTTTTTCTGCAGATTATCTAGGCAATATACAGATTAGCTAGGCTAATCCGTTAATGTGCCAAAAAATTGTTTAATTTCTTAAATTACCTACAGGAAATCTGCCAGCTTTCTTGAAATTTTGTACAATACCTGCTAAGGACTCGCAATGAAATCTATAATCAGACTACAGCTTTCTATACAATTAAATTAACATAACGTTACTGACCGAGATAGCCTGGTTAGCATGGCGCTGGACTCACGTTTGTGAGAACGGGAGTTCGAATCCAGCCGACCGAAGACTCCTCGTGTAGTAAATGGTGACTGATGTACCTTAAATTTGTTGGGTCACAAAATCCTCCCTGTTTCCATGAAAAATCATACCTCTGGGGATTCTGAACTGGAGATCGATGGTTCTCTGGTTCAGGCCAAAATTACGATCTGTGGATGAATGAATGGATGTATGAATGGGTCCGCCCTATTAACGGGTGTGACGTATGGCGTGGCAGAAGTCAAATTCTTGGCCATAGATGGCGCCACTGAAAAAACAAGAACAATCGCACCCCTTCTGCCTAAACAGGCATACGTCAACAGCAATACATTTCTTCAAATTCGCATTCCGTGTCCATATTTTTAGTTCGATGATAGGCTTAAATAGAAAACATTTAACTTAACAGCTATAATAAACAACGCGCTTGTCACTTTGTCTTGGCAACGTATATCACGCCACGCTTCTTTAACGTATGAGCATGACGTAACGTAACGCGCATGAGCAGTTGCTTCAATCTTACGTATGGGAGCGTCAGGAAGTTAACGTAAAAGTGCGAAATCTCCCTAATAATATCGGATTTCCTTTAAAAGATCGACGATTTGAAAAATCAATTGATGATAGGTGGCTAAAAATATAGATGTAAAATTTGTTGCTTTCTACATAAGAAACATTTTTCTTACAAATTTTTAAAATTAGTTCATTGACAGATGGCGCTACGAACTTATCAGATCAATCAGTGTTTTTAATGCGACCACCATTTGCACCAAGAGCGTGATACAGTCTGAGATCAAAATAAACAGATGCACGTCCAAAGTTTTGTGTTGGAATGGTCTGGTCTGACAATGCGGGAAAAATTATTGTTTTAGAGTATTTGTCATTTACCAGCACCATTTATTGAAGATTTTTGTAATTAATTTTTAAACTAAGAGGAAAAAAGTTGGTTTCCGAACAGAAGCCAACAAACCGTACTTTTCTATCTCTTTCCATTTGTCTTTAATATAATTTTTCAAATTGTTGGTAATTTTAGTGATACTCAGGCGTTAGTGTTGGCTTTCGTTTTCCTGCTACTTTGCTGTCTTTTTTACATGATTGAAGAACGTAAAACTATTTTTGTTGTAAAAACAAGATAAAAACAGCTAACTAAATACATAGACTTATGTGATAAATAATGACTTGTGACTTTCAAATAGAGATGTATAAGCTAACGTCATTTCACTTACCTGTCCATTGGAAATTCATCAATGATCAATCAGTTACAGTTAGAAGAAGCAATAGAAATAAGTTTCTATCGGGGTGAGAATACGAATTGTCCAATAGAAAAAAATGCAAAAACTGAATGCCATTCACAATTACATAATAACGACAGTTGATTGATTTATGCTCCTCAAGTGATATAGTTCAGCCGGAGCTGGGACATCTATGTACCAAATTAAAAAATTCACGTGACTTTGGTCTGTCACATCTGTGGATTCTCAAAAATGGGATACCTGAAAGTGATGTAGTTTGGGTATCTCGATCCTGATTGGTTGTTGAAACGTTGCCTTTGTTTACGTTAGCAACTGTTCCTTCCATTATATTTCGAGTAAGCCATGCCCTTCAGCTATCAATTCTCTTAAAGTGATTTTTTCACAAAGATTTAAATTCTTTCACCATATATTTCTTATTTAACACAAAGACAGGCACGAAGCCACGTAGAACATAAACAAACTAATTATGCATCAAAGTTGCCAGGTACACGAAACAAAAATACTATATCACGATTATCCAAAAGCAAATAATAAATCTAAGCTAAGTAAAGGACGTAGACGAGAAAAAAAATTATATTTCAACAACTTCGAGGGGTGGTACGGCACTATATTTAATTAATTTCAAGTAAATTAACGTTTAAACTTATGTGAAGAAACTTATCTCAACTTCAAAAAGCCATTTTGCTTATAACTATCAGCTAGCTCTGACGTCATAGATCAACTGTATGGGCATTCGAGTTATTGTTCTTCTTGAAGGGCAAGTACCCAATTCGTTCACTGATTTTATTACATTTATTGCTCTTACTTTGTAACAATATATATGCAAAACACATATTTGTTCGCTACTTTTATTAACCGATAGAGTAATTAAAAAAACAATCAGTTTCTAGTTAAGGAGACTGTTATGTTTAATGTGAGCTAAAAGCTAGTTTTATCTATGCGTATAGTTTGTCAAAATGATTTACTATTCCAACATTGCACTTAAATATAAACAACCGCAACAACTTACAGAAAAAGTGCCACAAGGTTAATTCGTTATTATAATTTCTGTTTTGTAGCAAACAAAAATTGATTTCATTTCAACAATTGCCAATCAAAATATCGGATGCATTTGCTTCAATCTTAGAAATCAAGATAGCATAAATGACAGCACCCTCTCAGCCATATTTTTTACCTGGTTACACAGGTTGGACTCCATTAACAGGACCCAAGCGCCACTTTGTGATTGGAGAAACATATGGTCACTATACTCATGATTTGTTACATGGTCACCGTGTGGGTGGAGGACGACTAAATCCCGTAACAGAAGACATTCGATTCATCAATACTTTCCCCTACCCACCTCACCAAGATCCTAGATTCTTTCTGGACAATCCTCACAAACCTCTAGACCCTTACTTTATGCCAGGCTACACAGGGTGGACGCCAGGATCTGCTATCAAGAGAACAAACACTATAGGTGACACATATGGTAGGATGACCCATACCCTCTTGGCGAAACATCGTGTTGGTGGAGATCGTTTGAGGCCAGTGAATGAACAGCCAAGAGAATATGTCCTGGAAGAGGAGGAAGTGAAATTTTATTGCAATAAACACGAAGTTACTGGCAATGAAGTGAAGAGAAGATTTAACATGGTGCCTGGATACACTGGGCATGTGCCTAGGGCTCAATTTAGGTATGGGAAAACGAGAAATAAGACTGGCAGGGAAGGTACAGCTGATTTCGAAAGGATCATGGAGCGAAAAACTGCGATGGCTTGCTAAAATCACGATTCGTAATATTTTTTTAATGCTAATTTATTTCTTGGCTATAAATAAATGGAAATCACGCCAACGCAGAAATAGTGCTAGCTTTATTACTCCATTGTTCATGATACACTTCTGCCAATCATGACCAAGAACATACCCCTGGTCTTAGGGCTCTATCTTTTACTTTGCGGGGTGTTTCTTAGCATTCTAGATTAATATATGTTAATTTTGACTACTCCACGATATAGCTGCAAACTGCGATTACTATTAAATTATTGTTTTTCTTTGTAAACAAAGTTATCAAATGGCGAACTTATTATTATCTAATTTTGAAAGTTGGTTAGAATAAATAAGAACTCAGTACACTATACGTTTTTTTGTCTTCTTTGGCTTTGCTTTTATTGATATTTCAAATTGTCAGCCATTTTTGATAAGCCTGCTGGTAAGAAACAAATAATTTCATGTTATACTCGTAATTTAAGCCTCTTTTTTTTTATTGAAGTCCGACAATAAAAACTTCTCATAGCAAAAGAGTGCGAATTTGAGTTTTAATCTATTAAATAGAGCTTTGCAGGCCTTTTTTAAGGATATAAAATATATTTACTAACTAATTAAGGGTAATTGTTCTTTCTAAATCTTTAGGAATTTAAATTCACAAAATTTAAGTGAACTTTATTTTTGTTCTACTGTAATAAGGTTTTGTTAAAAAAAAAAAAAAAAAAAAACTCGATGTTTTTTTTTCTTCACCAGGGTGATATAGATTAAGAATTTTTATTTTTCCTGATTTGTGGTTCAAAGACATATTTATTATATAAATAAAATTACTTTCAGTTTTTTTTTTTTTGCAATAAATAGTTGCTGAGCTGCATTTAAAGTATTTTCTTGCGTTACTTTTTTTTTTCAAATCCTCCTTTTTCTGTTTTTTTTTCTGTTCATGCTTTTTTTTAAAAGTTTGTAAGTAATTTATCCTTTCTTTCACTATCGTCACTCGAATAATTAAAATTATATCCCTAAAAACCACCGATAGTTAGAAAAGTCAAAGAAAAAATGGAAGTAAGAATACATGGTATTTCTGTGTTCTGCTTAGTAAAAAGTCATTTATTGGCAATAAATATTCATTGTTTTCAAACTTAATTCCAAGTTCGTCAAAAGCTGGCTCAGTGAACTGAATACCACTGAAACAATGTTTTCAAAATAGTTTTTGTAAGGACCTTCTAAACCGAGCGGTCTCGCTGTTCCGGCAAACGCTCTGTTGCGTAGATGGAGCGGGTTCGAACCCTACTGTATTTCCAGGATATATCTTTGTGATAACCTACCCTATCTTGTGCTATAGATATTATTTAGAATAGAAAAAAAATTCTAAATGTGTTACCAGTTTTGACACTTAATGTTTTCCTGCTGAATTGCCTAAAATAAGAGAATTCTTGATTTTTTTCTTCTTGCCCATATGCGAAACCAGTTTTAAGCACCATAAGAAAATGAAATTTTTTTCAGGAAAACTCAGTGTATGAAATTCTATGATGTGCTCCAAATGTGCTAGTAGTTCTCACAATTCCATCCATAATGTGCTAGTAATTCTCACAATTCCATCTATAATGTGCTACCAAGTCGTACAATTCCATCCATAATATGCTAGTAGTTCTCACGATTCAATCCATAATATGTTAGTGGTTCTCACAATCTATTCATAATGTGCTCGTAGTTCTCACAATTCCATCCATTATCTGATATCATTTTTCACTATTCTAATAATTATGTGCTAGTATTTCTCACATTATTATCCATAATGAGCTAGCAGTTTTCACAATTCCATCCATAATGTGTTACTTGTTTTCAAAATTCCACTCATAATGTGATAGTTTTTCTAAAAATTCCACTCATAATAGAGCTAGTTTTTCTCACAATTCCATCCACCGTGCGTTAGTAGTTTTCGCAATTTCATAAAATGGTGATAGTTTCCACTGATAAATTTTCTTTGTAGAAAGAGGACTTGTTGATTATAATTTTTATAAACATGCTGCCAGTTCTGACTCATAAACTTTAAGAGAACTTCATTTATAATTTTTCTAAAATGTTCTACCAGTTTTGATTAAATATAAATTCTTTTTCTTTCTGAAAGCTTGCTTGCCGCCTTTTAATTGGCAGACACTGTTAGGGAGTCTTACTTTTTTTCAAACATGATTTTATTTTATTAAATTATCACTCATCAAGGAAATTAAAAAAAGTACTTAAAATATTAAAATAAATTACAATATATAAAGTTCAAAATTTAGCTTTTTCGCAATGTGGGCTTACTTTATCTTAATAACCGCTCTTCCTATTTTAAGAGAGTAACATTCATTAACAGATGTTGTTTAATTACAAGCTTTTAGAGATAATATCCTTTTAGAGAGTATCAAGATAATTGAAATTTCTCATAAACGTGAGACTATCTCTTTCTCAGTTATTACAATTACATCCGTACTACTGTGGAACAGGTATAAAAGGAAACATTATATTTGTATTTTTTATCGTCACTAAATATTAAAAATTTTCTTCTTGTTATTGCATAACATCAGTGGAAAAGAGTTGTTAAATTGTTCAGACAATCAGAAAAAAAAAATACAGTAACTCTAATTCTCGAAATAATGACGACTCTTAACCTCTGCAATTATACGGTCGCCATTAACGACTTAAGCCATTAGAAATGGCAGACGATTTAGAACAAAGAGAAAACATCTAAACGAAACATAGATGAAGTTGGATGAGTTTTACTTCAATGATCAACATTAAGCGTTAATTAACAATTATAAAAGTGGAAGAGCATAAAAAGAAACTCAAAATCTGGAAAATATTTTTAAAAAAATAAATAAAATTCTGAAAAAGAAAAAAAAAAATACAGACGATTGTAGTAAAAGTATGAAAAAAAAAAAAAAAAAAAAAAAAAACAATGTCAAAGCTGAACAATTTTTTGTTCCACCTATTTTACAACGAAGCACGTGCTGCAGACGATAATCATAATAAATCGAGGATAAAAAAATATAAGTAAGGAAAAAAAAGGCTAAATTGTTTCGCAAGGAGGGGAGTTTTAAGTTGATATTGATCCGTTAAATAATAATAGTTGTTAGATCATCGTAATTTAGTGCTAGCGTTATTTGTTACAGAAAATTAAAAAATTAAAAAAGGGGAGAAAGGGATGAAAATAAATTAGTAAAGGTCAATAAATAGATGTTTTTTTTTAGTATGATTTTTAAACACTTAGAAAAACTGATTGCGTGTGGCATTTAAAATTGTTATAAATTGATTGTCATTCCAATAGCACAATTTTGTCAAATAACGTCGCTTTTATCTTGTAAATTAGAAGTATTTTTTAAAAAATTCGAAACTGCTCGATGTGGTAATATAACTTTTATATATTTATTAGCAAATTTGCAAAGACAGTTAAAAAAAAAATAATCATTTAAAATACTTTTTCATTATCTTTTTAAATGTTCCTAAACACACAGTTTATGCATTTAGAGTAAGATAATGAGGTAGCGGATATGAATCATAGTTGTAAATGGTTTAAAAAAAAACATGCTTAACTTGTATCTTTTTTATTTGATTAATTGCATGATACATTATGTTTACCCAGGTAATAAGTTGTAAGATATGTATCAGAGATATAAAAAAAAAGTGTCTTTATAAAGCGCCATCTGTTAGCATGAAAACATAAAGCTCTCATTAATTTTTTTTGCTTATTGTTATCGAGATACTTTAAACGATAATTAAACTTTTTATCTTCGTTGTCTAATGAATAATATCTTTTTAAAAAATTGTATTCATTTTTCTTTTCTCATGTATAAACTTACTGCAATTTTGTGTAAGAATATTTAAATCTATTAGGTAGGATCACTATTTTTAAATAATAAATAATTCAGTAACATTTTTATTTCTTTTGGCGCATAAAGTATTAAAAGAATTTATTTTTAAAAATAATTAAAAATATTACATTATATTATATTATAGAAAATTCTATTCTTTATCCAGAATCCCTGTTCTGTGCTTTATCGCTATAACCAGAATTCGTCCTGATTCATAAAATGAAAACATTTTAAATTTAAATCTCAAACCTACACATCATCATAAAAATCATTACTTCTATATACTTTCATATTAAACTGTCAATTCGTGTGTTTTTTCTTTAAAATAACCAGAAAGGTTTTGTAAACGCATGGATTTGTGAATAATTCAAACTTTTTTGGTTTCTCTGTTTATAGGAGTGCAAATTAACTTTAGACACGGTATTCGCTCTGAACACTACATTTCATTCTAGCTGAGTTCCGCGTTTACGTTATTTATGTTATTACATTTTAACTTACTCATTTACATTGCAGATTGCTACTTATTTACATTACCTTTACTAACCCTCACTTACATAATATTTATTCATTGTAGGAGTGTGAAGTTGTCAACTTCAAGTTTGAATTTTGCCTCTAAACTTACCCACCAAAAGACATTTAGAGCGAAAACAAATTTTAGCCAATTTTTGACCTATAAACCACTAATTTGATTTTACCTCTAAACATTAGAACATTTTTTTAAATATTTTATAACCGTCGTTGAACAGCCGACTCAATTTTGGGTTTACGGCTACTAGTGTTCAACTCCGTAGCCTTGTAATTTTGAACCTAATCCAGAAGACAAGGGAACTCCTGGATCAAGTATCGGGAGAAATTTTGCTTTCTTGGAGGACTTTTTGATGCAACTAACCCGCATTTGCGTCACATGGAGTGGAAAACTACGAAAACCTTCCACGGTTAGCCTAACGGCAAGGGGAGTCTAACCCATGATTTGTCTAACAATGAGGATATTTTACGTTAGCACTGTAGTCGGTGCGAACTGGGTGCGGAATTTGAAACAACAAACTATCGCTTGGGATCGAACCCGGGTCACTTCATTGCTCAAACATTAGACTATTGTAGGAATTCATTAGCCTATGCTGTTACCAAAAACTTTTCGTTAGCCCACCTTCCAAAAAAAAAAAAGTTATGGTCAAAGCAAATTTTGGCTAAATTTTGAGGTTGGCAAGCGCAAGTTTGAATTTTGCCTCAAAACGTTTGCCCATTTGCCCAGGAAATCCTTTGCCCATGCTAGAACCAAAAACTTTTCGTTAACCCACCCACAAAGAAAAAAAAAGTTATGGCCAAAGCAAATTTCGGCAAAGTTATGAAGTTGGCAACCACAAGTTTGAATTTTGCCTCCAAGTATTACTCCATTGTAGTCATTAAAATCGTGCTATTCAAAAAACAGCGTAAGTGCTGCACGATTGATTTCGGGAAAAGTTGACAACTTTTTTCTTTCTATTGCTAAACGCTAAAATAGAATTTCAAAAAAAAAAAAAAACTATTAAAATAAAATTTATTTCTGAAATTTTTTTTTATCCAATATGTAGCTTATGATCCAAATATATAAAAATCACAATTTTGAATTTTTTAACCGCTTGCGTTGATTATTCAAATGCACTGCAGATTATACAATCACTGTTGCCTTTTTAACATTCATCATATTTTCAATATCTTTCTTTTAATACATCTCCTCAAAGTTTTAAATTTTTTAGAAATCTGCAAATATTACCATCCTTTAGGAGTACGAATAATGTACGGAAAAACTTTCATTTCTCAGGAAGAGAAAAGCGCAACCGAAATTTGAAAAATCAAAAAACAGGAAGTTGTATGTAATAAACGGCAAGACAGGTTTGAGTGTGGATAGAAACTGAGAGGAAAGATGATTCTTAGAAATACTTCCGATTTTCTCCCTTCGACTAAATTTGTTTAGATGTTTATTGCACTCACTTTCCTCGACTGTAATTTTTCGTATTTCAGTGGCATTTTTATTTTTTCCTCCCTTAAATCTTAATTCACGAAACCACGACGTACAAACTTTCCTGTTTTTATATGAGAAGGATTCTAAAGATATTTAGAGGAACACCTTGAATAATTTATAACTGAATACTAAATCCAATATTTTAAACCTGATTTATAAGAGCCATACTAAACTAAATTCATTTTTTAGAATTACTTCCGAAGATTTCTAAAGAATCTCCTAAAATTACAAATATACCCAAACAAATATTTTTTAAAAAATTCAGGAAAAGGAAATCCCCCCCCCCCTTAAAAATCTGAAAAATGCACTAAAAAATGAAAAAAAAAAAAGTCGTAAAAGTCACCAAAATTTTGGGTTCAGTCTTTGATATAATTAATTATAGTAGTTTTTGATATTTATCGATTTTGGGTTTTCTTGATTCCTCAATTTATCTACATAAAAGATTACGGTATTAAGTTATGATTGTTTTCTATCAATTTATTCCCATAAAACCATTAGGACAGTATAAAAGTATTTCTAAAGATCTCTAGAGATTCAAATATACCCAAATATTTTAAAAAAATACTCAGAAACAAAATTTTCCTTCTTTAAAACCTGAAAAATACACTAAAAATTAAACAAAAAAAAAGGAAAACGACACCTAAAAACAAAAACAGGAATATATATATATATATATCCTCAATTTATCTACGTAAAAGGAAACGGCTTACAGTTACGATAGTTATCTGTCAATAGATTCACATAATAAAACCATAAGAAGAATATAAAATTTGCCTCGTGAATTTGAAGGAGATGTTACTTTCCTTAAACGCTTGTGTGACGCATGGTTGACATCTATATATTTATACAGTCAGATAGTATCTAGAAAACCTTCTTCAGAGGGTGAATGTTTAATAAATCTGTTCCATAAAGAAGATTACTCAGTTAGGGATTATTGGGGATGGGGTAGATCACAGCTCTATAAATCTGCTGACTATTTCCCCTCCAACTGATGTAGACTTCAAGCTCATGAAATCGATGAATCTAAACGGGAATTACTATGTATAATATTTCGAGTCGAAAGGCAGCGCCGATATATATATATATATATATATATATATATATATATATATATATATATATATATATATATATATATATATATATATATATATATATATATATATATATATATATATATATATATATATATATATATATATATATGGGGTATATTTTAAACTATAATTTTTATTTTTATTTTTTATTATTTTTTAAATTCCATTTAACTGATTGACTAATTTCGTTAGCATTTTGTCATTTAAAATTACATAGTTTAGAATGATATATAAATTACTAACCATGGGAGGTTTTCGTGGTTTTCCTCTCCGAGTAACGTAAATGTGGGTTAGTTCCATCAAACAAGTCCTCCACAAAGGCAATGCTTGATCGAGGAGTTCCCTTGTTTTCTGGATTGGGTTCAAAATTACAAGGTTACGGAGTTGAACATTAGTAGTCGTAAACCCAAAATAGGGTTGGCAGTTCAACGAGGGTTATGTATAAATATAAATGTTTTGATAATTTTCCTCTGGGTGGAAAAATCTCGCTACATTGGCGATTTTTGTTTTAATATTTTAAAAGTTCCGGTTCAGAGGGGTCGGGATTCGATCCTTGACCAAACCCACCGAGTATATGTTATATACATCCTCGTAATATCTGTGAGATCGAAAGTTCAGTAGCCAGTCGCTGATCAGTACCACAGGATCTTCCTTCCCCTTTATATCTATGTCTAATTCTGGATATGGCCTCTCGAATGAGTGATACTACCATCTATCTGTGTGATTCTAAGCTAAGAGGTACTTTCATCCTTGCGGTGATCTCTAGTCAAACGAAATGTGCGCCTTTCTGGTTTAATTCGCAAAGCTTAGCTTGGGTAGTTGGTGAGCTTGGCTTGTCCAAGTGTTATTAGAAACAACAGCAACAACAAAAGCTACTTCAGCGCTCTTTTATCTAGGCCCATAAAAAATTTCAAAATTTGAGAATTATTGATTATTTTCCTAAAACTAGAAAACTCTAGCAACATTGACGATTCTCATAAAATTTAATAACTCTTTCAATATTAAAATTGTGTATCCGTTCTAAAGCCCAGATAATTCTTTAGGGCGAGATGGTTTACATAGTTTAAAATAATAGTTTTGTTTCAGTGTAAGTCACTTAAATTGTGGCAGCTTTTATTTTTCTTGGCGAAACAACTTCGAGAAACATTGTTAAATCGAATAATGATCTTACATTATGAAAACTAACTTGACTAACACCGATTGTTATTACAAATTCTAAATAGCAGCAAATCTTCGCTTCTAATCCAGGATGCGAACTTTGAACTTTCAAAAGTGATTTTGCACTTTCAGAACAATTTTCTCTTAATACTTACTTAAGAATCGAAGAGTTATTTCAAAGTTATATAAACAGATCTGATTTTTTTTTTCCCCTTCTTAACTTTATGCTAGCGTGAGGGGGAAAAAATTGAGCTTTACCGATGCCACCGACCAAAACACAAAAATAAAGAGCATCCTTAGAAATTGCATCATAGGAAAATGTATATAAAAGTTCTGATCCGTGATGACACGTCATTTCTCCATTTCATTGATCCCAATCTCCTTTTTTTTGTTCGATTTTTCCCAGCAGCAAGAAAAACATTCGAAGTGGGAATAGAAGTAAGAATAGAATATAAGAAAAATACAATATTCGTGCTTCCATCCGTTTCAGCAGCGGGTGGGCTTAACTTGACCCCTTTAACCAGGGTTAAGGTTAATAGAAAGACAAACATAGTAGGGCGTTTGCATGGTGACACGTAGGATGCATTTGAATACCGTTTGTAAGTAGGGGTGTGCCAAGAGAAGTTATCGTTTTTTCCTATCGAATTAAATGTAGTGTAGTTTCTACTGTTTGTTGCATTAAATAGACATGGATTGATGAATTTGTAATGTATTCTATTGCAGTTTATGTTCACTTTGTCTCGAAATTTCCAACTTTCCATTTCTTCTCTTAATTTTATTTAGTTTTGTTTTTCAGTTAAATAAACGAAAAAAACGACATAAATAAGTTAGAAGTCATAAAATACAAGGTGTGACTATTAATTTTTAGGACTGATTTAATAACTCCCTAAAATATTCTGTTAATTTCGTGCCTATTTAATTTGTTGCTAAGCAACCTCCAACTGTCCTGAAAGTGAATTTGAATGCTCTTTAATGCTGAAATTCGAAATCCTCAAACCTTGTTCCCTTTCAGAAAAACAAATATTATGAAGTTTAAGGTTGTTAATATTTATTAATTTTAATAAATATTTAGTAATATTAATTAATATTTAATAACATTAATTAATATTTATTGTAGAAATTTTTCAGTTCTGAAAACAAAAATTAATTTTAAGGTTTTAATATTTAATAATATTTATTAATATATGTTAATATTTATTGTAGAAATTTTTCAGTTTCAAAAACAAAAATTATAAATTTTAACTTTGTTAATATTTAATAATAATAATTAATATTTATTGTAGAAATTTTTCAGTTTCAAAACCAAAAATTATAAATTTTAAGTTTGTTAATATTTAGTAATACTAATTAATATTTATTGTAGAAATTTTTCTGTTTGAAAAATAAAAATAATACATTTTAAGTTTGTTAATATTTAATAATACTAATTAATATTTATTGTAGAAATTTTTCAGTTTCAAAAACAAAAATTATGAATTTCAAGGTTTTTAATATTTAATAATATTAATTAATATTTTTTGTAGAAATATTTTATAGAAATATTGCAAAAATTATACATTTTAAGGTTTTTAATGTTTAAGAATAATAACAAATATTTGATAATATTAATTAATATTTAATAATATTTAATAATATAAATTAATATTAATTATATCAGTTTCAAAAACAAAAAATATAAATTTTAAGGTTGTTAATATTGTTAAATATTAATTAATATTGTTAAATATTAATTAATGTTAATTTTAATAATTATTGTGTAATTTTTTCAGTTTCGGAAACATAAATAAATTTTAACGCTTTACTAATATTAATTAATATTTATTGTAAAAAATTTTCAGTTTCATAAACGAAATTATAAATTTTAAGGTTGTTAATATTTATTAATATCAGCTAATATTTAATATTAATTGATATTTATTATAGAATTTAAAAAAACTATTCTGGTTTTTAATCATTAACGGTATGTGCACAACAATAATTGCTTAACATATAAATGCAAGGCCCGAAAAAAATGTGGGGAGACACAATTGTTTATACCAAATAGACATTTTTTCCTGCTATCAACCACTTTTGGTGTAAGGTCAAGAGCAAAACACTGTTCTTTGACCTTATATTATTAATATATCACGTGTTTGACAGAATTATCTTGTTATTTTGAAAAAAAGAGTCAGTCTTTTTCTAAAGAACGCTTGGCGCAAACAAGATAAATAATATAGAGAATAATTCTATAGAGGTCAAAACAAGAAACTCACAAGGAAGAATTTTTTTTTTTTTTTAAATTAGTACTTCGGGGAATTTCTTTTTACGAGTAACTTTTGTCATTGTCCGTCATTTTTTTTTTTTTTTTTTTTTTTTTTTTTTTTTTTTTTGATTGAAAAAGTTTTTAAATTGCTTTTTGCAAATAAATATAAAATCCCACAAAACGTAAATTCTGAATTCAATCAAAATATATTGCTGCTACGTATGACACTCCTGAGCGTAAAAGTGAATCATGCTTCAAAAATTCGGAATAACAGAAAAAAAAAAGGAGGCGGTGATGTTCTTTTATTAGCACCCTGTTAGTTACGAAAATTATGAAAAAATAATAATTAATATTTCTTTAACATTTGACTAAAACTGATATTTTTTCTGAATGTTTAATTTAAATACATTATTAATCTTATTACCATTTATTTTCTTTCTCAAAATATTGCTTTAATTACCATAAATCGTTAAATTAAAACGGCATATCCAAACGCCATAAGCCTGAAAAAAAAAGAAGAAAAACTCACCACTAGGTGGCAATCAAGTTCCGTTCTTCCTCCAGTCTCAAGAATCGTCTGCTTTTCCCGTTTAGTGTTAAGTATTCCGCTTCTCGGTACGGATGCGGTCAGGAGCGCTTTATTTAAAATTAACATTGTGATTCGATTCTGGAACGTGTGTTTGTGTGCGGTACTGCCGGTTTTTGGCTCCGTTTCTTGCAACAGAAATTTCAGCAATAAGTGTTATAATTTTTCCGCATTGGATTACTGACAAGTATTTATCACTGTGCTGATTTCTAAGCACAAAATGCCAGGAAAGAGTTGGATTTTTATCACATTTTGTGTTGCCTTGTTTTCTCTGCACTTTCTTGCGGAAGGGTCATCAGCGGCAAGGCGGCGATTACCGGCTCCCTTGCCCCCGATCGAAGATGACGTATCGGAGGAAGGTAGGAATGGGATTTGTTTGTTTTTATTTAAACGGTTATGTTTATTTACGAATATATGCTAATATAAAAAATGTAATGACATTATAATCATGACCGTTCATTAAATAATTGTCGATCGGATATGGCTTTATAATTCTGACCGCACATTAAGTAAATGTCAATTAAGCATTGATATGTCAATTATATAAAATATGTAATGACATTTATATACTTCGCTCTTTAAATAAATGTCAATTTGATATAAAGGATGTAATGAATTTACAATCACTCCCTTTCTCTAAATAAAAGTCATTTACATATTGAAATGTCAATTGGATATGGCTTTATAATTCTGACAGTAATAATTATTAAATAATAATTAAATAATTGTCAATTAGATATTGATATGGCAATAACATGAAAAAAAATGTAATACCATCTACAAATTTGACAGCTCATTAAATAAATGTCAATTAGATATAAAGGATGTAATGACTTTACAATCACTACCAAACATTAAATAAATGTCATTTAGATATTGAAATGTCAATTGAATAAAGCGAATAATTCTGACCGTACATTAAATAATTGTCAATTAAATATTGATATGTCAATTACATAAAACATGTAATGCCATCTACAAATTTGACTTCTCATTAAATAAATGTCATTTAGATATTCAACTGTCTATTAGATGGGGATTCATGACCGTTCATTAGATATCAATTAGATATTGATATGACAGTTACATAAAAGATGTAAACTCAACCATTCATTAAACAAATATCAATTAGATATAAAGGATATAATGACTTTACAATCACTACCAAACATTAAATAAATGCCATTTAGATATTGAAATGTCAATTGGATAAAGCTAATAATTCTGACCGTACATTAAATAATTGTCAATTAAATATTGATTTGTCAATTACATAAAACATGTAATGCCATCTACAAATTTGACTTCTCATTAAATAAATGTCATTTAGATATTGAAATGCCCATTAGAAGGGGATTCATGACCGTACATTAGATATCAATTAGATATTGATATGACAATTACATAAGAGATGTAAACTAAACCATTCATTAAATAAATATCAATTGGATATAAAGGATGTAATAACTTACAATCACTACCTTTTAATAAATAAATGTCATTTAGATATTCTGATCGTACATTAAATGTCAATTAGACATTGATATTTTTTTTATTATCTAATCGATGTAATGGCATTTATTAACTCAACTGTTCATTAAATAATTGTAAATTAGATATAAAAGATGTAATGACTTTACAATCACTATACCGTTCCCCAAATAAATACCATTTAGATATTGAAATGCACACTTCATGTCAATTATATATTAATATGTCAACTTAATATGAAGAATATAATGAGCATTATTAAACATGACAGTTCATTAAGTTAATTTCAATTAGATATAGAGGATTTAATGACTTTAATAATAACGATCTTTTTAAATAAATGCCACATAGATATAAAGGATGTAATGAATTTATTACTAATACTGATCTTTAAAATGTCAAAATACGTCAATTCGATATTCGATTGGTATGTCTTTATAATCATTACCATGCATTAAATAAATGTCACTTAAATGTTAAATAATTACTACGCTATTTTTTTCTCTCTCTTTAAAATGGAGTAGGAATATTCTACAAGTCAAAATGTTTAAAATTCAAAAATTTTATAGATTACAAAGATGGTGTTATAAAAGTATCATGCATGAATCATAAATTTAAAATTTATTATTCTAACGATAATTCATTTTTTTCCAATGTATTATCTGAATGTAACGTAATTCCAATTAAACGATATCAGATTATTCCACGCTCTAAAATATTTCAAAGCAGAGATATTATAATTTCCATGGTTGTTTGTTCATTGTATTATTCTAAATTATTTTTTCCAATGATTTTTAAACGAGTGGAAATATTTTACTTGCTAAAATGTTTAAATTTTTTAAAATTGTAAAAATAATAAAAATTTGTTTCTATGTTTTTATCATAGCTGTAAAATAATATTAAATATCTTTAAAGAATGATAATTAATCGCTCATTTACATTTCCGTTACAATAGTTGA
Source organism: Parasteatoda lunata (assembly GCA_949128135.1). Classification (NCBI taxonomy): domain Eukaryota; kingdom Metazoa; phylum Arthropoda; class Arachnida; order Araneae; family Theridiidae; genus Parasteatoda; species Parasteatoda lunata. Next base: position 74,088,452 of record OX421978.1, on the reverse strand, counting down.
TTTTATTCATCTTTTTAAAAGTTTGCTACATTATTTAATTTTAAATTTTATCGAGTTCATGACAATTAATGAAAATAATAACCTTACCTGAATGCTGCTAACTAGTCAGTGTTTGAAAAATTTATAATACAACTGGATAAGTATAGATCATTATGGACTTTACAATCAAGTAAAATAAAGTTTAATTACTAAAAAAGACATAGCATTTAAAGAATTTTGTGTTTTTACTTAGTTGTATGTAACTTATTTATCATATAAATTAAAGAAAATGTTATTTTTAAATAAGAACAAGTTTTAATTTTTTTTTTTTTTTTGCTCTTGCTGTGAGAGAGCACTGTTAATCAAGTTTGAGTTATATCATATCAATTTAGAAAATTTATAATTTATATTTTGCTGAAGTTACGAAGTAGGAGTAAGAAATCTGTACTTATTTCTCTTACACAGCGATAAAGTAAGTTTTCATTAATTTTTTTCGCTTTGGCTGCATAGAGTTGAAATATCAAGCGTGTGAGCTGTCTTAAGTACGTGTTTGCATTTTTCTGAATGAAAATTCATTCCTCACACGGGCAAAGAAAAACTAAAACAAACAATAAGCTGAAGTAATAAATTGGAAAGAATTGAAAGGGTGAAAGCGAATAGTTCATATCAACGAGCAAAGTGTTTTGTTTTATATTTTAACTGTGCTTTTGCAATTTGAATAATAATACTTTTATTAATTTAGAAATGAGTATTAGTTGTGCTCTTATACTTTCTAAGTATAAATAAAATAAAACTTGCTTGAAGAGCAGAAGAAAACTTTGATGACAGTTACGTAAAAAAAAAGAAGAAAAGAAAGAAAGGAAAAAAAAAAAAAAGAGTAGTTAAACGAATGCATAATTCAATAACTTATTTATTAACTAAAAATTTTAATTTTTTAAACAGAGATTAGTTTAACAGATTTAAATTCTTAATATTTTATGCTAGAACATATTTCAAATAAGTCTAACCTTTGTTGCGAATTGAACGAGCGTTGACATTTTTATTTAAATTTTTGAGTCCACTTTAATACTATTCCAAGTTTTGTTTAAATTTTCTTTTAAAGCATACGTTTTTAAGATTAGAATTTTATAAATTACACAATTCAAAGTTTATTTTGAATTAAAATTACTCCTACGTTTGTCTAAATTAATGCAGTAGTTCTGTTTAAATGGACATTTAAAGTATTTTGTTGTTGACTACTTACATTTGATATCGTCTAAATCTTTGTAAGAAATCGATTAGCAGTTACACTTAGTTTGACCACCATTAATTTTTTTTTCTAATTTTTTGATCACTTTTGTTATCAAATTAAAATCTTATGCAACCGAAATTCATATGTGATAAAATATCACGAAAAATATGTTTTTAAATTTATCTGCCTTGCTGTTTTTATTCTTGCAATAGCGATTGGGGCCAATTGTTCTGTGATGTAACTACCACTATGAATATTAAATACCAGTTCACTAGTATATAAAACCTGTTAACTTAATTATTTACATGTTATAGATGAAGGTAGACATAGTCGATGTAGAGTCCCTTCAGTGTCATGTTTGTGTTCCAAGAATAACGATTTAAAATTTTTTTATTAAAATCTTTTGTTTCAGTGTCTTGTTAATGGACACGGCAGAAACTTTCCTTTAAATACAATATCTAATTATATATTAATAAATAAAAGAAAAGCGGTAACGATAATTTAGAGTTTAAAATATTAGATTATTATTAACGCTAAAAGCATCGTTTGTCCATCAGGGCTTCCCCCTCCCCCCCCAGGAAATAATTTTAGTAATGCCTTTAAATATGTTATTAACTCTCTATTAAAAATTACATAGCAAAAAAAAAAAAAAACTTGAATTTTTTTAAGTGTTATGGTTTAAATATTTAATCATGCAAACTACAACATGTTTTAAATGCTTTTGTACTTATTATCCATGCAATAAGCGTGGCAAATTGTCAAATGACTTAATTAAAAAAAAAAAAAAATGTTGCTGTCTAAGTGGTATGCTTACAAGCCTTTTAAACGGTATTAAAAATAGCAAAACGACGTTTAGAATCCGAAAATCTTCTGCCATGGTGTGAGTAATCACTGATAAAAATCTCTAAGAATGTTCTAAGGAGGAACTCAACAAGGACTCAACTGTTCACACGGATCCGCCGTGCTGATCTCCACAATCTTATTATTATTATTCCACGTAGATTATCTCGATAAATTCGATCAAAATAAAACTCCGAATTTAGCATGAGCAACAACAGGACATCATTGTGTGTCCGATTCTAGAAGAGGAAGAAGCCCTTGTCACTTCCAAGACCCCAAATGGTTTGTTTTTCTTATCTTTTTTTTTTTTTTTTTTTATATTCCCCCATTGCAAACGATTTCTTTTAACGTTTTTCTTTCTTATCTGCGTTTCCTGAGTACAATCTTTTTGCATCGGGGGAGTTACGGCAGATGCGAGTTGCATGTTGCCACCATTCTTACCTCTTTTGAGGGGGGTTTCTGTCTGCCAGAGTATTTTGTTATGACATTTTTTTTTTTTCCGTATCAAGCTGGGCGCTATGGTACGAGGGGGGAAGTGAATTCGTGCTCAGCTACGTGCCTGATTGGACGAAATTCGTCTTGGGGGTGCTTCTGAATTGCGACCCCCGGGCACGTGCTCTCTGACAAGTTTGTATTTTCTTTCCCGTTCTTGGTTGTTAGCAGAGGGGTACCATTTTAGGAAAAAGGTAGAAAATCACTTGCACCATCAAATTGTTTTAGAGGGGGTTACGGGTACCTTGTACATTTTAAGATACTTCTTTTAGAAATGAGCTTATTTTGAATTATTTTTATAAACTGTTTTACTATTTAAAAAGTCTGAAAAACGTGTTGATGCTTCTAATTTTGGATATAATGCTCTCCTATTTACAATTATTTAAAAATACGACTTTTTTAAAATTCGACTTCTCAGGAACTATACAACCGATATCGCGCAAATTTTGTATTTTGTCATGTAAAATTACATACTTTAAAATGATGTAAAAAGTTGTATTTTAAATTTTTCGACTATTATTAAATAAAATAATAAATTATTGTTTGATAAACGAATTTTATAATTGTGAGCAAATTTTTTTCAATTCGCTTAAAAAGTTCTAGAGATATGGAGAAATACGCATAAAATAAAACTAATATTATGGGTTCCAAACTTTGGATCACTCTCCTGATCAAGATAAGGGGACTGCGGCTACCCCCCATACTTAGGGGTCGGAAATCCGAATCCGTCGAAAAAAAGGTATGTTTATTCAGAGAAAGTACATTTTTGAGTCTGATTTCGTAACTTAAAATATCGTCTGCAATAATAAATTAGCATATTTGAGGTCAACCCTCGAATCCTAGAACGTGAAGATTTGAATATTGGATCAAAAGTTATTCAGAGTAGTCCTTTTTTGGCGCATTGTACAAGCTTTAATTGAAATTATTACAAAAAATCTGAAATAAAATTACAAAGAAATTCTATACTTAAAAAAAAAATAAAAATAGTAATTAATTTACTATATTTTTGGTGCTTTTTTCGGTGCCTTTTTTCCGGGTGCTTTTTTTGTCGGTGTTTTTCGAGATGCTCTTTTTCTGTGCTTTTTTCGGTGTTAGGACAACTAACAAATGGTATTTGAATGGCAGCGGAATACAAACATGAACTGTTAAAAGTACAAGAACATTTCTGGTATTTTACATACTTAAACCCTTTGATGCAGATATGACGTCAGTGTTTCTTATATAAATTTTTTTTTCTGACGCCCGGCCCTTATTTCAAGCAAAAAAATATTTTGATCTTTTTAATTATAAAAAAATAGCCTAATAGTTACTAAAAAATTTAAATAGATCATCTGAATTATATTTGTACTAGAATATAAAATCCAAAAAAAGTAGCTTGAAATTTATCAATAATTAATTTTGTAAATTAAGAAATTTCAATGATGAATAACTGTTTCTCTTAGATAACTGCAAATTTAAAAAATTATTGTTTGCAAACTTTTAACTTTAACGCAAAAAAAAAACGCCTACGCCTTTCATAACCGTAAATTATAAAAATGCTAATTATATTATTTTTTACTTAATTAATACAAAATAATTAAAAAAAACATGAAGAATAGTTTTAATGAAAATTTTGCTTCAAAAGGTAAAAGGTAATTCGATGAGCAAAAATTGCCTTTATCACTAATTAAGATTTTAATAATTAAAGTTAGGAAATTTACTATTGATGATAAAGCATATGCACGATACTACTAATACGGTTTTCCTATCTGAAAAAAAAGTTTTTAAAAAATCGATTGTGATCCTTTTTTACCAAAGCAATCTTAACTTAATTAGTAGAAATTCACTTTCGTAATTTTCAAAGTATTTTCTTTTCATAAAATTCAATAATTATCTTAATTAATTTTGCACGATTCAGCAATAAGAAGCAACTACAATTTCAAAATTCTCTTCCCCGAATTCATACGTAAACTCAATCTAGTTAATTCAGAATAAAAAAAATCTCTTCGTGTAAGAACCTAGCATTGCCTGTACACACAAAAGATGCGTGTGGAATTATTTTACGAACCCGTGCCAAGAGTCTGGAACTGTTAAATTTGCCCGATGCTTACCTCCCATTATTTTGTACTGAGAACGCCACTTTTTGCCATTAAACGAAAAGAATAAAATAAAATGAAACAAAACGGGAGAAACAGGAAAAAATGGGGAAGAGTTTAATTTTTTGTTTCTTTTTTACAGATGGAGGCGTGGAAAACATATTGTTTTCGTAATAGCATTTTAACGTACGCTTTTAAGGCCTTTAACAGGTTTTATTTTTCAGAAAGTGTTTTAGGAAATGTCTTGGGAGAAATGCTAAGAAACGATTTCCGATTCTTTAAAGCTCCCACCCCCCCTCTCCATAACTTTTAAATTGTCGACGGTTGTCAGTACTTTCGTCCTCTTGTCTTCCAGTCTTTCTTTTGCCATTTTTTTTTTTTTTTTTCATTGCTTTAATATTTCTTGACAAATAATTTAATTTACAGATATTATTTCTAATATTTGTTTCTAAATACGAAAATATAATACGAAGAAAAAAATTTTTTTTTTGTAGTAAAAGTCATTACTACTTTTATTATGATTTAAAACGATTTAAAGAATACGTTATATTTCTAATAAAATAAATCATTTTCAGAACGTTAATTTGAATCAAATTACGCCTTTTAAAATTTTAAATCGACTAATTTCTATGGTCAGACTACACACACAATCCCCACAATCACAATTCATACAATCATTGCTTACATCCGGTCTCGAATACTATCTTTCAAATTGATATAAAATATCTAATTTCCTTTCGATTGCTGATCAATTGTAATGCGGAAAATGACGAACCCAATGTTTCACAATTTATATTTCAATAATTCCAGTAACGTAATTACTTCTCGAACCAAGGGATATCGGAACAATCGAACGTTCTGAGATCGCCCAGTGGCAAATTTATGTGACATAATTATTACTTTATTGCTTGGAATATTTTCTCAGTTCATTTCTATAATAGTAAGATTGTTTAGGTACTTAATCATTTCTTAATTTTTATATCAATTTTTAAATGTTTGCTCTTAGCCAAAGAATACTGTTGAAAAAACACCCATAATTCGAATGCAATTAGATGTTTGAAAAATAATTATGATAATATAAGAACAGTTATATAATATATAATAAGGACAGTTATGTAATATATAATAAGAATAGTTATAGAATATATGCAGGAACAGCTGTATAATGTATAACAGTATTGTTATAAATAATGTATCTATTAACAAGAGTCTCTCTCGTAATTAAGCTTTTGATAAGTTAATAATATTTTAAAAAAATGATAAAATACAAATTTAATACAATTTAAAATTTATTATTCCGAGAAAACTCTGGCGTAGCAGAATTTATCAATACGTTTTTTTTTTTAATCACGTTTTTACACTACCGGAATCAAAAAGCCTACGATGACTCAGGGAATAGAGCGTTCGCCTTTCAATGAGGTGACCCGGGTTGGAATCCCAGCCATGACTGGGTGATACGAATTCCGCATCCGGCTTGCACCGACCACAGTGCTGATTAAAAAGTATCCTGAGTGGCAGACGGATCATGGGTTAGAGTTCTCTTGCCGTCAGTCTAACCGTGGGAGGTCTTCATGGTTTTCCTACCCATGTAGTGCAAATGCGAGTTAGTTCCATCAGAAAATCCTTCACGAAGGCAAATTTCTCCCACTACTTGATCCAGGAGTTCCATTGTCTTCTGGATTGGGTTCAAAATTATAAGGATACGGAGTTGAACATTATTGGTCGTAAACCTCAAAACCTGGGTCGGCTGCTCAACGACGGTTATAAAATAAAATAATAATAATTATCTGCTGTGATTGAAAGTTTGCTATTTTTTGTTTGGGAATTTTGCTGTTGAATTGTGGGACTGCACACGTGTTTTGTACGATTTTATATACGATGGTTGCTGAATTTACATGGAAAACAGAGTAAAAAAAATGGCGTATTACTTCACTGGGGTTTGGAAATACCAAACGCTGTCCCTTGTTTTAAAGACTATCATACAAAGACTAATATTTAATTTTTTTTTTTTTTTTTTTTTTTTTTTTTTTTTTTTCATTTGCCCAAGATAACTCGGGTTGGTAAACGGATGGTAAATTAAATGTTTTTTACACATAAAAAAAAAAAAAAAATTAAAATGTCTCCTTTAAACTTGTGTATTATATTTTGTTTTTATTCCTTGTATTTATTAATAAAAAAAAAATATGGTGATTTTTTTGCATTTATTTTTCAATAAAATTAGCAAGCGAAGCGGTTAAGACATTTAACAATCATGAATAAGTAATCATTTAAAATTTGCATTTGCATTTTCAAAAAATTCTAATTGCAACCATTAAAGCAAACTAAAATGATTTGGCACGTGTGCAGATTTTATATTTCGGTACCTTAATAATTCTTCAACATCACACAATGTTCTAAATACAATTTTCAAAATGACGTTAGTTATTTAATTTTTTGTCCCGATTATTCAGGGGAATTATATGACTAAATGAGGAAATTCTGTGTTTCTCGTCATCTAGTTCCATGATTCGTTTCAAATAATTATTCTTTGAATTAACAGATAAAGAAAATAAAAAATAATTACATCAAATTGCATCTTTTTTATTACTATTGTAAGAAAACATGTACTTTGTTTTCACTATAACATTGACATCTAAAGTTTAAAAAGAAAAAAAAAAAAAAATCTATGCATTATATAAAACTAAATTTAAGCAATAATAGAACTCAACATAACTCCTGAAAATTACTCTGTATTGCATTTACGAGAAAAATATAAATTTTTTGTAGCTCTGGATGGCAACATTCCAAACTGTAGACTGTTCATTTATATCTTAACGTGATTGAAACTTTCGAGAGATATTTTAAACACATTTATTAAAAATGAAGAAATTTATGTTAAAAATGAGTAAATTTAGTGTTATTCTCAAAAACAAAAGTATCTTAATATGTCTAACTATTGCTAATTAACCCTTTGACGAAGAATTTTTATTACAAATTTTTTTAATACTTTTTCCATTATTTTGTATTAATTTAGGTCAAAATAAGTGAAAAATATTATATTCAGCATTTTAATAATTTTAAGTTATGAAATGCAGCATGAAACACTAATTTCTTTTTCTGTGTTAAAGGTAAAGTCTTTCAAACGATCATTTTTCAAATTTGTACTTACGTGCAGTTATTTAAAACTGAGAAAAACAGTTTTTCATCATTGAGATTTCTTTAATTTAATAAATTAATCACGGATACATTTTTAATGAAACGCATTTTTTTTTTTTTTTTAAACTTCCTTTTTTTTTTTTTTTTTTTTTTTTTTTGATTTTGTATAATATTATTCCGAAATATAATTCCGATCATCAAGCAGATTTTCTTAAGACTGATTTTTTTAAATTAAAAAAATACCAAAATCTATTTTTATTTGCAGTTAGAAAGTCAGAAAAAACTACGTATAAAAGAACACCAGTACTCCATCTGCTTCAAAGATTTTTTTTTTTGATACATAAATCATACGAAAATTTTCCAGTTGAGTCATTTTTACCAGAGTTAACACCAGACAAATTGCATCTCTTTGAGGAAAAAAAAAAAAAAATTATATAAACAAGTTTTACAAAGCAATAAATTTCAAAACTCTCTGTTATCTCAAACAGAATACTTCGGATAAAATAAATATGTCTCAACAAAAGCATAACTCCTGGAAATATCTAAAGTTACACTGTATTTACTTTGATTTCCATCGCATTTACAAGAAAATATACAAATTTTTTTTTAAAACGTCTAATGGCAACATTCTGAGGACCGTTCATTTATCTCACGGCGGGGGGAAACCAGGTTTGTCCTCTCCGTTATCTTGGGTCTTCCTGCTAATAAATCATGGGCCCATACCTTCCTGCTCCTCCAACTCAACTCTTCTCTAAACCACGTGAGTCAGCAGGGTGTATTCCCAAGGAGGTTTCCTTTTCCATCTACATGATATCTTTTCTGTTTCTGGGGGTCGCGTGGACGACTCTCCAAACAGCAACAGATGCTGGCGTTTTGGAATTGGATTGGCGGGAGGACCACCCTTGGAGTTGTTTAGGAAGAGAGAAAATATTCCAATGTTTGGATTGCTGGCCCTTCCTTTTAACGAAGTGCCATGACAGTCTGGGTTCGAGAGATAAGGATTGATGTTGATGACCTTCTTGTGTTGTTTGTTGGTGAGCTTGCATACCAGATTTATTGGTGGAGTATGCGAACGGAAATTCGGGAAACGTAAAGTAAATGAAATAAAATTGTTGAAAACAATTGGGTTTGAAAAGGATACCGTAACGTTTAAAACACATGAATGGAATGCATGAAATTCCATTTATTTGTGAAAATATGTATAAGTTGATGAAATTAAATAGTTGATGCGATTGGATTAGATGTAGAAATTAAACAGTTTGGAAATGCTTGTAGAGATTGTGAAACGCATGGTATATTTCTTGCAATGAGAAGGATTTAAGGAAGTCTCTCGGAAAACGAAATAACTCAAGTTTGAGTGCATAATTTTAACTAGAACTTGAGTGAATTTCAATCAATTTGACTAGACTATTATCTTGAGAGTACAATTTTAATTCAAACTTTATTTATAATTGGCATCCTTTGGGTGAAATTATTTGAATCATAAATATTTACATATATCTTAAATATCTGCAACTCAAGTTCGAACGCAAAGCAAATATTTGACTCAAACAGAGATGTATTCAACTCAAGTTAGTTTTTAAAAAAAAAGATGCACGCGTTTTTAAGAAGCAAAATTAAGTCTTTCAATTTAAGTAAGTATATACATAGATACATAAATAAAACAACAGGAAAGCTCTTAAAGAACACTTAGTACTAAACTGAATTGAAGCAATGGATACTAAATTTGAAAACTTTATCACCTACAATATAGAAAATAAAAACTCAGAGGCATTTAATGGCAAAGTAGAGAAACACCATAAGTTATCCCAAATATAAACATAAAATATAGTTATAAAAAATACTGGAAAGGAATTGCAGGGCAATATAAAATTCTCATATATTAATCTAACAGATAGTGTAATTCCAGATAGATTTTTTTTTATATTTATGTATAAATTTTCTAGAAGTATTTATGATGTAAAAATTTCCTGCAAACAAAACCCTTTCAATGCAAGCTATTTCATACAAAATACTAAAATCCCCCACTTTCCAAAATCAAATTACGAATAGATGATAGGTTCCATTGAGGAAAACCACGCCCCCTTACAAAACATCGTCTGCTTATTCTCCTCGTGGTACAATCCAATTTTCAGATCGGATCTGCCGTTCAGGGCTTTACTGCATAAAATCGCCTTCAGTTGGGACCTGCAATGAGATGAGAGTATAACCTAATATGGAAAATGTTATTCCAAACAATAGAGCGGCAATTTTGTCACACAATTTTATCCTCAAGACCTCCCTCAGAACGTTCGGTATCTGTTCGTTCGAAAAGTAATTATTTTACTCGAACCATAGAATTAGGAATCGTGAGTTTCCTCATTTAGTTCTCTTAATTCCCCTTTCCCTAGGCAATCGAAACGAAATTAGATAATTCACGTCATTGCGAAGATTGTATTTAGAATATAATGTGATGGCGAAGAATTGTTCTAAAGGTGTCGAAATATGAAATCTATATTTGTGTCGATTTTTAAATGTATTTTTGTTTGGTTTGATGATTGTAGCTTAAATTTGAATAGTAATAAGTTTGGAATAATAGTTAATTAGTGCGTTTGTTTAAATCAACGCTAGATGCAATAAGTTTATTGTTTAAAATTGATAAGCTTTAAAAAAGGAAGTATTAAGTATTTATAAACTTTAGCAAATCAGTTTTATTATCAAAATAACAGAAATTTTTTTTTCTATTGAGTTTTATCCTTGGACACTAAATTTGTATTAAACAAATTTTTCATTATCTTTTTATTATTTTCTGTTAATTTAGGCCAAAATAAGCGAAAAAATATTATATTTAGCATTTTACACCATGAAACTGCGTAATAAATAAAATCTTCCAAAAACTGCTCACTTCCGAACAATATTTGTTTCAAATTTGCACTTATGTGCAAAATACCAAATATATTTTACCAAATATATTTTTAATAATATTATTTAAAAATACCAAAATATATTTTCTTGCAATCAAAAGATAAGAAAAAAATATGTTAAAGGTATAACGGTGTTCCACCTGCGTCAGAGTGATAATGAACTCAGAATGTTGCCACTGGGTGTTTTAAAAAACTTGACATTTTTCTTGCAAATGCGATGGAATTCAAAATAAAAGTGCATTTTTAGATATTGCCAAGCGGTATGTTCATATTCAGACATATTTATTTTATTCAAAATATATATTTTGATTAAGATGATCACGAGTTTTGAAATTCATTGCTTTGAAATTTTTTTAAAGCAATAAATTTTATTTTATGACCGTCGTTGAACAGCCAACCCAATTTTGGGTTTACGTCTACTAATGTTCAACTCCGTAGCCTTGTAATTTTGAACCCAATCCAGAAGACAAGGGAACTCCTAGATCAGAGATGCCAACTGCTCCGAACCATCACCTCCTACATCAAAAAGCCACCACACGGTCTGTTATAAGTAGTCCGCGCAGACTGTTTAAAAAGTGAACCAGTTGTGCGCATGAACCCAAAACCTTTTATATAAGTGATTGAGAGCAATTTATCATATATATTTGAGAATTGAATCTGTAGTGGTTGACAAGTGAATAAGGCAAACCAATAATATTCACAAATAAAACAAATTTTTAGTCATATATTTGCTACCACTTTCTTATTTCAACTTGATTTTATATTAAATGACTCGTTCGGAAAGTGGATATTAATCACAGTGGTCTGATCGGCCTACCTATAAAAACCCGTGTGGAGGCTTTCAGTTATAGGAGGCGTTGTCCGGACACACCAAAATAATAATAATAAAAAAAAAAAACGGTAAATAACTAAAAAGTAAATTTTGCAAATATTTGACTATTTTTGCTTGCATGACAGAAGTACTTAGAATGTTAAAAATAAAGTGGTGAATTATATAAGCCTACGAATTATTTAGAAAGAGTGGTGGATAAAAATCTACTAAATTGAATTTATTAAACCAAGAATCACAATTGATAAACCACCACTTTAAAACATATATTTGCTGTCCGGTGCAAGTTAGTATCTCTGCTAGATCAGTACCCCCAAAGGTATGATTTGTTATGGGAACATGGAGGCTTTGTGACTCAATAGATTTAACGGGCATCAGTCACCATTTACTGCACGGGGAGCTCTTCGGCCATCGGGGATCGAACCCAAGACCTCTTGGACATGGGTCCAGTGCCCTACCAACCAGGCTATCCTGAGTATTTTTTCAGGCACGGAGCTCCGACATAAGATATGGATTAGTCTAATAGGATTTGGAATTCGGGTCGCTGCGCTAGAATTTATTGTTATTAAAAAAAATAATAGACACATAAGGATTAAATTAAAGTTTACGGAAACGAAATGTTCTCACTTCATTTTATTTATCAAAATGATTAGGACGCTTTAGTAGATCTTAAATTTTTCTGACTTTCAATAATTACGAATAGTGCTATGCAATAAGATACAAATAACACTTTTCAATATTTTAAAAAATTTTATTAAATTGAAAAGCTTTATCTTTTTTGCTAATAATAATCAACTTTCCAAAAAATTCGACTCTATTGTTGTTTGATACCTTAGTTAGAGCTGTACTATTGTCTATTATATGAGTTCGAATAATTTATTCAATATCCTTCTATTCGAGTTGAACGGTTCAATTTGAATTGGGTCTTAAATTCATATAATTGTTAATGATGTTTTTTTCTTTTTTTTTCAAAGATTTTTTTCCCCGGCTTTTTCTTTCGGTAGTTTTTTTTTTTTTTTTTTTTTTTTTTTTTTTTTTTCCGTCCTCTGTTACCTTTCCAAACATATAGCTGAAGCAAATAACACTTACAAAAACTTGGTTTATATACTTAAAGTGAATGTTATTTAATTGTCATTTCTGTTAATGGTATCAATTTTACATACCTTATCAGTTCGATAATATTGCTGCGAAAATAATAGTTCCGGAATATATAAACTCCCTTATGTCACTTGAAATTAATTAAAAAATATTTAAGTTGAGGCGGTTATATTCGAAAAAAGAAAAGTTACTACGTTTAAGAGATATTAAATATTTGAATTGTAAAATGGAAATCCGCCCCTTTGTATAAAAATAACGCCTTCTTTTTAATTAACTTTTCTTCATCATTTGAAAGAAAAAGAAAAGCATTAAAGTTTTCGATTTAAAATTTTTAGGCGTTTTCTTCTTCTCTTCTTTTATTTATTTAGGTTGAGTTGAAGTAATTTTATATTTTAACAATATGGGCGTCATATTTTTTGGGGTTTATTCATTCTCAAGCCTTAGAATTTAGAAGGAAATTATTCTAGTTAAAATATATATATATTATGTTAAAAAATATTTAATATTTTACCTTAATATATGCTTAAAACATAAAAAGATTACTTATAAAATTATAATACGAGTTAAAAAAAAAAAAAAAAAATTCAGACTATTCATTTATGCGGAAAACGCAGGCGATTTGTTTACTTAATCAGAAAAACCTTCGTGACGTTGAGGTCATTAACAGAACGTCACGAACTGCCCAAAGCCCGCGACCACGTGTTCTATGTTTATAACTTGTTTTGTTAAATCATAGTTCATCATAGAAGTTGAAATAACAGGCTGCGTCAAACCAAACGAAAAGAGATTTTAAAAGACAAATGATATAATTTATTCCACAATTTAAAATATTTAGCAGCTCAATATTTGCCAGCGAAGTGAAAATAAGAACCTCGCAATTGTAAACAAATATTCTTTTGTTAAAATACTGATTTAAACCGATAAGAAAAAATTTATTTCCCTTATCATGCTGTCAACTTTTTTCTTTTTTGCCATAATCAATAAAACATTCGGAATCTAAATTTATCGCCTTCTGTTTCAGAATATGCAGTATCGTTCTTAATTTCTCGTATTATTAAGTAGCTCATTTTATAGCTATTTTCGTAATTTAAAAAAAATAAACGCCACAAATAATATCACCATCATAATTAAATTTTTTTTAATGAAATGAAAAGTAAAAGCCTCCGTAATTTATTTCCAAAAACAATCGCTTGGGCCACCTAATAACAATGAAATTCTCGTCTGCCTGTAAACTAATTGGTCCCGAGGAGTTTACTTGCAATTAATCTTCCTAGGAATGGCAACTGCCTTGCAAACAGTTTCATTTCTCCCTAATTGCCATTATGAGAATCAACTTTTCCCATTTTGAGGACGAAGTAAACAAAATTTCAAGTTTTAATTTGAGAATTCTTTCATATTCCTTCAGCGTTAATTAGCGCTAAGATCTCATTTCGCTTTTATGGCTTAGAAAATATTTCACTTTGATGTTAGTAAGCACATTTACACACTGGAATGTCTTCATGAAAAATTGAATTAGAAAATTATTTACACGCAGTGTTTTAAAATAAACTGAAGCGAAGAACTATTTTTGTTTATCTTTAAATAAAGCCCACACTGTAAACATGTCCCTTGCTATTATACATTATAAGAATTATCATCAAAAATTAAATAAGCAATCATTTCAAACTAATTAACTCTTTGCTTGGTGAAGAATTAATTCCATTTCATTCATATATTTATTAGCGATTCTTTAAATTTACGTCTACTGTAGTTTGGCCATTCTAATAACAGAAAAATGAAAATATTTTGTGAAATTTTTTGAGCTAGATAAATGATGAGATATTTTTCTTCGGTAAGGTATTCTTTATAATGAAACTAATTAACAGCAAAAATTATTTATTTTCAAGACTAAATAAAACAAAATGGCGCCGGCATTGCCTTTCTTCTACGAAAGCGTTCTTTTTGAAGGGGTAAGGCTAAAGAAAAAGCGACTGTAATTTTTATGTTTGGATTAAAAAATATATATATATTATTATTATAATTATTATTTTTGCTTTAGAGCTACGTAGAATTTTCTCACTTTTCCATGCATAGAGTTTTTTTTTTTTTTTTTTTTTTTTTTAAATCAAAATTCTTAAAAAAAATTATAATAATGTTTATGTCAGTTCGTAGAAGTTTTTTTTTTTTTTCTTCGGTTAAATGAAAGCTTGTAACCCCTATCGTGTTTACTTATTTGTCTTCATTTTACATCCAATCTGAATATTCTAAAGGCTGTTTTTGGGAGTCCCGAGTATACATGTATACATAGATTTTATTTTGAACACATATTAGTTAATTCGTAAAAGTTTCCGGCTGTGTGAAATTCGGCCATTACCTTGTTTATTTTCTCCTTCTTTTTTTCTTTTTTTTATTGTCCATACTTAAATTAATATTCATTAACTTTCGAAATTTTTGCTCTCGGATCTTTAGAGATGAAGTTATAGTGATTTTTTCCCCCGCATGTTGACAGACGATTTTTGGCAATTATAAACTTCTGAATGTATTCTCAGAAAAACGTTGATTTTGATAAAATTGTTTTACGCTAACACAAGACAGAAAAGTTAAATATCGAATTCTTTGAAACTTTGTTTGCAAATTTTGCTTTATGTTAGCTATTTTTTAAACTAAAAGTTAGGCTTCAGAAGCGAACTTATTATTTCTATCATCCTTTAAATAAGAACGTTTAAAATTTTTCTTTAAACAATCAATAAACAATATATTTCGTTCTGTGTCATTTTATACTTGAATTTTTTTATCTTAGTTCTAAACACAGATAATCATGGTATTAATCTAGAATTTTTTTTGATATTAAAGCATCACTATTTGTTGTAGAGCTGCAAGCGAGATATAAAAAATGTATAGTTCTTTTGCGTAAATTTGAACTGATTTTGAAATTTAATATTTTATAAATTTTTAAAGCTTACTTAAGATTTATAATTTTAGTACCCCTTTTACCATAAGTACAATGAAAATTTTAATTAAAGTTGTTTTCAAAAGGAATTGTGCCGAACCCATTTGGATACCTTAAATTTAATTTTGAAAATTATGTTTACGCATCCTCTTTTTCTTCGTACTAACGATTCCGCTCATTATGCAAGTACTATCGATAATAAGCTGCTCTCTGGCATTTTCCCAAACGCAACAGACATTGCTAAAAAGCTTCAAGAATTTTTGGGAAGAATTTCAGATGAAGTTACGGCCTTATAAAAGGAAATTTAAGAAAGAGATTCTTTAGGAACAGATGATGAGTTAATTACAAAGAATCTCGGTTAAAAATGTTCTCTCATTTAGGCTTAAAGTAATGCGTGACGATCTTTATTTGAAGTTCATATTTTTCTTTTACTTTTATAGTTATTTAGTGTTGGAAGTTATGTAGTATCTCATTGCTGGTAAAGAATGAGAAGAAATTGAAATTAATTATATTATCGTTATTTTCCCAACTTCATCTTTGATTACATTTATGGAAATAGAAAAGTGTAGAAATGGCTGTGTCAAAAAAAAAAAAAAAAAAAAAAAAAAAAAAAAAAAAAATTGATACTACTCAATTCTTTGAATAATATAAATAAATATTTTTATCATTTAAAATAATTCTCTGATAGTATTTGCGTTTTATTATGGATTTTTCCATAAACAAGTAAGCTAAAGAAGAAATTTGATTCAATTTTAATGTTATTCTTATTTATTTCATAACTAAAATGATTTTTTAATTTTTAACCTAAACACCGTTAGTTGGATTGTAATTACAATTAACGTTATAGTTTTGTACACGATTTAATTATCGATATTCAGAGGTCTATTCAGTAACTCGTAACTAATCAGCATAAAGTTTGAAAGGCTTTTTAATGAAAGGATATTGAATATTCCGTCGAAGTTATTTTTATTTAAAAAGTTGCCATCTGTGATAGTGTTAAATGATAAAACTCTTCGACATTCATTCCAAGGAAGCATATCCAATTTAATATATAAATCATTGAAACATACATTAGCTGAAAAACAAATCATTAAAGCAAACATAATCTGAAAGGAAATGAGTGCTACAAACATAATTAGAAAGGCAATTATTCAAACAAATATTAACAGGAAAGAAATCATTTAAACACACATAATCTTAGAGGAAATAATTGGAACAAACATAATCTGAAAGGAAATCATTGAAACAAACATTATCTGAAAGGAAATCATTAAAACAAACATTATATGAAAGAAACTCATTGAAGCAAAGGTAATCTGATAGGAAAACCATTGAAACAAACATAATTTGAAAGCAAATCATTGAAACAAAAACGTTAACTGAATATCAATGATTGAAACAAACATAATCTGAAATAAAATGATTGGTGCAAACATAATATGTAAGGAAATTATTGGCACAAACATAATTTGAAAGGAAATCATTGAAACAAAAACGTTAACTGAATATCAATTATTGAAACAAACATAATCTGAAATAAAATGATTGGTGCAAACAAAATCTGAAAGGAAATCTTTGACTTTGAACCAAACATTATCTGTAAGGAAATCATTAAAACAAACATAATCTGAAAAGAACTCATTGAAACAAACATTATCTGAAAGGAAATTATTGAAACAAACATTATCTGAAAGGAAATCATTGAAACAAACATTATCTGAAAGGAAATCATTGAAACAAGCATCATCTGAAAGGAAATCATTGAAACAAACATTATCTGAAAGGAAATTATTGAAACAAACATTATCTGAAAGGAAATCATTGAAACAAACATTATCTGAAAGGAAATCATTGAAACAAACATTATCTGAAAGGAAATTATTGAAACAAACATTATCTGAAAGGAAGTGATAGGAACAAATATACTTTCTAAGGAAATCATTGAAAGAAATATAATCCAAATGAAGTGACTGGTGCAAACATAGTCTGCTAGGAAATCATTGGAACTATCATAATCTGCGTGGAAATGATCGGAACAAACCATAATTAGCGTGGAAATATTAAGGACATGAGCAAACTTAATCTGCGATTAAATAATCCAGAGATTCTTAATCCGGGCACAATGATCGGAGAAAGAGCCACTATACGCAAACTCTACCCTCCGGGTTCGAGTAAGAGTCGAACCCGGATCATTATGCCGATGAGACTTAATATCAGGCAAGAGGTTTACTTTATCAGGCAAGAGGTTATTTAATACCAGGCAGCCGTTTTGATGATACAGATATAAATGTCCATAGTGCTAAAACAGAGAAACATATGAACACTGCTGTTTCACTGTTTAAAAACCATTTTTATCTAACTTTCTTATTTATAAATTCTTTTCTTGTTTTGCTGAAAATTTTGCTCTGTGCAAAGCTTTTTCTCCTGTTTCCGCATTTTAATAATTAATAACATGATCGTTTTCCGGCTCATATTTTCCTTATACTTAATTTTCAATTTTCTTTTCAGTTGTAACACAAAGATTAATCTTATACTTCTTTTGAAGAAAAAAAAAATATCCTATAATTAGTAAGAGAACTGTAATTGTCCCCGTTGCACCATAATGTTTCATTTTTGTTAATAAGAAAATTCCTGTTAATTACATTTAATTAATAATACTTATTTGAGAATGAAAATCAAATTCTTTTCAAAAATATCGTTTTAATAGAGAGAGAGATCGTTTGCAAAAAATATCTTCACATTTATAGCTGGCTTAAGGTTAGCGTCAAAGATCAGACGACGATGTGACAGATGGATCATATCGATTCTTTTTTCAGACCAAGAAACGGCTAAATCGATATGGGTAATTTGCATCGAAACGAAGTTGGAGAACATCAGCTTAAAGCTTTCTCGTTTAAAATATCCCTATTTTTAAAGAAAAGAACAGCTGATGGTTGTTTGAAACGTCCCAGTGTGAAACGGCCATATGGTGTCGATGCCTTGGTCTTTCTTAAAGAGAAAAGAAAACGGTAAAAAAAACGTTCTTTTTGATTCCTTTTCTTTTTCTGTGGAAAAAAAAAAGAACTATATTTTTTACGTTTCTGAAAGAAGTGATTATTCTTTTGAGTTCTTAATCGTCGATTTTTTTTTCCTCCTTAAAATAAGGCGGAAAAAAAAATTAAATGATATTATTAGACTGAAATGTTCTGTGGTGTGTAATTATAATTTATTTGATCACTGTTCTTATATCCCATTTTATTAAGCCTGAAAAAACGATGTGGATAATCTAAATGATTCTCTGATACTACTTCACATCGTAATATTTTTACTTTTATGGAAGTTAAGTGTATAATTTTATTTTATGATCGTTAAATCTTTTATTTTTTTGTCTTGCCATTTTTTTTCCTTTATAAAGCTTTTGGACAAATGCGTTTGTTTAATTTGTATCGAAAGAAAAAAGTCCATTATGAGTTTCAGTTCATTACAAATTAGATTTAAATTAGAATTTTTTTTTTTTTATATAAACTCGTACTGCTTCAAAATTTACCAACTTATAATCCGTAAAGTCTTTAATTTTTAAACTTATAAGTCTTAGTACAATTTTTTTTTTTTATAAAGCAACAATTTATTAATCTTGTTATTAAGTATATTACGAGTTTTGCTTGAGATGCATTACTAATTGCATCAAAGGATATTGAAAATCCTCATTTTTATGAACCAACGTCACCAATATTAAAAGCTGTTAACAATGAATAGTTATTTTTGTATATAATTTTCGTAATTTGTATAGTATGAAGAAAATACTATTATGCTGAAATGTGCTGAACTCATACTTAAAGTGGTTTATGTGATTTAATGGCTGATGGACAGATTTTAAATCATTACTAAAATTTAATACTTAGAGAACTTAGACAATATGGCTTGAAAATAGTTGAAATTGAAATCAAAGTACTTCCGCGCGGGCAACAGACAGTAATGATTATTGTGGATCATAATGATTCATCACTTTATTAATTTTTACAAATATCCTAGTTTTCGATTATTATTTTATTAATTTTACAATATCGCTGGAAAAATGTTGAAATTGAAATCTAAGTACTTCGCGGGCGACAACCAGTAATGATTATTGTAGATCATAATGATTCATCCCTTTATTAGTTTTTACAAATATCCTAGTTTTTGTTCACAATGATTCATTATTTTGCTAATTTTTACGATCAAAGAATAGTTGTTTCGATTGAAAAAAAAATATAATTTCAGAAGCCATTAAAAAAGTTTGGGAAGCACTGCATTAAATGTTGGTTTGTTGAAATCCCTCTTTTTCTTAAAACTGAGGTAAATGTTTTGTTCTTTACTGCTACCTAACATTAGGTTGATCCAGACAGGCCGCAAAGGTTAACTTTCTACGGATGCAGAGGTACAAAACCGGTAATAATTCTTTTTTCAATCGAATAACTGTCATTCTTTAGTTATAAATGATTCACTTAATCTTTCCTAAAAAAGCAAACCATAATTTATAACCTAACAAAGAGAAGCCTCAGTCAGAGGGGAAAAAAATAGAGGCGATATTTCTATTGAAACAATGGTGCAAACATAAATTTATAATATAGTTAAATAATATCTTTGGCATGGAAAATGTAACATCATTATTTTTGTATCTTTTGATTCGAAAATGCTTTGTTGCTCTTTTGAGTTCACAAAATGTTCTAGACTGATATGTAAATAAATATAGATGAGTCTGAGCTTCTTCTCTCTTAGAGAAATAGGTTTTGGCTTTAAAACATTTACCACTTTGAACCATAATATTGTGCGTATTTCCTACAACCTTAATAAGATAGTAAATTGAACCTTGTTTCTGTTCAATTTGAACCTTAATATCTATATTTTTAACCATTAATATCAATGATTTCTTGTTTATGTTTAAAGTGAACCTTAATATATACATCTTGAACCATAACATCAATACTTTGAACCCTAATATCGTATAAAGTTGCTACAATTTTAATAAGATGGTAAATTGAACCTTGTTTATGTTTAAAGCGAACCTTAATATATATATATATATATCTTGAACCATAACATCAATATTTTGAACTATAATATCCTGTAAATTTGCTACAATTTTAATAAGTTGGTAAATTGAACCTTGTTTATGTATAAAGTGAACTTTAATATATATTTCTTGAACCATAACATCAATACTTTGAACCATAATATCGTGCGAATTTGTTGAAACCTTAATAATATGGTAAATTAAATATTGTTTCTGTTGAAAGTGAACCATAATATCTAGTTTTGAATCACGATATTAATATTTTGAAGTATAATATAGGGCAAATTTGCTATAACCTCAATGAGATGGTAAAGTGAACCATAATATCAATAAACTAAAATAACAATACTTTGAAACATGATATCATGTAAATTTGCCGCAACCTTGGTAAATTAAACCTTTTTCCTGTTGAAAGTAAACTATAATATCTTTATTTCGAATCATAATGTAAATACTTTGAAATATAATACTGTGCAAATAATATAGTAAATTGAACCGTTCTTCTGTTTAAAGTGAATGATATTGTGCAAATTTTCTGTCTAAATAAGATGTTAAATTGAACCGATTTTTGTTCAAATTGAACCATAATATCAGTATTTTGAACAAAATGTCCATACTTTGAGCCATATTATCGACATTTTGAGTTACAATATCAAATACTTTAAACCATAGTATAATAAAAATTTGTGTAAAAAGTGCCAAAATGAACAAAAATATTCCCGTTTAAATTGAAACATAGTACAAACTATCATGTTTACGTAGCTCTATAATATGGTTCAACTTATTACTATATTAAGGTTCAAAAGATTCAAAAATTTCTTGCATTGTTTCTTTTTTAGCTAATACATCTTTAAATATATCAAAATTATTATTGCATATTTTGTAATGCTTTTAGTTTGCATTACTTAATATTTTGTACTGAAAGTTTGACTTGGCTGTATTTTGGAATCCAGAAAAAATAGCATTGCGCCAAAGATCCATATTTACTTATTTATTATTTCCTTTTTAGCAGCTGGCATTAAAAGCATATACTATTGCAGAGAAATAAGATAAATTAAAAAAAAAAATTTAAAAAATATTTTTATACGACTATCAATTATTTCATTTGATAAGTATCCAAAATCTGAAATTCTAAAAATAATTGAATAAATCAAATTTTAACTATCTTTAAATAAATAAATTAGGATGAAGAATTATTAAGTTTTATACAAATCGTTAATTTGAAAAACGCGCCAACAAATTCTATAACTGCTCTGTTCTTCTAATTATTATTATTCGAAAATTTTATTTATTCATATCAAACTTGGAAATTATTCTACTACAAATCATAATTTAATTTGCGTAACTTAAATATTTAAAATTTTGTTGAATATATTGGTTCATAGAAGTGAGAATGTACTTATTATCCAATTAATTGCTTTCGTTAAATATAAATAAAAAATTTGCTCATAATGAAAGTTTAATTTAATCTGCAACCTAGTTTTATTATATTTTCATAAGTATGGTACTTTTTTTTCGTTTGAAGTATTATTTCTAATTCCAGTCTTTCCTTTGAAGCTTAATTAAACCACAAAAACATTTTCACTGATCTTTAGAGAAAAATGAAAATTCTAATGAAACGTTAGCCATATTTTTTTTTTTATTTAATGTCATTAAGTGCTGAAAACTCAATTATATTTCCTGTTAAGCAAAGCACAGAGTCACCCGTTACGAAAACATATATAATTGCTATTCATAGATAATAAATATGAAAAAGTCAGTTAAAATGTGACTTTTTTTTTTTTTTTTTATAGTTTGAGAATATTGTAAATGCCTTTTAATAAAACATTAAAAATACAAAATAATAATAATAAAATGGTGGTAAAATCGAGATGGGCAATTTCTCGTTTTAGCTTATTCTTTTGTTTTAAAATGTTATCGCACATGAATTGGAAACCTGAATCGTCAATATTTGGTGGTAATTGAAAAACTGAGTAAATGCAGATACTTTTTGTAATTAAAATAGGCTTCTCAAGGTGAGGAGATTTTTCCATTCTCCTCATTTACTCCTCCTATACCATGGTTTCTTCAAATCTTGCTTTTCCTCACGCCATTATATCCCCGCTAATTTTTATCACTGTTGTTGAACAGCCGATCCAATTTTGAGTTTACGACTAGCGAAGCTCAACTCCGCAGCCTTGAAATTTTGAACCCAGTCCAGAAGATAAGGAGAGATTTGCCTATGTGGAAGATTTTTTGATGGACTCAAACCAACACCTCCTAGAAGAAGGAAGGCCTCAGCACGGATCAATTTAGTAGTCCGATGTGACGAAGTTAACTGCGCAGTCGATGGAAAATATGAAATATGTCATTACGTTCGGGGTACTAAGCTGCGCAGTGGTTGAAAATACGATATATGTCATTACGTTTGGACTACTAAAGGATATTTATGGTAACCCGTGCTGAGGCCTACTCTTTTCTAGGAGGTGTTGCTCTAACACGCATTTGCGTTACATCGAGAGGAAGACCACGAAAACCTCCCACGATTAGCCAGTTGGCAAGGGAACTCTAACCCATGATCCGCCTACCACTGAGGATATTTTTCGTCAGCCGGGATTCGGAATTCATATCGACCAATCATCGCTGGGATTCGAACCCGGGGCAACTCGAAGCGAGGGTAGAGAGCGTTCTAACCTCTGAGCCACCACGACCTTTATCCCAACGACTTACTGAAATTTGCAGCCAGTTAAAAAAAACAACCATGAGGCGCTTACTCTATTTATAAACTCTCCCAGAAAAAAATAAGGTGTTTTTGAGGTTGCTTAAAGGTAGAGAGGTATAAAAAATTACACCTGAGGTAGAAAAAGAGGTTATGCTTTTTTCTTTTTTTAAACAAAAAATAACCTTAACCTTGATTTCTACCTCATAAAATCAACCTCGCATATAGCTTAGCAAGCTAGCGGACTGTTTTTGCCAAAATTAATTGGAAATTTCTTTTACTCCGAAATCATTCAAAAACTTATATTTTGAGTGTTTTGGGAAAAATCAGTGCTCCGAATTGAAGTTACTAAGTAATTCAGTACAACAGTACCAAGTATTGTTTTAAGTAAATTATTAAGTACAACAGTACAAAGTATTGTTTCAAGTAAATTATTAAGTGCAACAGTACAAAGTATTGTTTTAAGTAAATTATATAACAGTAAAAAATGCCTAGTTCCTACATCCTCAGAGATCTGTGGGTCAAATTAAAATTTAAAAAACAGTTAAATAAGACCAGAATAAGATTTGGGTAGTACTATAGCTATATTATGAATTTTTACTTATCCAAGAAACTCATGAGAATTTTTGATTAAATTTTTTATTTTTAGAAGACCATAAAACATCAAAAAAGAGAAACAAAGAAACTAAATTCTGTCTAAAACTAGAGTTCGTAAACATGCGTTGGAGAATAACTTTTCAAATGAAATTTTCTTTTATTTACATCTTGTGAAGTTCCCTAGACTTTGTTAATTTCGTCAACCCTGTATCAAAGGGACACTCGAGACTGACTAATCTTCGAGGCGGAATTTCGAATTCCTGAGCACAGGGGTAGTGGAATATGAAATGAGATTCTGCGCCTTCTTGTAGGATGATGCTAATTGCCTCCTGAAAGGTCATTATTTCCACGCATCGTACCCCTTCCCCCTTACTGCACGAAGGTGGACTTTGGAAGCCCCTTATATGGAACATTGGGATGGAACCTGGGTGACAAAAGGAACCACCGCATGAATATTTAATGTGGATTAAAAGTTTTCTACGCTTTATATCTTCCAATCTTCTTTTATGATTTTGATAGGAGTATTGAGATTTGTTGATTTAGCTTTAAGTTTTAGTGATTTAGAAGCAATAAAAAATAAGTTACAATATTTCAATTTATTGCAATACTACAATTTTAAAATAACCTATTTGAATTGGATTCAATGTCTAACTTCCACTCTTACCCTGTGATTCGTCTGTTAGGAATATTGAGAATTCTTGATTTAGCTTTGAGTTTGCTGATTTAAAATAGAGTTACTTGATATGAAAACAATGAAAAATAAACTACATTATTATTATTTATTGCAATGCAATATTTCAATTATTGTAATATTATATATATTTATATTTATAATGTATTGCAAATAATTGAAATTAAATTTAATCCCTTAAAAATTTTTTACACATTAATTATTCGTTTTGAAATGAAATATAATTATTTGCATTTGATATTTAATTTCCTAAAATTTTAATCGAAAGTCTTATTGTAGTCGCTCGTTCAAAAAAATATTTACTGAGTGCTGCAAAAAAAAAAAAAAAAAAAAAAAATATTCCGGACAAGTAATTTTTGATAACTTTTATTATTAAAAATAAATAAACAAATTATAACTGATAATAGTAAAAGTAGACAACTAATAATGAATACATTTATTTACCCTAATTTGAAATTTTCAGCAATAGGCAGCAACTTTTCTACCTTTAATCTATCTCATTCCCGCCAGATATCTTTAAAAGAGAGTTACAATCCTTTGAGTGATTTAGTGCGGAACCTAAATTCCAAAATGGATCACTCACTGTAATCTATGGAATTTAGATCGGGCGAGTAGGGCGGCCATTCTTCAGATGATATCATGGCCTGGACAATGCGCCTTTCACCACCACTTTTATGTCTTTTTGGCCTTCTGAGCTAGTACGGTTCAATTGTTGTCTTGTTAAAGCGTCAAATTTAAATTACTGAAGTATTTTTTGCCCAAATACGTACAGCAGCTCCAAGAATGCCTGGCCGGTACGCTTTCTAATTTATTTTAATGTCTTCATCCACAAAAACCATAGGTGTTTTGCTGCTTGTGCAAATTCCACCAGAAACCACGATCGACTCTGGATTTTGGTGATGTTCAACAATTGCTGAGGTGTTTGGCGGCAAAATTATATCGTTTTGGGAATTACAAACTTGTAAGAGCCAGACCTGAAAGCGAAAGGAAAAGTGAAAACACTAATCGTAGAACCTAGGCAAATATGTCTTGTTATTTATTTTTTTTCTTCTTTACACTCTTTAATGAGTTTTTTGCTACGAAAGAAGGGGTTTTGTTCAATTTGGATAAAATAATTGCGGTAGACGCAGGCTAGACGTTTTTTCTTCCAAGCGATTTAACATCATTTGTCAAAAGTTTAATCTTGAATAACTGCACAAATCGCTCAACTTGTTTGAAAAATGTTTTGAATTAGTGGCTTTTCATTTAAAGTTTTATTTTCATCTTTAAAATGAAGGAATATATATTTAAAACTTCATTTGTTTATATTTTTTCCAATCTGTCTAGTTCGGGTGTTTTTTGACAAAATTTGAAATATGAGAATCGTTACATATTTTTCCTATGCGCTGTGTATAATACCTAGGCATTCTATAGAATGACAAAGTATGAAAATTAGGCAAAGTATGAAAAAAGGTCCTGATAAGGCTATTTTAAAATTACGCGCATTCCTCAAAAATACAAATATTTTTCCAAAAAAAATAACGAGATTATTATTAAATATTTTTTCGTTAAGAAAACGTTAAGAAAAATAAAAATAATACGTTAAGAAAAATAAAATTTAGTTGTAAAAAACAAATTTTTCATCTAAAAATATTCAGAAATAAGAATTAGGTTTGAGTAACATCAAACCATTCAAACAACGTTGTAGATTTGAGTGGCATTTTTAATGAAAATTCGAAAAGAATCGGATATGATATTCATGCTTTTCCGGTTTCTCATTTGGCATTCTATAGGATGCTTAGGAAATGTGTGAAATATGAATCATTTCATACATTGCCGGCTAGGTTTAGGTATATGCATTGCCTATGTATTTATTTCATAGAATGCTTAGAACATTTGTGAAATAGGAATATTTTCGTACATTGCTGACTAGTTTTAGGTATCATATACAATGCCAAGGTACTAATTTTATGGAATGACGAACTCCAAACCTTTTTTGCTAATATATGCGATTAGAAAATTTAATGTATATGATAATATAGATCTTAAAATGTATTCGGTAGAATATGAAGTGAACAGGAATTTAAAAACAAGAAAAAGATGACTAAAATGACAGTACTTTCAACTATTTCTTTTCTAGAAAAATATTCAAATAATTCTCTTGAATATTCAAATAACTGATAAATAAATTTGGTAAATAACTAATAAATCCATTGACTAAATACATTCAATTTACGCAATTGTTGCAATAGAATCTAACAAGGAAAAAATCGTTTGCCTTTAAATAAATAAACCTCACATTTTTACACCCAAAAAATAAAAATGAAATAGCCTGTTCCCATGTCTGTTTTGCACAAAACACTTCTGGTTCTTTTCTGCGGATCTCTTTTATCTTATTAACGAGAGTTTATCTTGAATACGGCATGTAGCGGAGTTGTGTCGTGTTAGCTGATGAATCTCAACGTTTATCGATTAGAAGAAGATACTTGGGCAAATGCTTGGTGCCTTTTCCTCCGCTTTTTGAAGTCGTTTTCTAAATAAGTCTATTGCCGCAAAACAAGGACGAGCAGAACTTAAGTAAGTGCAATCGATTTAATACATATGGCCTCTTCGATTAACTGTAACTTTGTCTCTGTGGAGCGGGAAAAGAAAGATTTCGCGTCCTCCTGGAAATCTTCTTTGAAATCTCTTGGGAGAACATCTGAAGAGTGGAGTTGTCTTGTTTTAGCGTAATGCCGATAGAGTCGTTTGTCGGAATAAGTTGTTCATTGAAGATATTATTTATTAGTCTGTAAATGTGACTATATTTTTTTTTCGTACCTGCAGACGAATATGAAGAGTTTTATTTATTTATGTTTACTTTTTTCCCCTCAAAATATTTGGTAGTTCTGCTAGAAATTTGATTATTTAGACAAATATATATGTATCACTTTTTTTTTTAATATTTTTTTTTTAAAAATTTTCAGTGAATATTATTACCTCAAAATTTTTGCATAACTTTATTTAAAATTTATAGAATCGAATTATAAATTGGTGGTGGTGATCGATAAGTGTTGTTCGAATACTGATGTTAATGTTATGAGTATGGTCTCTTTGATTAAATGTGATTTTGTCTTTGTGGAGCGGGAAATGTATGATTTTGCGTCCTCCTTGAATGTTATTTTCCTTAAAACGTCTTAAGAGAACATTTGAAGAGTGGAGTTGTCTCGGTTAAACGTGATGTTGATAGGATCGTTTGACGGAATAGGCTGTTCATATGAGATATTATTTATTAGTCTGTTCATTTTTTTCCGTACCTGCAGACCAGTATAAAGTATTTTTTAAAATTTTTTTATTTGATTTTTTTGCTACAAAGTCGATAATTATTAGACAAACATTTTTTAAATATTTATTTTTTAGTGATTATTAGTCTATTTACAATTTTGCAACTTTTCTTTAATAATTTTATTTAAAATTTACAGAATTGGGTAACCAGAAGCGGCGTTACACGTGGGGATCGAACTTGATTGGCTGCTGCGCGTGTTGTCGCTAGCAGGTACCCAATTAAATCTGATTCGAAAATTGATTCAGCGTGATAATAAACCTAATGACTGTAACGTTAACACGCCGACTTGTTTATACACAACCAGCTGGTTTCAGCGGTCTTCTTCTTCTAGAATTGCAGTTTACCAATTGAATTTAGCGAGCTAGTGGTGATCTAATACTGAAGATGATTTAATACATATAGCCTCTTCGAATAACCGTGAATTCGACTTTGTAGAGAGAGGGGGGGGGGAAACGATTTCGTGTCCCCCTGAAAATCTTTTTTTTAATCTCTTGTGATAACATCAGAGAATTGTCTTGTTTTAACGCTGTATCGATAGAGTCGTTTGATGGAATAAGATGCTCATGGAAGATATTATTTATTAGTTTGTAAATACTATTGCTATTTTGTTTTCTTTTACCAGCATACCAGTTGCAATTTTTTGTTTTTTATTTGACTTTTTGTGAGAAAATGTTTATGGAATATTTATATTTTGGGTGATTGTTATTCCTTTTTACTTTCATTTTTACTAGTTTTGCATATTTTTGTTTCAAATTTATAAAATTGAATTTTAAGGGAGGTGATCAATAATTGATGACCGAATACTGATGTTGATTAAATGCATGTGGTCCCTACGTTTAAGAGTAACTTAGTCTTTGGGGAGCAGGAAAAGAACAATTTCGCGTCCTCCTAAAAATCTTTTTTGAGTTCTTTTGGAAAAACTTAATGAGCTTTTATTTATTTATTTTATTTAGTTATTTATTTTATTTAATTATTTTATTTATTCATTTTATTTATTTATTTTATTTATTTATTTATTTTATTTTTTATTGTATGTAAGGTCAATAGAGTTGTTTGAAGGAGTAAATTGTTCACAGATATCATTTCTTATTTATTAGTTCATAAATGTGTTATATATTTTATGCCAGCTGACCAGTAAAGACTGTTATTTTTCCTTCTGCGAGAAGTTTAATGACAAACAATAAATTTACGTTTATTTTTAATGATTGTTATTCAACCGACATTTTTACTACATTTTCCGCAAATTAATTAAGAATTTATAGAACTTAATACTAATTGATATTTTATTCTTAGAACTTTAGATTTGTTGGCAAACCTTGCGCTGCAACATAAAACTTTTATACCAAATTTTTATTATTCTGGACAATATTGAGAACATTTGAAGGAAAAATGCTTTATAAGTAGCACTTTATTTAAATTATTTTGAAGGAAATCTCTCATTCCTGACGAATTGCCTAAATACAACAAATATGTTTTTTTTTTTACGTTGACCATATTTCATTTGAGTTGAGTTGGAACGCTTTTTCTCATGCAATATATTTACTATATGCTATATCTTTCAAAAAGCGAAAGAATAACAACTAGTGCCGGACTATATGTTAATTATAATCATTGCGAAATATCAGTATATCGCGATCTATCACGATATTTTTCTATTTTCCGATTGTTATTATAATCCTAACAAAATCTTTCCTACTCTCACGATAATATCTTATTCTATAATTATCGTACTCAATAATAGTTGCGATAAGAATCACGATATTATTGCATTCGATATTTTCTTTTGGCAATAATCACGATAATACCGTATTTATATCGTTGTTGATAACACTCTCTAAAATTATAATATTAAATATATATCCTCGCCGATTCAATTTTTTTCGTAAGAGATAGACACGACATTTAATAATGAGAATAATGCTTTTTTAAAATATTATTATCGTGATGTTTAAAAAAAATAGCGATGTATCACGATTTATCAATTACTTAAGATGCTGACCAATTTGTTGTAACAACTGATTTATAAGTTGAGAAATAAAATAAAAAAAATGAGATCGCGATAAGTCGCGATAAAATGTTTTTCCCTACCGAAGAAAACTAAAGTTGTGATTTACCAGCTCATGAAAGAGGTCATTGTGACATTATTTTAGGAATTGTTACCAATATCTTCCATTTGTAGTGTAGCATCGGTGGTTCAGTGGTAGAATGCTCGCCTGCCACGCGGGCGGCCCGGGTTCGATTCCCGGCCGATGCAGAGTACATTTTTTTTATTCTCTTAATGCCTGAATGTATATAAATATATATATATTTTTTTTAATCTTTTTTTTCCAGCCGATCAACCAATGGAATTTGTTTAGTTTAATCCATTATTTTTAAATGTACATTACCATTTTTGTATACCATTATCTTTCCGGTCGATCAGCCGATGCGGTGGAAAATGTTTTTAAATCTGTTACTCTTAAAAGTATATAAATATACTTAAATGTATAGCATATATAACAATAATAGTATATATTATATGAATATGTATAATATTATATAAATATACTTAAATGCATATAAATATAAATATTTTTTTTGGCCGATTAAACAATTCAGTGAATTTTTCATTCCATGTTGCATAGTTTTATCCATTATCTAATGCATAGCGATGTGTTGCGAGGCATTTAGTTTATGCATTACAATATTATGCTTTTTAGCTTTTACGTGGTTCACTATGCTGTTTAGCAAATAGCTTGAAAAACTAGGCATTACTTGCTAATGCCTAGTAATGCATAATGGCATTATAAGGCATTATTGGGTTAGAAAAAAAAAAAAAAAAATTGCAATCTCGCATAAATTTTTACAGTTTCACACTTATTATGTTTTTGTTTTTTTTTAATTAATATCTTCTGTGGCAATAATTTTCAAATTTTATTAGGATTATGCAAATTTTATTTTATTAATTTAATTAATTTTTATGCGAGTAAAATTTAGTCAACACTTTGGCTAATTACTTATCGGTAAAAAATAAGGAAAAATAATTATATTAATGATAGTAAAGTTATTTGTTAAGCAGGTAAAATTAATAGTATAATATTATGAATGCACTTGAAAATCATGCACAAGTCTACTGTCTTTCTTTTATTGAAAAATATTTTTCCGAAATTTGATTAGCTGAATCACGCAACTCGCGGCACTATTCATTTTTATTATTTTTATTAAATTATAATTATCGCGCAATATAGTAGACTTTTTAAATTATTTATTTGAGTCTAGATTTGTAGATTTACGTAGTCTTTTTACTAAATTATAAATATAATATAATATGTAGTTATTTTAAATTGTTTTTTTTTTAAGCCTAGGTTTGTAAACTCTTTCTAAATTATAAACATTAACATCAATGTTTGAAACATTATTTACTTTTGAATGGAAAGTTTTTTGAAATCGATCTATAATAAAAAATATCAGTAAAGAAAATTTTATCTTTATGGTGTATATACAAGCCTTGCAGCTAATAAAGGTGCACTTAGTTTTTTTTCGCTCTTTTTTTTATTTTTTCCAGTTTAAATAGCGATAAGGAGTAATTTTTTTGCACGAATTAAAATTATTTTTAATTCTTTTATTATTTTTGATGGTTGCTTTTAATTTTTATGTAGAAAATTGTCTATTGATTTTGCCGCTGAAATTTAATTTTAATGTTCGTAACACACGTTCATTATTTTATATGTGATATTTGGCTACCAAATTTTACGTTTTTTGTGGTAGACCTTCTTTTCCAGTAGTTTAAAAATATAAATCCAAAATAAAAAATTTTTTAATTTAATCCTTAATTTTGTTAAAATATTGTAACGTGATATTCTGATCTTTTACATAAATTTTTAGAATGCTCTGAAAAGTATGCTAATTTAGGATCACAAATAATTATTTCAACTAGGACAAAAATACTATCGAAATTTGTCGAATCATTAGTGAGGAAGGGGAGATGAAAAACATTAAAACACTTTTAATTCCCTAATGAGGCTTGAATGAGTTTCCAATAATCGCACTCAACTGCTCTCTGCTTCCTCTGGTAGTCAAACGGGTGAGATTTTTTTTCCAGTTTTGTTTTCCACCGTAATAATTCGTTTGATTCTGATAACGTTTTGGTCTTTTGCTCGTTTAAATTAAAATTTGCTATTTCTTATATGAGTGTTTTTCTAATTCCGTTTGTCATAGTTTTACAAATATTGTTATAAAAAATTTACTCAATGAAGAATTTGAATAATAAATTTCGCTATCATCGAAAAAAAATCTTCCAATAAAAGCATTAAAATTAGCAAATAGAGCTAAACGCCATATGAACACACATTAAAAAAATAATAATTTTATATTTTTTTGAAATATATTAATAGCACAAATTTGTTCGTAATAGTAATAATGTTTCGATAAAAAGAATTTATAATTGATTAAAAATGCCTATTTTTGTTATATCTGTTACTAGGCTTTCACCTGTTACAATGCAAACTGAATCATGACACGAAGAGATACATTGTGTTTCAAAATTATTTCGGTGCAGAATTTGTTTGCTTTCAGCTCATTTGTGCAGTGAATCATAATTGAAGATAATATCTACATCGCTGTAATTATTGACTCAAATGCTCCGTTGTAGATGCCATGCGCATTTTTCTTTCTTTCTTTTATGCTTATTTAACTGTTAAGATTATATTTGGATTAGACTAGTCGTGTTCGGTTAATTCCTATTGTAAAACGTAGGTATTTTTGAAAGAATTCCATCAATGTAACCCGGAGACTCCGAATTTTTATAAACAGAATAAACAATGTGAGAAGTTCGTATTGTGATGTTTTTTTCATCACACGTTTTGTAAAATAATTTTAAAAAATCGTTTGTAAATCTCTTGCTAATCGTTTTCTAAAATCGTTTTAGAAAAATCGTTTGTAAATTATTTTGTGAAATTGTTTTAAAAAATCGTTTTGTAAACCTCTTGTAAATGTAATTAAGTATATCAACGTTTTGCTAATCTGAAAATCGTTTGTAAATCGTTTTGTAAAATCGTTTTAAAAAATCGTTTTGTAAATTTCTTGTAAATCTAATTAAGTGTATTAATGTCGCTGCACAATGCCATTTTCGTGTTGTGATTTTTTCTTTATCTCACTTAAATCTAAATTGAAAGATTTTATTTACATTCAAAATTAGTGAGAGTTCATTCTTAAAGAAATTTACTCAAATGACATTTATCTACCTCTTAGTTTTTGTAATGTTAAGCTGAAGAAATTACTATCATTATATGTTCCACTAAGGTAAACCGGGTTCAAATCCGAGTGATGGCTAGTTGATACGAATTCCGCATCCGGCTTGCACCGACCACAGTACTGACGTAAAATATCCTCGGATCATAGCTAGAGTCCTATTGCCGTCAGGCTCACTGTAGGAGGTTTTCGTGGTTTTCCTCTCCATGTAACTCAAATTAGAGTTAGGTTCATCAAAAACTCCTCCACGAAGGCAAATTTCTCCTAATACTTGATCCAGGAGTTCCCTTGTCTTCTTTATTGGGTTCAAAATTACAAAGCTACGGAGTTAAATATTAGTAGTCGTAAAACTAAAATTGTGTTGGCTATTCTACGATGGTTATAAAAAAATATTTTTATATGCTCTTCTCCATTTTAAAATATTTTAAGATAGCTCAGTCATTTTTATTAATCGTGATATCAAATATGTTATTCTATTTGTTTTCTCATCGCATATAGTTTAAGAACAACACTTTAAAATAAATATGTAATTTTATATTTAAAATTGAACTTAAATAAGATAAAAAAACATTATAATCAAACTCTTTTTATAAACGTTTCTTTATTGCATAAAATCTTAAAACTTCTGAAGAAAAAAAACTTTATTAAATTTACTTTTTGGAGATATCTAGTTATTTTAATACAAGGAAAAGGAATCTTCATCATTTTATAATATAAAATTGAGGCAAGCTGTTATGAAAGATAATATTAGGTTTTATTTAAATTTGTTCAATAAAAGCAACTTTGTTTTTTCAAGAAAAAAGCAGTTTTTCTTTAAATGAATTTCCCTTTAAAAAAGAAAAATTCTTTCAAAAGAAACATAATTCAATGAATAAATGTTTTAATCTCAAAATCCTAGTTTAATTAAAGAAACTCTTTTAAATTCGAAATTAATATTCAAAATCGGCATTAAGTGCTATTCTTTCGACTTTTTTCACCCCTCAACTGACTTTAATTTCATAATTAAATGACGTCACATTATCGAAAATAAAAGTAAAAACGATAAAAAAGGATGAAAGAAATTTTTTTCCCCTCAAGTATTGAATGAAAGATGGAAAAGACTTTTTCTAATAAAAAGCAGACGACAATAAATTGAATTCCTAGCTATGATTACAACGCCACCTAACACATAAAAACGTAGTTATTTAAGGGAATTCAGTGAATAATTAAAGTATGATTAATTTCTCTCCGAAGCAATAAAATGAGCTTTAGCTTTTTGCTCTAAAAATAAATATAGTTACGGATAGAAGTGGTCACGTTATTTTCCCATAAATTCCCGGCGCTGTTCCTCATAAATCCTGGAGTTATTTTAGAGGCTTTGGTTGGAGGAAAAAAAACTAATATTGTACAGGTTACAGCACTGATTTATTTTCTAACACTCAGTATTTGGAAACTAAAAACTGTAATAAATCCTATTTTCTAATTCAGGATAGCTGTTGATAACTATAATGAAAAATTTAAACTTTATGAGGAATTTATTACCAGGCAAAATATAGCGTTTAATTTCGAATCACTTAACTTAGTCACTAGTATTTAATTTAAAATACTTTTATGAGTAGTTTTAGTCTAGCTTTCATTTTATCAATGGTTGCTAAACGTTTCGAAAACATCAATTAAAAGTCTTAATAAAAGTTAGAGAAATACTTTTTTATTTTTAGTTTCGAAGAAAAAGTAAAGAATCAGTTGTATTTTTTTATTAACGGGAATGGATTTATTTTTAGTTAGTTAAATGGAAAATCTGTATTCATTCATAGAAACAAATAAACATTTATATTAAATTGAAAACGGAAAAAAGTTTTTTTGCGATATTTTTTGTTTTGAGCATTTTATGAAATAGAAACATATTTGTTCCAATGGCTTAGAAAAAGGCATTATGTATTCAGCATTTTTAGATTGAAATCGCTGATTAAATCTGATTCGAGTGAATCAGATTTTATCAGATGAACACTTACGATCATGATCTGAATCTCTGAATCAGTATCTAGTTTTCTTGTTGTATTATAGATTGTTTTTATTTATTGAAAAAACACTAATACAGCGAGACCTCCAGGAAAGACCACCTCTATGTAGCGACCACCTCTACTTACGGCCACTTTTGAGAGGTACGGAATTTTTTCCATAGACTTTGTGTTAAAGAAAACCCTTAGGAGGGACCATTAAAACCTCTCTCAGAGACCGGGCAAACATTTGCAACAAGTGCGGAAAAGGTCAAATAAGGAAACACGAGAAAATATCAAAACAAAAATTAAACAAAACAAAAATTAAACAAAACAAATAAGTAAATTAAAATGTATTCAAATTATTTGTGTGAGGCTCTTATGTAGAGATCTCTGTTTGAGGATACAACCTTATGTTGCAGTCAGAGGAGCACTAAAAACGATGCTATCAATGAATTTCTTTCAGAGTTGGAAGTTAAATTAGTGAAAAAAAGTAATTTTAGAAAAAGCAAGCATCTCAAACAAACCTCTTCTCATCTTTTAAAGCTAACTAATTTTTATGATATAAAATTAAAGGCAAACTTAAGCAAAAAGCATAATTGTTTATTTATTTAAAATAGCTTTATCATTCATAATTGATAAATTTGTTTTTACCCATAATTATATCATTTGGTATTATTTTTATAGTCTAGATTTTATTCATTGATCAGTGTTTTAGTGACGCCAATTAAAGGGCCATTTCCGCACTAAGACAATGGCACTGACTAAAATTAAAATCGTTTGCGAAAAATCATGCACCTTCAATAACAACTTTGAGATGGCAATGGAGATAACCTCTAAGAACGACTAACCTCCATCAACGACCATTTTACTGTGGAACAGAGAATGGTCGCCCCCAAGGGGTTTCACTGTACCAAATTTCACTCTACCAAAATGAACGTTTTTTCTTTAGTGTCAAGCGATCATTAATGAAATCGAACCAAACTTAGAACACTTTTCTGTACCAAATTGATCAAGACGAAAAGTGGTAAATTTGAGATTGTAAACACATCTGACATCAACAACAGAAAAGATAGATTTTCCATCAAATACTCAAAGAGAAATTTAATAACAATTTTTGATCATACGAGTTTTTATCTCTTTCAAAAGAAAGGGAATGTATAGAATTCTCCTATAAAGACTGGCGCATTGAAAAGAGGGTTCGATCACAGTTACAGTTTCTAGAAATCAAATAACCTCCGAAAAAATTTGTAATATATATCTTTTTCATGCCACTGACATTGAAAGATAATTGTCAGATTTTTTTCATAATAAATTGTTGTACATTGTGGAAAGAAGCGCTGAAAATTGTGGAAAAAAAATTTGAAAAAAGATTGCTTTATATTTTCGAAATATTTTCATCTTGTAGTAAGTGATTAACGATTTGGCGAAACCTTCCCTATAACTTCGATAAGTATGTTCTAGAATCCACGGAGCGGCGTTCTGCTTCCAGCTTTCTAAGAAGAAGGTGCTTTGAAGAGAGTGTCCGAATTTTGGGTTCCTCCCACGCAAAATCTTTTTGAATTTCTTCCCCCTCCTTTTTTTTTTCTTCATTTTTGTCATTATTATTTTCAGGAGGGCCGTTTGAAACCGTTCG
Source organism: Parasteatoda lunata (assembly GCA_949128135.1). Lineage (NCBI taxonomy): Eukaryota > Metazoa > Arthropoda > Arachnida > Araneae > Theridiidae > Parasteatoda > Parasteatoda lunata. Next base: position 74,051,778 of record OX421978.1, on the reverse strand, counting down.
TTCAGAATCTTCACGATTCGGCGCCTTCGAAAGGGATCTATCTATGCCTAGGTCTTCCATTAAGGCGTGTTGCGTTACGGTTACAGCGACGATTTGTCACACGGAGAGAAATAAATGGCTCGAACGGAAATTGGTCCAAGACTAGGAGACACCCGAGATAAATCGTCCAAGTTTGTGGCTGGCAATTGGAGAAAGTTGTTTTTAAAAATGCCTCGCTGTGTAGTTTCGGGATTGCAAAAACATAGAATTTTATCTGTAAACAGATTGTAATTATTAAAACCAAAACGTTTTAAATAAATTATCTATTTATTAAGTTTGTAAATATATAAAGCTATTAGTACGCAGATTGTAATTGTTGAAACGAAATTGCCTTTAAGAATCCGCTAAATTTATCCCTTGGCAATTAGCCTGAGTTGTTATATTTTTCGTTCTAAAGTTTGGATGGTATCAGTAAACAGATTGCAATTATTAAAACCAAAACGTCTTAAATAAATTATCTATTTGAAGGTATTAAGTTTGTAAATATATAAAGCTATTAGTACGCAGATTGTAATTGTTGAAACGAAATTGCCTTTAAGAATCCGCTAAATTTATGGCTGGCAATTAGCCTGAGTTGTTATATTTTTCGTTCTAAAGTTTGGATGGTATCAGTAGACAAATTGTAATTATTAAAACCAAAACGTCTTAAATAAATTATCTATTTGAAGGTATTAAGTTTGTAAATATATAAAGCTATTAGTACGCAGATTGTAATTGTTGAAACGAAATTGCCTTTAAGAATCCGCTAAATTTATCCCTGGCAATTAGCCTGAGTTGTTATATTTTTCGTTCTAAAGTTTGGATGGTATCAGTAGACAAATTGTAATTATTAAAACCAAAACGTCTTAAACAAATTATCTATTTGGCGAAATTAGGTTTGTAAAACTATAACGCAGATAGTAATTATTGAAACGAAATTGTCTTTAAGAATCCGCTAAATTTATGGTTGGCAATTAGCCTGAGCTGTTATATTTTTCGTTCTAAAGTTTGGATGGTATTAGGATTAAAAAACGTATGACTATAAGTGGAAAGATTTCAATTATTAAAAAAAATATTTAAAATATGAATTGTTCAGTTTTGTAGATGACAACAACAGTAAATGTTTTATTTTCTACTACGTAGTTTTTTGGATTTAAAAAAATAAGCAAATTGTAAGAAGTACATGTATTGCAATTCCGCCAGGTATAGAGAAAATATTACTTTTATTATTGTCTTATTTGCTGCTAAGGAGTTATAATACTATTGAAATTATTAAAATAAAAAGTTGTGAAAGATATTGATAGGGACATGTAACTGTGCCAGACAATAGGAGATAGCTATGTTTAAAACATATTGCCTCTATTACTTCATGGTTTTGGTGGCTTTATGTTTAAAACATATTGCCTCTATTACTTCATGGTTTTGGTGGCTTTATGTTTAAAACATATTGCCTCTATTACTTCATGGTTTTGGTGGCTTTATGTTTAAAACATATTGCCTCTATTACTTCATGGTTTTGGTGGCTTTATGTTTAAAACATATTGCCTCTATTACTTCATGGTTTTGGTGGCTTTATGTTTAAAACATATTGCCTCTATTACTTCATGGTTTTGGTGGCTTTATGTTTAAAACATATTGCCTCTATTACTTCATGGTTTTGGTGGCTTTATGTTTAAAACATATTGCCTCTATTACTTCATGGTTTTGGTGGCTTTATGTTTAAAACATATTGCCTCTATTACTTCATGGTTTTGGTGGCCTTATGTTTAAAACATATTGCCTCTATTACTTCATGGTTTTGGTGGCCTTATGTTTAAAACATATTGCCTCTATTACTTCATGGTTTTGGTGGCTTTATGTTTAAAACATATTGCCTCTATTACTTCATGGTTTTGGCGGCTTTATGTTTAAAACATATTGCCTCTATTACTTCATGGTTTTGGTGGCTTTATGTTTAAAACATATTGCCTCTATTACTTCATGGTTTTGGTGGCTTTATGTTTAAAACATATTGCCTCTATTACTTCATGGTTTTGGTGGCCTTATGTTTAAAACATATTGCCTCTATTACTTCATGGTTTTGGTGCCCTTATGTTTAAAACATATTGCCTCTATTACTTCATGGTTTTGGTGGCTTTATGTTTAAAACATATTGCCTCTATTACTTCATGGTTTTGGTGGCTTTATGTTTAAAACATATTGCCTCTATTACTTCATGGTTTTGGCGGCTTTATGTTTAAAACATATTGCCTCTATTACTTCATGGTTTTGGTGACTTTAGAGATATAAAAGTGAAAAAGTGTTAAAGAAGAAAAAATTGTGTTCGTTTGAGATTTTTTAGAATTACGATAAAAGACTTTTAATAAGTATTTTTAGAAAATCATGCTGTCTTCTTCCCCTCCGTATCTATAGGATATTGTCTAGATTATTTGTTCCATATGCTCTGTTAATTATTTTAAATTATATTTAAAGTTGTAATTATTCAATTATGTTTATGTAGTCCTTAAATAAAGAACTCAAATTTTCTGACAATTTATCTTTCAAAAGTCTAATAATTGCTATGTATTCGTCAACTGTTTAATTCTAAACGTTTTATTTAGATTTCCGAAGATAATTTTTAATAATTCTTCCGTTCAGAATTCTTCCTTTGATAATTCTTTCTTTCCAAAGCTGCGACGACGATATAATTGTATTTAAAGATATATAAATTATACATTAAAAACAATTGTCTTTTATCTCGATTATGTGATTAAATTAAAACTCTGAAAAATCTCATTACATTACTTTTAAAGTGAAACACAGCAAAGACACAATTTTGAAAATAATTGCGACTTTTACCAAATACAATTCACAGTCAATTCAATTTATTTCACTTTCAATTTCTAAGCAAATTAATATTCAATAAACAAATTATATAATTACAACTTTTTCAGCTTAATGAGCTGTTTGTCCGAATAAAGTACTGCGAAAAATTTAATTAGCGATTAATGATTTCAATTTCTATCGAAACAAACGCTTTATGTAATTTTTCATACGCGAAAGGAAATTTTTTTATATTTTTGTCTGTCTATGCCTGTTTTATTTTCAAACATAATATAGTTACGAATAGTGTTTCGTTTGAATATGGCGGTAAAATTGATTGTGGCATCTTTATTTGGCGAATCTTCAGTCTCAGACGATGAAAAAAAATTTTAGTAATTGAATAAAATGTTTATTTTGTGTCTCATTAATTACTATTGAAGTTATATGTAACTTTTATAAGAATTTGAAATTAAAGTAATTTGTAAAATTGATCTATATTTAAATAAATTGAAATTGTTTAAATGTTTTATATAAATTAAATAAATTCAAAATTAGAAATATTTCCTTCTGATTCTTTGTATTATGGTGATTGATGATTGATTTTATCGACTAATGTGGTAATTTTTTGATGGTATTGACTTGTTTTTTAAAAAGCGAAAAAGAAATAACGTTATGTTGTCGTCGTCGGTCATTAAGGCAGAGGGGAGGTGCGATTGTTCTTGTCTTCCAGTGGCGCCATTTTGGCCAAGAATTTAACTTCTAAAACACCCACAGCCGTTTTTACTCATTCATACATCTATTCATTCATCCACAGATCGTAATTTTGACCTGAACCAGAGAACGATCAATCTCCAATTCAGTACCCTTAGAGGTATTGATTTGTTATGGGAACATGGATGACTTTGTGACCCGACAGATTAAACGTGCACCAATCACCATTTACTACAAGGGGAGTCTTCGGCCGGCTGGTTTCAAACTCCCGTTCTCACAAATTCGAGTCCAGCGCCCAGCCAAGCAGACTATCCTGACCAATAGCATTATGTTAATTTAATTGCATAGAAAGCTGCAGTTTAAACATAGATTTTATTTCAACTTTTACGAGTGCCTAGTAGGTATTGTGCATTTAAATTTAAGGAAGCTGGCAGATTACCTGTAGGTAGTTTAAGAAATGAAAAGAATTTGTTGGCATATTAACGGATTAGACTAGCTAATCTGTATATTACCTAGATAATCTGCAGATTAACTGGTTTCTCCACTTTAGCAGTAACAGACATACAGTTTTCTTTGCCTTGTTTCCATTCCGTTTCTTAATCATTCATCTATTTCACAAACACTGTTAAGAAAAAAATACATTTATCTCTCATTTACGCTTTATCAAAGCTAAATAAAACCTTCTTTTTTTCGACCAATAATTTTCACCAGAACTTTAGAAGAAAAATCTTATATGGAACTTTTATTCCCTTGAAGTTATCTGAAAGAAACATAATGGCTGTCATAGCACAAAATAATTAGTGACTTTAGGACTAACTTTTCTTTTGACATTATAACACAAAATGTTCTTTCTGCCTTCAATAACTTACAAAAAAAAAAAAAAAAAAAAAAAAAGCTTAACTGGCTAGGTTTAAAAGCCTCTAGATTATTATTATTAATGGTTAAGTGTTCAAAAACAATAAAACAGGTAGGATATCACTGCCTTAAACATTAGTTAACGTCAAACAATCTCAACTTCTGGCAGCTTAAAGAATAAATCTTCTGCCAGCTGCAATGTACAAAAAAGTACTGTAGACGACCAGCAGAGGGCAGAAAGGATTGTTGAAGGAAAATGGCGAGATATAAATCCCGCGAAATTGCCTTCTTTTTTGGCGGGAAAAAGTGCGACTGGGCGATTTGTCTTTTTATTCGCTTTGGAGAACGAGGAATACACTTTTTGGAGCTGAAAATATTTCTACGTGACCGATTTTCTTACAGATACCGAGTCGGCAGTTTTACTAAGCCTCCAAGCGATTTTCTTTTTTCTTCTTATATTTTTTTTTTTTTTCACGATCGTTTTCCATATTTTGTTTATTTTATCGATTCCTTTTTTTTTTTTTTCATTTATGCATTTTTTTTTTGTCACGGCTATCCTGCTTTCGGGAGATTTATTCTAATGGTTTTCCAAAACTCTTTGACGAAAGCTCTGATCGCTTTTAGGGCTTTTCGAAAATGTTAGTTCTCGAGTTGGGTTGCAATGTTATGACGTTTATTTATTTATTTATTTTATTACTTTGTTTTATATGTATCATCATAAATCGATGATGGCACATATTTATTTTTGATCATTTTGTGAAGTTGATGCTATAAAATTAAACTACGAAATTGCTTTTCTTAACATTATTCTGTGCAACTCAATGTAATGCGCGCCTTTTTCCCCTCCTTTTTAAAAACAGTTATTTAGCTTTCGCTAGCAGTTATTTAGTTATTTAGCAGTTATTATTATTAACAGTTATTTAGCTTTTCCTAATTCAAAGGCATTGCTTTGCTTCACATTTATTGTTAATCATTTTAAAATGCTAAAACAATTAATGCAAATGGTTTTAGAAAATTTTTTCCTAAGAGTCCAATTAAAGGTATGTTGGTCAACCGAGAAAAAATTTTGATCAAAACTATTGGAATATAGTAAACTTTATCATGTTTCTAGCTCTGTGGGAACTTTAAAAAGCACGATAATTTTTACTGAATCGCTTTGGTAATGGCTTTTATAAAACTAACAATAAAATATGGTTTTATTAGTTTTATTACCAAGCTGTTTGTTAGTATATGTGGTAAAATGTTTAGTAATTTTATCATGATACTTTAGAACACGAACCATTTATTAGGTTAAATATACTTTTCCGTTTTGTACTTTTGCTAAATTACTAACTATAATTCTAAAAAAAAGAATTTCCGATAAACCGTTACTATACAAAAGGAAAAATTGCAAATAAATGGTTTAAACGCCATACATTTTAGTTTTGTTACCTAAATTATGCTTTCTTTTTTTAGTGCCAGAAACGGTGATTTTACCAGGATTTTTACCTTCGTATGGAAAAGGGGTAGCAGGGATGGGAATTAAAAAAATTACTATACAGATAATTATGCCGCAATTATGATGAAACATGCTATTTCGTGATAAAAACATACATCAAAACATGAAACCAAGAAGAAAGCAAAAAGAGCGTACCATCCTCTTATATTGATTGCTGATCCAATGGACCACTGATAATTATTTTATGTTGATCCGAGTTAAATTATAATCGTCTCGAACCAACGGACCACCGTTAATTTTGAGTCTTGGTAAGCATAATGCCGCAATTACGATGAAACATGCTATTTTGTGATAAAAACATGAAACCAAGAAGAAAGCAAAATGAGCGTACCATCCTCTTATATTGGTTGCTGATCCAAAGGACCACTGATAATTATTTTATGTTGATCCGAGTTAAATTATAATCGTCTCGAACCAACGGACCACCGTTAATTTTGAGTCTTGGTAAGCATAATGCCGCATCTATGATGAAACATGCTATTTTGTGATAAAAACATAGATCAAAACATGAAACCAAGAAGAAAGTAAAAAGAGCGTACCATTCTCTTATATTTATTGCTGATCCAAAGGACCACTGATAATTATTTTATGTTGATCCGAGTTAAATTATAATCGTCTCGAACCAACGGACCACCGTTAATTTTGAGTCTTGGTAAGCATAATGCCGCAATTATGATGAAACATGCTATTTTGTGATAAAAACATAGATCAAAACATGAAACCAAGAAGAAAGCAAAAAGAGCGTACCATCCTCTTATATTTCAGGGCAATATTTCAGGGAAGACACATTTCTCTTATAGCAAAATAATCACACATCGAGACTTGCACACAGTCATGGTTTGACGAAAAGGGTGTTCAAACACTGTACTGACCTTCTCCGATCCCCATTGTAAATCTCACCTCAAAAATTGTCAAGTAGAAATCGATGAGAAAAGATTAAACAAACTTTTGGACAAAAGTTTGCGTCAAACAACAAGTTATAATGTCGTTGAAAATGAAATGCTCCCAAGTTTTATACTTTAAAAATTAAAATAATAAAAATCGCAATAAAATTAAATAAAAAAAATAGAAAAATTGTGATCGCCACCAGGCTATCACAGGTTACCCATTGGCAAAATGGTTGTTGTCTAATTTTTTTTGGAAAAGCAACTTTATTGTGTTTTCATCTTGGACATCTTTAACTGTTAATCCCAAACTGCTCAGTACACAATTTCGTTGACATATTTGAATGCAGCTCAGACGCATTCTTTGTAAATTCTTTCGATGACTGAATAGACATTGAACAGCCAATCGAGATCAATATTAACATTGTTGGATTGGTACAATGGTGTTTGAAGGAGATTGTAAGCTGCATCATGCACCCAATTCGGATTCACACGTTCATACATGAAATATGATTTGAAAGCTAGGCATTTTTTCAATTTTACATGAATAGTGAATGAATAATTTATATTGCGTGGAAGACAGTTTACGGTCTTGTGCAAGTCATTGGGTACGTTGACAATGGTTCCTTTTATCCCTAACTGGTGATCGACACCCAGTTCTCATATTTGCATGAAAGGGGTTCGAAGAGTCACCATTCGCTCTTCGGTAAGGTTCAATTCTCTCAACCACTTTGGTACTTTTTTGAGGGACGGGCTTCATGCTTGTGAACGGAATCCTTTCGTTTTACCGTTTGTATGTAACGCTTAAGGTATTACCGTCTATATTCTTTGACTTTTTCAGCCTCGGTAAGTTTAGGCCTTGGTATCGTTTTTTTCTTGCTTCAACTCTAAGCTTTGAGACCGTGTCAATCAGTTTGGACCCTCTTTGTTTGTGATATTCACATGAATTAGAATTGAAAACGATCCTGTTTGAACTGTAGATTAGAATTTCTATTTCTTAATTAAAACAATAAAAACAAAAATATCGTTCAAATGGTGAAATTCTTTTTTATTCACAACTCAAGAAGTATGTATGGGATCTCTCTGGTCCAATATCTCAAAAATAAACTCACCAGCTTGATGCATAACGAAATTAAAAGTGAGAAAAAGAATTCTAAAAAAGTTATCAAACAGCAGCGGTCACCATAGCAACGCATGCGCACTCTTTACTACTACTCTTGATTTTTGTAGTTGAAAAGTGAGGACGCCGTCAAATCCAAACCAAGATCCAATGGGTAATAAGAATAATAAATGGCGGGAACTTAATTGCTAACCAAGTAAATCGCTTTAGAGTAAATCTTATCGTGTCGGTATGGATTTTGAAGAATTTTAAATTGTATCATATATTTAAATTGCATCATATATTGTATATTATATTTTAAATTGTTCGTATATTTTCTAATCCTCCCATCGGTCAAAGCAAAAAGAGAACTAGAACAAAATATTTGAAAATTGAACTTTTTCGTATACCTCACGTCTTTCACTAGCCATCCGAAAAGTTCGAAAAAGAACTTGTAGAGGTGGGGAAGACGTTTCCAAACTGTGGTACGTGGTATTCGGAAGAGGAAGCAGATAATCCACTGCCTCGAAAGATCGTTTGTCACGATTCTGGTGTTAATGTTCGTTTTGGAAACTGTTCTGACCCCTCGGAACAACAGCTTGATCGATGTTGTCTTTTCTTTCTTGTCTGTGTGTATTGCCGTTGTTGATTTGATTTTAGCTACTGGTTTCTCTTTGACAGGGGATGCATTTCATGATATATTGCTGTATCAAACACGACAGACATTAATTAAAAGTAGACTATGGTTTTGTCTTGTTTTCCTTTTGGGCGCAGGGCGCTAAATTTCCACCAGCCAACTCGCCAATGGCGACCGAATATTTAGGCTTAAAGTTGACTAAGTTTTATGCTGTAAGCAGATTCAGGGGGTAACACATTTCGGATTTTGGGCTGGAGCTAATAAATGGTATTCAAAAGGCAGCGAAATACAAACATGAAGTATTTACAAGACCGAGAACATTTCTGATATTTTTCTTATTTCAACTCTTTGACACCCCGGTGTTCCTTTTTATATATAATTTTGCCGCTCTAATTATGAGCAAAAACATATTTTGGTATTTTTTCAATTATAAAAGAAAACAGTCCTAATTGTTACTAAAAAAAATCTGTTAGCTTATCGTAATTCTATTTGTACTAAAATATGAAATCCAAAATAATAATAATAATAATAATTTGAAGAAAAAAATTTCTTTTTTATTCATGATCAAAAAATTTTCAAAAACTGATTTTATAAATTAAGGAAATTTTAATGATGAATAACTGTTTTTCTTAGATCTAAACAACTGCAAATAAGTGTAAATTTGAAAAATTATTGTTTGGAAGGTTTTACCTTAAACGCAGAAAATGATATCGATGCTTCATGTTGAATTTTATAAATTTAAATCATTAAAATGCTAAATATTTTTTCACTTATTTTGACATAAATTGATCTAAAATAATTAAAAAAGTGTGAACAATGTTTTTAATAAAAATTCTACGTCAAAGGATTAATAACATGTGGATGAACTATTGTAGCCTTGGAACAACCTCGTATTAAGTTATTATTACTTAGAAATAAGCAGGTTTCAATTTTTCAGTCTCTACATTTTTAATGTTTTTTGTTATTATAAAGCTTTTTCAATATTAAAATTTTTTTAAATTGTTCATATTTTTTTGAGAAAATAATATAGAACAAAATTTAGGTTTGGCATGTACCATTTTTAAATGAAATTTTATGTCCAGCTTAGGAACTGTATTCTTGTTAGATAGATTTCTTACGCAAAACCAAACTGAGGTTTCCGTTTTATTAAAATAAGTTAAGGTCGGCTAAATAGGATTATTTTCATACAGTTAAAGTTGTTTTTCTAAGGCTCAGTCGTTGCATGAAATAACGCTTTTAACGAATTATATGCTATTTTCATAATTGCTGCAATAGTTTTTTATGACTGCTAGGTCAGGTTTGGAAATCTTCACTTATTCTGCATATAATGCATTCATAATTATAGTGCATAGTTTCATAACTGCTGCAATAGTTTTTCATGACTGCTAGGTCAGGCTTGGCAATCTTCGCTTATACTGCAAATAATGCATTCATAATTATAGTGCACGGTTTCATAACTGCTGCAATAGTTTTTCATGACTGCTAGGTCAGGCTTAGCTATCTTCGCTTATTCTGCAAATAATGCATTTATAATTATAGTGCATAGTTTCATAACTGCTGAAATAGTTTTTCGTGACTGCAAGGTCACGTTTGGCAATCTTCACTTATTCTGCAAATAATGCATTCATAATTATAGTGCATAGTTTCATAACTGCTGCAATAGTTTTTCATGACTGCTAGCTCTGGCTTGGCAATCGCTTATTCTGCATATAATGCATTCATAATTATAGTGCACAGTTTCATAACTGCTGCAATAGTTTTTCATGACTGCTAGCTCTGGCTTGGCAATCGCTTATTCTGCATATAATGCATTCATAATTATAGTGCACAGTTTCATAACTGCTGCAATAGTTTTTCATGACTGCTAGCTCTGGCTTGGCAATCTTCGCTTATTCTGCAAATAATGCATTCATAATTATAGTGCACAGTTTCATAACTGCTGCAATAGTTTTTCATGACTGCTAGGTCAGGCTTGGCAATCTTCGCTTATTCTGCAAATAATGCATTCATAATTATAGTGCACAGTTTCATAACTGCTGCAATAGTTTTTCATGACTGCTAGCTCTGGCTTGGCAATCGCTTATTCTGCATATAATGCATTCATAATTATAGTGCACAGTTTCATAACTGCTGCAATAGTTTTTCATGACTGCTAGGTCAGGCTTGGCAATCTTCGCTTATTCTGCAAATAATGCATTCATAATTATAGTGCACAGTTTCATAACTGCTGAAATAGTTTTTTATGACTGCTAGCTCTGGCTTGGCAATCGCTTATTCTGCAAATAATGCATTCATAATTATAGTGCACAGTTTCATAACTGCTGCAATAGTTTTTCATGACTGCTAGGTCAGGTTTGGCAATTTTCGCTTATTCTGCATATAATGCATTCATAATTATAGTGCATAGTTTCATAACTGCTGAAATAGTTTTTCATGACTGCTAGGTCAGGCTTGGCAATCTTCGCTTATTCTGCATATAATGCATTCATAATTATAGTGCACAGTTTCATAACTGCTGAAATAGTTTTTCATGACTGCTAGGTCAGACTTGGCAATCTTCGCTTATTCTGCAAATAATGCATTCATAATTATAGTGCATAGTTTCATAACTGCTGCAATAGTTTTTCATGACTGCTAGGTCAGGCTTGGCAATCTTCGCTTATTCTGCATATAATGCATTCATAATTATAGTGCACAGTTTCATAACTGCTGAAATAGTTTTTCGTGACTGCAAGGTCACGTTTGGCAATCTTCACTTATTCTGCATATAATGCATTCATATTTATAGTGCACAGTTTCATAACTGCTGCAATAGTTTTTCATGACTGCTAGCTCTGGCTTGGCAATCGCTTATTCTGCATATAATGCATTCATAATTATAGTGCACAGTTTCATAACTGCTGCAATAGTTTTTCATGACTGCTAGCTCTGGCTTGGCAATCTTCGCTTATTCTGCAAATAATGCATTCATAATTATAGTGCATAGTTTCATAACTGCTGCAATAGTTTTTCATGACTGCTAGGTCAGGCTTGGCAATCTTCGCTTATTCTGCATATAATGCATTCATAATTATAGTGCACAGTTTCATAACTGCTGAAATAGTTTTTCATGACTGCTAGGTCAGACTTGGCAATCTTCGCTTATTCTGCAAATAATGCATTCATAATTATAGTGCATAGTTTCATAACTGCTGCAATAGTTTTTCATGACTGCTAGGTCAGGCTGGGCAATCTTCGCTTATTCTGCATATAATGCATTCATAATTATAGTGCACAGTTTCATAACTGCTGAAATAGTTTTTCGTGACTGCAAGGTCACGTTTGGCAATCTTCACTTATTCTGCATATAATGCATTCATATTTATAGTGCATAGTTTCATAACTGCTGAAATAGTTTTTCGTGACTGCTAGATCAAGTTTGGCAATCTTCACTTATTCTGCAAATAGTGCAAAACGTCATTTTGAAAATAAGCCATAGTTTTGTGAAAAAGCGAAGCGCTTGTAATCTAATTTATTTAAAAAGTTATTCTAACACAACAGTATCAGTGCTTATGAAAAGGTGCGAAAGTTTAGAATTATTAGAATTTTTTTTTTTTCTTAAAAATTACATTCCGAAAAAGTAAGTTTTATTTTAAATTTAAAAAATACTTTTAATTTTTAAATTTTTTGAGCTACTATAGTTTTAAAAAGAGCATATTTAACTGCCTATTAAAACTTATTTTAAAACATTAATATGATTTTTATGGCTTATACTGTGTTCTCATGACATCATAGTATCACTTTTTTTTCCCATCAAATTTTAGTTTTAAAAAAATAAAATCCTAAATGTTCTTTGTTGTATTTTACAAAAGTGTTTGCTTTTAAGTAATATCAGTGTTTATGTTAAACTCCAGTAAAAAAAAATTCAGAATCCTACGTTTTATCTTAGATAAGTTACAGAAAGCAAAAAAAAAAAAAAAATAAAAAAAAAAAATATTACATAAATGCATCTTTCATGAAATCAAAATCAACTTTAAGATATTTATTCTATTTTTTTTTTAAAATAAAATACCGTGAGATATCCCTTCAAAATATCGTGGGATAGTTTCGAGAAGACAAAATATCGCAGAGGGGCTGCAGTTACCGTCTTTGATTTATATCTTTAGAATCTTTATCAAAAAAATATTCTTATTAAGGTTGCAGGCTAGTATTTAAGTAAGAAAAAAAAATTGGAATCTGACGAATGACTACTGAGAAAGATATAACTGAAAGCATCAAAACCAGTTTGAATGCCTTTGGAAACACAAAAGAGTTGATATGCGATTATATGTCGTAGTCCTCTTTGACCAAAGTCAACGAATCGTCTTTTTAGACCTACACTATTGACCTATTCTCGATACTATCAGATTAAAAACTTCATTCGCTTCAAAAATATATAAATAGGGAATAACAATCGACTTGTTTCAACCGCTCAAAAACGGGCGCCCATTTTCAAGACTTGTTGAGATTCTGGGCCGATATCATCCAATGAAAGTTGCGTTACTTACCATTTCGGTAACAAAATTTTCGTAATGAATATGCAACACTTTATCGAAAATCCATACTTGTCTGCTACCTCAACACAGTTACATGGTTGTCTAACGGCTAGCTGTCTTATTTGGATTTCTTTTTTCTTGGTTGTAGTTAGTTACAATTATAATTCAAGCTTTTATTGTTTTTAAAACTTGTTATTTTAACTTTAAAAAAAAAAAAATCAAAAAGCATGTTGTTTTTTTTTGTTTTAAATTTTACTTTAGAAAATGCTAATTAGGAGAGCAAGACATTAACGCCTCTGGATCGAAAAATCGCTACCGGGCTTAATATATTACTATTGAAAAAAAAATAATCGAAACTTTTTTAAAGTCATTAAGCGCAAGTATTATATAATAGTTTCAATAGAATAAAAATATTTCGTTTTATATCCCAAAAAAACACAAAAAATGTTAAACAATAACCCAAGGCAAGGAACTAAATTTATCAGCGTGTCTTATTATTATTATTATTATTTTTTTTTTCTTCCGTGTTATGTCTTAAAGAGTTCTCAACAGCGGGCGACAAAACGATTTGCTTTGTATGTAAACAAAAATCTTGAGCCAACGCATTGACAGCGCTTCCATATGACGATAATGCATTGGCACTTTACTTTGACCTCCAGCGCCAAACTCGCCAACGATTATGGCGGATTTTTCTTCGAAAATTGATGGACTTGCTTTCGTTTTTCAACGGGAAGATAAAAACTTCCTGACAAATTTGATGGTTTTCAGTTACTCTTTGTTTATAATGTTTACCTTTCTTTCTGCTTTCGGTTCTTTTGAGAAATTTTTTTTTTCTTCTTTCTAATCTTGAGTGAAAAAAGACAAAGAAAGTGTAATTGTTCTTGAATTTCTTTTCTATTGTGTTTACGACTTTTTTTTAGAGTTTTTAGATTTCTTACTGAGTTAAAGAAATCACTTCTGAATGTCGTAATAAAATTTATAAATTTAATATGCTTTCCATATGCTTTAAAAATGCGTCACCAGTTTAACCCATTGTGCAGCTCTAGTGCGACGTAAATAATGTACCTACCTACTTATATTGTAATAATTTTTTAAACCGGTTGATACTTTGTATTATAACTTTTAAAATGACTATTGATTGATTCAGTCGACTAATGTGTTGATTGTTTGATTGTAGTAGCTTATTTTTATAGTTAGTGAAAAAGAAACAAACGACATATTAATGTAAGCTTACGGAAACGTTGCTGCTTTTCCAACAAAAATCTTATTTTAACTTCAACGTGTGCCTTGTAGGTAGTGAGCAGATTTTGTAAGTTGTTTGCAGATTATTGGTAGGTAATTTGGAGCCGCGATGGCTCAGGGGATAGAACGTTATCCTTCCAATGAGGTGAACCGGGCTCGTATCCCAGCGATGGCTGATCGATACGAATTCCGCATCCGGCTTACAACGCCCACAGTGCTGACGTGAAATATTCTCAGTGGTAGACGGATCATGAGTTACAACCCCTTGTTGTCAGGCTAACCGATGGAGGTTTTCGTGGTCTTCCCCACCATGTAACGAACGTATAAATGCAGGTTAGTTCCATCAAAAAGTCCTCTACGAAGGCAAATTTCTCCCTCTACTTGATCCAGGAGTTCTCTTGTCTTCTGGATTGGGTTCAAAATTACAAGGCTGCGGAGTAAAACGTTAGCAGTCGTAAAATTCAAAAATTGGGAAGGTTATAAATAAATATAAATATAGGTAATTTAAGAAATCAAACTTTTTTTCGGAACTTAAACGGGTTATCCAAGTTAATCTACACATTAGTTTGAGAATCTGTTGAATAACTGGTTTTCTACTTTAACGTTCACAAGAACTTAACAAATTCTTAAGAATTTAGTTTCTTTATATAGTTATACCCGGAATATAGTAAACGATAAAAAAAAATACTCTTTCAGTTTTTCATACAGTTTCATTATGTTAAATATTCTTTTATATAATAATAATAATAAAAACTGATCTTAGTTAATGAATCAACTTTTTTCTCTTCCGAGATTTCTTTTCAAATATAATTCTTTTCTTAACTACTCTATTTTTCGAACCATCCTCGTTATGATACCAAACGACAAAGCTAACAATGGAGTCTTTTAAAACTTGCGAATGTCACAACGAACTATCGGAAAAATACGATAACATTTAGCGATTTAGCAATATCGGTCCCTTGGAAGGGTATTGTAAAAATGGCGAATGACATTGCTGTATAGAAAAATACATCTTTATTGTTCTCGATGGTAAATGTTTTGTAAATACTTAATCGATATTTATTGAGCCCGCTGGTAATGACTGAGCATTCTTTTGGTGTTTATTAATGATCGTTCTTTTTTTCTCATGGATATTGTTTGAGGTAACTTAATTGAATTTTATTAACTCATTAATTACATTTTTGGAATTTATTTATTTTGTTAGCTTTTAACCTAAGCTTTTTAAAGTGAAGTGATTAATGTGCTAAATTTTAACAATGCTTGATATGAATTACATTTTTATGTAGTAGTTTTTTTTAAAATTTATATAATTTCTGGTAAGTTTCCCGGATCTTGATAAAACGATTGCATTTATTTTTATTGAAGTAATGCTTAGGTTAGTGAAGTGACCACGTGAGACTAGATGAGACTGCATACTGCTCCGTGAAGTCTGCGGAGTTAGCGTTTCTGTCTCGGCAACGGTACGAGATATGGGGTAAAAGGTACGGTTGTAGATTAGGAAGAAAAGCTCAATTACTTATTTCAAGATATTTTTATTTCCAATTTCCAGACATTTCTTATGATTTTTGCATAAGTATCATATGATAACTGATTATTTTTTCTCATATAAGTAGTTCTTTGGTTAGAAAAATGACTACTACTCCACCTAGTGAAAATCTACGGAGTTAGCGTTTTTATCTCGAAAACACTATGAGATGTGGGGGAAAGTGTACAGTTGTAGATAAAGGAGAAAAATTCAATAACTTTCAACAATTTATTTCCAATTTCCAGACTTTTTTTTTAATGCTTTTTACGTAGATATCATGAGGTAACAGATCGTTTTTTCTTTCTAAGATTTAGATGATGCGTATGCAGTTTAATTTAATCAAAGTTTTCCTCATGAAGTCGAAATTTGCCCTGACACTTAGTATTAGAGTTCCATTGCATTTTCAGATAAGTTCGAAACTAAGGATATAAATATATCCTTTTGTCTCAATAATAATCTCAGCAGTTTCATTACCTTCTGAATTGTTTTGAAAACTACAAGGACACGGATCTCTTATTGCCCTAAAACTTAACATAGTAGTTCCATTGCCTTCTGCTGAACTGTTTTAAAAACTAGAAAGACACCGATCTCTCTTATTGCCCTAATACTTAACATTGGAATTCCATTGCCTTCTGAACTGTTTTCAAAACTACAAGTAGACGAATATCTAAATCTTATTGTCCCAATACTGAACATAAGAGTACCGTTGCTGAATCTGTGCTCAAAACTACATAGATACGGATATCGTATTGCCTCAATACTTAACAAATGAGTTCCATTGCCTTCTGAACTGTTTTCAAAACTACAAGTAGACGAATATCTAAATCTTATTGTCCCAATACTGAACATAAGAGTACCGTTGCTGAATCTGTGCTCAAAACTACATAGATACGGATATCGTATTGCCTCAATACTTAACAAATGAGTTCCATTGCTTTCTGAACTGTTTTCAAAACTACAAGGATACGGATATCTTATTGCCTCAATATTTAACAAATGAGTTCCATAGCTTTATCTAAGCTGTTTTAAACTAAAAGAATACGGATATCTAATTGCCTCAATAATTCGCAAATGAGTTCCATTCCCTTCTGTACTATTCAAAAATACAAGGATAAGGATATCTTATTACTTCAATACTTAACCTGGGTGTCCTTTGTACTGTTTTTAAAACTATATGGATATCTTATTGCCTCAATACTTAACATCGAAGTTTTATTTCCTTTTGAACTGTTACCAAAACTACAAGAATATGCGTATATTATTACCTTGTTATTCGATTAGGCTGGGATAAAATGAAAAATAGTTTATCACGATGTTCGTATTTTATTTAATCACTTTCAATGTCCTATATTTTCTAAGTTTTTTTTTTTTTTTTTTTTTTTTATATACGTTACTATTTTATCACATCATCGCCAATATCTTCCAACCGCATTGAACTAAACATCATGTTTTAGATGCTGAATAGTTGTGTGAGAAAAAAAAAAGTTCTTCAAACTTCAGTAACAAGATCTGACATTTTTTTTATGACATCACAGTAGTTTGAAGGGAAAAAAAAAGAACTTTTACTTCAACTTACAAGCAAAACCAATGAGAGGGAAAGCACAACTGACAGCAGATTTACAGAAGAGTGTCAAGAGGTCGGGTAGATGCCAAGGATTGATAAGATGGTAGACGTTTAACAAGGAGCAGGGTTCCCCATGGATTCTCCATGGCCCGAGGGTTAATCCTTTTTGGGGTGAGAAAGAAAAAGGTCGCAGTCTTGAAATTTCCCAGATTTTCGTGGAACTAGGTCTCGCTTTTCCTTTATATATGCTATAGAAAGTTCAGAAATAATAGTGTTTGATAATATAAATTTATGTCAGTAAAAATTCTCAAAGCTTTTTTTATTAAAAAAATAGCTTTCTGTGTAATTTTATCTTTTTTCGAGCCTTTTAACAATGTTTTTCAAAACTCTTACGCCTAGGAGAACAAGAAAGAAACAGTCTAAATGTTTTAAACTCGTTGCACAGCTATAATTTTAAACTACCTACACGCCATATACCTATACTAACTATCGTCCTATAAAGAATTATCCGGGCTTTAAAATTGACAAGTAGCTTAGATATTTGAGAAATTTTTAAACTTTTAAAAATAGCATATTTGGCAATTTTTATTTTTTATTTTTATTATCTGAATGAATGTCTTTAAATCAATAAATAATTCACAAATTTTGCAATTTTTTGTGATCGAAATAAAGCGTACGAAAAGCTTTCAAATATTAAAAAACAAAAATCAAATCATAAACGCTTTTGTTTTTTTTTCTTCAAAACTGTGGTTTTTCATATTTACAATTTGCACCATTTTCAAAATTAGCATAGAAGGTGGTGGCTGAAGATCAGCCAAACCTAACCTAACAGTCTTGAACAACTGTTACTAACTCACAACTGTTATATGAATAAGCATATTATTTGTGATAGCAGAACCTTCAAATAACGGCCTTTGAAAAATATCGAATTATTGCGTATGAAATTTTTTGTACTTCTTACAACTATTGTTATTCTAAATATTTATTTTATGTCGAAAAAAAAAATCTTATACATTCCAAAGAAAAGTTGCAATAAAGAACGTATTCGTTTTTTAATATTTTTTCATTTTCTTTTCAAATTTTGAACTCAAAAGAAAGAAACTAAATAAGACATGAAATCACGTACGAACGTGAGGAATTCATTTATTCTTCTATAAAACATTCTTTTTGCGGTGCTTAACATGTTCATCATATATTGTTTTTTTTAACGCGTCGAAAAAGTTTGAAAAGTTTATTTTTTCCCGAATTTTCACTCTCTTGAGAATATATAAGAAAACTGAACAATCGAACCGAAATAAAAGCGAATGGTTGGAGAAGGGGGAACGTTCTTTGGGTTCCTATTGATTTTCCTCTCTTTGGAGAATTTGCTCTTAGACGAAGAAAAAAAAAAAATCTAGTGTAAGAAGCAACAATTGTTTCTCTTGCTCAAGTGTTTTCGCAAATCCTTTCCGTAAGATCTTGTTATTTTACTTTCCCGTTTGGCAACAGGGCGCACATCTCTTGTCATAGAATGTTCTGATGCAACTAAAGCCGAAAAGTTCTTTTCTTATTTTTTTTCTTATTCGATCATCTGCGAAGAGCAGACGATATATTCTTGTTAGAAATCCTTTGAACCGCGTTTTTTGAAGTTAAAGTTGTTGTTTTTCTTCCTTGGTATTGTTATGCATCGTTTTCTCTTTTTTCTTTATGACATTATTTGTTTTAACTGATGTCTTACTAAAGAGTGGAGTTGAAAAGTTTAATTTTATTTTTTTCATGCACATAGAACATTTTTTTTTTTTTTTTAAATTAGTGTAAAAACTCTACTACTTTTTATGATTTCCTTTATTATTAGAGTATTCTTATTCGTTTGATATAAGATTGCGTCTGTCATTTTCAGAGTGGTTGCTTTAGCACCACATTGCATTACGCCATTTTAAAGAAAATTTTAATACCAAAAGTCACGATGTAATTTTGGGAAATTAATTCCTGTAATGACCTTAATAAAGTAAAATTGGAGACACAGCAGATAGACCTGTCCATAGAAAATTTGACATCTAACAGAAGACAAGGGAACTCTAGTATCAAGTATTAACAGAATTTTGCCTTCATGGAGGACTTTTTGTTAAAACTAACTCGCATTTGCGTTACATGGAGAGGAAGACCACGAGAACCTCCCACGGTTACTGTCTCGGCAAGGGGACTCTAACCCATGATCCATCTACCACTGAGGATATTTTCAGTCTGCACTGTGTCGTCGGTGCAAGTCGGATGCGGCATTTGTATCGACCAGCCATCGTTGGGATTTGAACCCAGTTCACCTCATTGGAAGGCGAACGCTCTCTCCCCAGAACCATTGCGGCTCCTCTTCGCATATTAAAATAAATTTGAAAAATAAAAAGTGAAGGTAAGGGTTGAAAGAAAAGGTAAGGGTACCAATATCTAATTATACGAATGCATCTGGATATCCATGCCAGTTGATTTCATTGTTATAATTAACTAATTAAAAAAAAACAACTTTAAAATCGGTTTTGGTTAATAGAAATATGCGGATGAAAGAAGTTCAGATTATCGAGGTTAATTTGATCTTCATTCCTCTCTTTCTAAAAATCATATTGAATTAAACTTCGATATACATTTTTTTTTTTGTTTCAAATAATGGAATAAAATTGAAAAATAAAAAGTGAAGGAAATGGTTGGAAGAAGTACCAATATCCAATTACACGACTACATCTGGATATCCATGCCAATTGACTTTATTGTCATAATTTATCGAACTTGAAGAGAAACTCGATACCTAGTCACGCAATTGGCTGTTGGCCAACCGGAAAAAGAGCCTTGATTAGCTTCCAATCTATTCGCGTGGCTCAGGCTAATTCTTGTCAAACTGATTTGAATTAAGAGAACTTATTTTTAGAGAAGACAAGTTTTATTGCTCACAGTCCCTTTGAATTTATTCGGACGTTTTATAAAAACTAGGAGCTGTCGTTAGCGAGTAATTATTTGTTAAATAGAATGGAGGTTAATTTCTGTCTAGCTCATTCCTTTGTTCGGAGATAATTATGCTTTTGTTTGACCGCCCGAAATAAATCTTAAATGTTTTTTTTTTTTTTTTTCTGTCTAAGTCTAAGTGGTAGTTTGAATTAATTGCACAATGACATTTTTTTTTCGGTTTAAAGAGATCAGGAATTCCCATTAATGGTCGATAATAAAAATTATTTTATTTGCAAACTATTCTTTATATATAGACCAATGGCTTCCAAACTTTTTTGATTCGCGGCGACACGTTTTTGATTTACACTAAAGGCCTAAGTCTAGAGGAGAAAAGGTTACGGGAAAAGAGGGTTTCTAGCTTTCTAGAAACGAAGGGTAACTAAAAAAAAGGTAACTGGCGCAATACCCAACTGCATAAATTTACTACTTATAACTACTAAGTTACTAATAATTAACTACTAATAATATAAATTTACTAGGCATAAATTTATAAATAGTAACATTCTTTAAGGAAGTCTATTTTGAACAGTTATAAAATTATTTTATTTAATTATTTAATTTGTAAACTGATTTTTTAACATCTATTAGTCTGGTTCTTAGTCTAGTTCTTGAAATTAGCGGACGAAAAAAGTAACCCCCCCCCCAAAAAAATGCATATAGGTACAAAATAGAACAGCGTAAAGTGTTCAGGTGATAGCTTAAATTTCCTAGATAATGATTTTTATGTTTGGAGATCAGGACCGCATATCCTACCCCTTTTTTTCCTTTCTCTAGTTACCCTTTTTCGTTACCTTTTTCTAGTTACCCTTTTTGTTACCTTTTTCTAGTTACCCTTTTTGTTACCTTTTTCTAGTTGCCCTATTTGTTACCTTTTTCTAGTTACCCTTTTTCGTTATCTTTTTCTAGTTACCTTTTTTGTTACCTTTTTCTAGTTACCCTTTTTCGTTACCTTTTTCTAGTTACCTTTTTTGTTACCTTCCTTTCTCTAGTTACCCTTTTTTTAGTTACCTTTTTTGCTACCTTTTTCTAGTTACCCTTTTGTTACCTTTTTCTAGTTACCTTTCTCTAGTTACCCTTTTTCTAGTTACCTTTTTCTAGTTACCCTTTTTCGTTACCTTTTTCTAGTTACCCTTTATCATCTACCTTTTTTACCGTTACCCATTCCCCCTCATTTCTAAGAATAGAGATTTGTAGAATTGTTCTGCGCTTATTTTCTGCATTACTGGCCATACTTTTTATTTATCATTATTTCAATCAATAACTGTAAGAAGATGATTAAAGGCCAAACGGCCGTGTTCATTAGTTATAATAGGGCTTTGTATACAAACGGAAATAAATCCATGATAAAAATAAACTATACCTAGAAAAAAAGCATTGTACCAAAGAAGATTCTCCAGCACTATACCCTCCCACCCCGGTCAAAATAAAATCTCTGATGGTCAATCGTCTTCTTACAGTAAGACGAAGCTTTTTTACTGAAGAAAACAAAAATAAAAAAATAACAAAGCCATAGTTTAAGAAAGTTGTAATTCCCAACTATATACTATATGATCTTGCAGTAAAAAATTGATCATGGGCTTTAGAACGGACAAAACTTAAATATTTTAAAACTCATTAAACAATTTAGAAATTTCCAACTCGGTGAAATTTTTCACTTAGATAAACATTATCAAAGTCAATGAATATTTCTAGCTTAGTGAAAATTTTTATGAGCCTGCATCACGCAGCAGGCAAAACATGACGTTGTAGTTATGAATGATTGTTTGAAACTCACAACAGTGAAAGAAAATAGCAAATTACTCTAAAAAAAAAAAATTAAAAAAAATTCCTTGATGCGAAATAAATTTGTAATCGATCTCCCGAACCTATGTCTTCATGTAATACCTCATAAAAAAAATCCTCGCTCATCATTTATAAATAGTATTAAAGAAAATTGTATTTAACATTAGTTACAATAAACCAACTATCGGTTACTATTTTATTTCGTTAATATTTTTAATTTGTGTTATTGTTAATATCATTGCATATGGAAGCCTGAATTACCAAATACAAATTTTATTGTAAATTTTACTTTAAGTAGTCTAAAGAAATGGTTAGGCAAATAGACTGCTGTTAGATTTCTCGAATTTTATCCTGTTTATACGTTTATAATCCACAAACAATGAATATGCTGGTAGACATCTTTTGAGATACTGCTGACAGGTGTGCAAATAATACAATTTGTGGCAGCAGAGCTGGCAACAACTTCTGCCAACACTTCACACTACGTGAGAAATTCCAAAACTGCACTTCAAATTCGAACAATCTGAAATCTGATCTTCACTCCCCCCCCCCTTTAAACCTGTGGGTGGATCAACTACCCTCACACTTGTTCTTTTCCCCATTCCATCCACCCCCAAGGGAAGAGGGTGGAAATAACACTTTTCCATTCTGACGCTCCTTTGGAATAGAGGGGGTGCACCTGACGACGATGGAGGCTCAGTGGCGTAGGGGTCATGGGAGTCTTTCCTGAATTAATTGGAAGGGGAACTTATATCGATCATGTGTCGAGAAAGGTAAGGTGAAAGGGAAGCCCCTAAAGTCCCCGGATGTCATCGTCTTTTCTCTTTTTTGAATGTAATTTGGTGGAGAAGTCTGAGACGGTAGTTTGGAAATGAACAGAAGCTTAATCCGCAATTTGGAATGACGACAGCACATGTAATCCCATGGTAGAAGATTAGTGGTGACCAGGGAATATATGTATAAATACGTATCTGTATCTATATATATATACTTATTCTGATTGAACTAAATTGCTTATTTCACTACTCGTCTTGCTTTATGTCTTGTGGTAGACCGAAAAAGAGCAACAAAAAAGCACTGGAAAAAACAAAAAACACCTCATTAGTAATATATATATATATATATTATATTTCTGTAGAAATATATTTTCCTTATTAACCTTATCAGATTTTTTGTAGTAACTATTCGACTGTTTTTATAATTTAATACTAAAACATATTTTTACTTGTATTTAGAAAAAGAATATATAAAAGGGGGGGGGGATTTATATCTGCGTCAAAAATTTATATCAACATTTAATATGTTTTATAACGTAAACATGTTGGTAGCGCCGTTTGAATCACAAGAGTTGAGATGTTACACCAGATTAAATTTAGCAGGTAACAATCAAGCTCAACCTTTAAAAGCAGGTTTGATGAACTGCCTTATTCTTCATCTGTCTAAGAAAGCACTTGGAGAATTTTATTACCTATTTAATCATAAGTTTCAGAAAGGTACGATGAAAATTAATCTAATTCACAAAAGGAAGGAAGGAAAAAAAAAAATTCTTTTTAGAATTTATGTGCATTCTGTTCTGCAAGGAAGGTATCTGAAACGGTTGCCAAATTTCGCAAAGAAGAAAAAAATAAAACATCTTGAGGTTTGGGAATGACAGCCAAATTGTAAAAATCTTCTCTGAAGAAAAGAAGAAGGTTTTTAAAGGAGGAAGAAATGTTTTTCTCACGAACTCAGGAACAAGAAGAATGCGTTGGAACTTTTTGTGCTATCCATTCGATAACATCTAAGATCATATTTCAACGTCAAAACTTTTCGGATGTTTCCAGCTACTGGTTTTTTGGCTGTGTATCTGTCATACTTATCTTCAGGTTTTTTTTTCTCTTGGTTTTATTTGAAACAATTTACTACATGCGTTCTGCTTTATCTGAAAGAATGTTTCAAATGTTGTCATCAGTCTAATGACTGTGAATTAATCTCGCACAGAAGCTAGTCGTCAAGAAGTCAACATTCAGAGTAAGAAGCCTGGAAAGATTGTCTTTTTAATCACTTCATTTGCCTAAGGAAAGTTTATCACGTATAAAGCGCCATGTTTTGAGGGATACAGGAGCTATGGAATCAAATATTGAATAAAAATTGCATATTTTTGTATCCATCTTGTACTGATATTTTGGTTAATGTATACTCAATCAAAGAAACATAATTATAGACCTAGTAAACAGCTGTAGTTACATACATTCATCTTATATTGAACATAATTTAGCATTTTTCAGAATTTTCCATTTATTGGTTTTTTTGGCTGTGTATCTGTCATACTTATCTTCAGGTTTTTTTCTTCTCTCATGGTTTTATTTGAAACAATTTACTACATGCGTTCTGCTTGATCTGAAAGAATGTTTCACATGTTATCATCCGTCTAATGACTGTAAATTAATCTCGCCCAGAAGCTAATCTTCGAGAAGTCAAGATTCAGAGTAAAAGACCTGGACAGATTGTCTTTTTAATCGCTTCATTTGCTTAAGGAAAGTTTACCACGGTGATGTTCTGAGGGATAAAGGAGCTGTGGAATCAAATATTGAATAAAAATTGTATATTTTAGGAGCCATCTTGTACTGATGTTTTAGCTAATGTTTACTCAACCAGTGAAAACATTATTTATGACCTAATAAACAATTGTAGTTGTATACATTCATCTTATACTAAATATACTTTTGCATCTTTTAGATTTTTTCAGCTACTGGTTTTTTGGCTGTGTATCTGTCATACTTATCTTCAGGTCTTTTTTTTTTTTTTTTTTTTTTTCTTCATGGTTTTACTTGAAACAATTTACGGCCTGCGTTCTGTTTTATCTGAAGAAATGTTCCAAAGATTTTCATCACTCTAATGGCTATTGAATTTATCTCGTGCCGAAGTTAGCCTTTGAGGAGTCAAGATACAGAGAAATTTTGTTTGGTTAGTTGGCTAGAAATATTGAAAATGCCTTTTCAATCATTTCATTTGCTTAAGGAAAGTTTACCATTTATAAAAGATGGACGTTATTTTTAGGTAAAAAGGACCTATGGAATGAAATATTGAATAAAAATTTTATATATTTTTTAGGTGTCATCTTGAACTGATATTTTGGTTAAAGTATACTCAACCAAGGAAACAGTTCATGATCTGATAAATAATTGTAGTTGCGTACATTAATCTTGTTCTAAATATACTTTTGCATTTTTTTAAATGTTTCTAGCTATTGATATTTTGTCTGTGTATTTGCCATACTTCAGGTTTTTGATGGTTTTATTTGAAACAATTAACTACGTGCGTCCAGATTTATTTGAAAGAATGTTTCAGATATTCAGATTACTCTATATTGTCTGTGTATGTGATTTGCTACGTAATTGTTGCCTGTATCCATTAATCAAACACATATTTCTCTCCTGCGTTATTTATTAAGCATCGTTATAGTTAAAATATTGCTCGAAATTATGTTACCTGTGTTAATTACTATGCACGATGAAAACAAAAATATAGAACTACATGTCTGTTAACATGAACTGTTCGCATTAACCTGTCATTTCTGCACGACTTATTGTTCAGTTTGTTCCAGCTGTGTTTTTAGATAAATTCTGTCAAAGATTGATAAATAGTTAATGAGAATTTCGTTTTTAACTATGAGCTATTTTATTTTAAGATTAAAATAATTTTTAAAAAACAAACTTCTTTTTTCATCTTTAACTTCTAATAATTATAAACCAAGGAAAAATTCTAATAAAAGTCGCACCAATTTTTAAAAAAATGCTATTAATGCATTTTTCTTAAAACACCGAACCAATTTACAAGGCTAATCCTCGAATTGATCCTGTTTACTAAATTTCTTGCTAAATTAATGCTTTGTAATAATCTCCCAATTTTCTTCTTTCAGAATTTATCTTTTATTATTTGAAAATGATGCGCAGCATAATGGGTAACAGAAAAACTAAGCAATTCTTGTAGATTGAGTTACGGCAAAATAGATTCTTTGGTTTAACGAATATAATGAAAAAAACTTTTTCAGTTTTTTTTTTTTTTTCTACTGATTGGTTACAAAAAATGCATTGTTCTCATTCATCTTCTTTTCGTTTTCTTAAAAAAACGAACGATGTAATAAAGCTTTTATTGATTATACGTAAGCGAAATTTATTTAATGGCATTTTTCGTTAACTCATAAAGGTTAAAATCTACGTTTATTATCGTAATTATTTTTAACTGGATAACTTTATATTTAATGACAGTATTAATATAATAATAATGTTGTAAAACTTGAAATAATTTATGTAAAAAGACTTGAAAAGATCTAGGTCACGCAATAGAGTTTTTAAATATGTATTAAAATAAATTATTGTTACCTATACCAAGTAAGTTGATAAATTCGTTTACATACGAACTTTTTTTTATTTTATTCTTAATTGTTTAAATCCTAATATAAACTAAGACTGGTATTAATAGATATGATTATAGATATCGAATTTTCCTTAGACAGTCTAGCAATTTAATTCATCCAGAGATAGTTTGCCCTTTTCTTCGAATATAAAATAAAGGTACAGTGCACAAAATAAAAAACGAACTCCACTGAATAACTTTTAATCTAATGATCGGATCTTCGCGTTCTATGATAATGTTTCGAGGGGGTGTCCACAAATATATTAATTAATTAGTGCGGACGATACTTTAAGTTACGAAATCAGACACAAATTCGTATTTTCTCTAAGTAAACCAGGGTTGGGTTTTTGACGTGACGCAACAAAAACTTGTCCAAACGTGTCAAAAGCTGTCATAAACTCACGAAATCCGTCAATCTTGAGAAAATTTCATTTTTGACATTAGAGTCATTTTATTAGATACTAAATTATGCACATGACTTGCATAATATACCTCTATAATTATGATTTATATTACGTATCACAAATAAAAAATGTTGCCAAAATTATTGAAACTATAATTGGTTTTTCTTACGGTAATCTTAATGTGTAATTGGTAATTTAAACCATATTATAACTATTCTGTTTATATTTCAGGTAATAACTATGAGTCGTTAATTATTATTAATCTAAATATTGAATTCAATTATTTTATGTTATAATTTAGGCACATTTTTTTAAATTAAGTAAAAAATAAAGTGCTCGCCAATGTCTGATCTCAGTACGAGGGTTGTTATTTATATTTCTGGCCTTGGCAACAGTAAGTGTTGCTAGGCGACCGCAGACGATTTTAATCGAAAGTTTGATATTTTTAAACATAAATTCAGCAGACGATTTACCATTATAGCTTCATTTGTGTTGTTGACAGTAAATTGAAGAGTTCTTTTCTTTCAAAAAATGGAATTGAATCGTGAACATTTTCGTGCCATTATTTTTCATAACTTTCGACGTGGATTGTCGACGTGGATTGGATTTTTTCTTTATATTGGTGGAAACTATATTATATAGGTGGAAACTTAATATTCCAAAAATATTTTGAAAAAGTTATTGTCCTGAAAAAAAAAAGCTAAAAATTTTGGGGAAGTTTTGATTCAAAAAGAAACTTGGTTCATCAGGAATATTAAGATCTAAAAATTTAAGTCCTCGCGAGATTTTGATCTCTCGAGTTTTTGTCCAGGCGAAATTTTGTCTATAATCATTTGAAACGTGGTTGGATATTGATTATATTTTATAGTAGTGACCGATTAAATATCTTGAACGGATATATACGTTTACTGCACAACTGCTTTTCCGAATTATACGAACCTCTTTATGAGTCATAAAGATTTCCCTCCGCGGTTTCGTTCAGCAAATCAGATTTTCTGAACACTGTTCTGAGGAAAAGTTGATTTACTTCCCTTGTCAGAGTACTCAGAGCTGAATGGTGAAATCAACGTCCAGTAAACAGCTCAGTCTAGTAAAGGTTTGGCTAAATTTCCTTCAGAACATCTCCTTTGTCGCTAGACTTCATAGAAAATTCAATCATGGTGATTCAACCTGGCAAATTACTAAGTTAAGCTTTAATTTGGCTTAGTGCTAAGGTAGTAGCAAGTTGCACTGATATTAGCCTTCAACAACTAAGGTAGCATAATACTAAGGTAACAGACAATCGCGCTAATATTATACCTCAATTAGATACATTACTTAGACAGTATCAAATAGCATAAATATTATGGTTCAACTTGACACAGTACTGTATAATTAACAAATGATTCCGATATTATTCTTCAGTTTGACACATTACTAAGGTAGCAGCAAATCCCGCTGATATTGTTATACTTCAACTTCACACATTCCTAGGCTGGTCACAAATTGTTATGATATTATACTTCAACTTGACGCATTACCAGATTAGAAAGGAAGTGCTATATTATTATTATGTTTCACTCATTACTAGAATGGCAGCAAATTGCACTGATATTATTATGCTTAATCTTGACACATTACAAAGAAAGTGACGCATTGCACTGATATTATTATGCTTTATCTTGTCCCATTGCCAAGGAAGTGACGAATTGCACTGATATCATGGTTCGATTTAAGCTGATAGTTAATTTAAAGATGATCACTCACTGTGGATATTTTTAGAATTTCTGTTTATCGAATTTAGAACGAATTGCTATGATATTATTATGTTTCAACTTGGCTCATTACTAGAATGGAAACAAATTGCACTGATATTATTATGCTTAATATTGACACATTGCTTAGGAAGTGACGAATTGCACTGATATCATAGTTCAGTTTAAAATGGTAGTTAATTTAAAGATGATCACTCACTGTGGATATATTTAGAATTTCTATTTAACTAATTTAGAACGAATTGCTATATTATTATGTTTCAACTTGGTTCATTACTAGAATGGAAACAAATAGCACTGATATTAATATGCTTAATCTGGACACATTGCTCAGGAAGTGACGCATTGCACTGATATTATTATGCTTAATCTTGACACATTGCTAAGGAAGTGACGAATTGCACTGATATTATTATGCTTAATTTTGCAACATTGCTAAGGAAGTGACGCATTGCACTGATATTATTATGCTTCGTCTTGACACATTGCTAAGGAAGTGAAGCGTTGCACTGATATTATTATGCTTCATCTTGACACATTGCTAAGGAAGTGACGAATTGCACTGATATTATTATGCTTCATCTTGACACATTGCTAAGGAAGTGACGAATTGCACTGATTTCATGGTTCAATTTAAGATGGTAATTAAGATTTAATTTAAAAATGGTCACTCACTGTGGATATATTTTGAATTTCAGTTTAAAGATCGTATAAAATAAATTAAACAATCGAGTTAATTCTGAATGAAAGTTTATTTTCTCTCCATCACACAAGCAATCAGCATTCTCCCTCTCGAATAGCCTTTTATCGTTAAACATAAAGAGATTTGTCTGTAAAAGGAAATAAAATAAAAAACTTAATTTATGCATTCTCGTTTCTTCCTCCTTTCATTGTATTAAAAATTATTTTTGACAGGCTCATCTTTTCTGACACTGACAACAATCTCAACTCGAACTCATCTCCGACCCCCAACAATCCATTAATCTCGGAAACTCTCTAGAAAATAATTCTCCGGGGAGAAATATGTAACGATACATCGGCGCAACTACTACAACTTTGATTAAGAGGCCTTCAATTATTTACCGTTTCTGTGCGGGTGTGCATTTATTTAAAACCCGGAGAAGATGGATGCTTTCGGGACAATTTTTATGCTTTCAGGTTTGCCCCGTTTTCTGGAGAAGATGGAAATAAAGATTTAATGGTATGTTTGCTGAAGTAGATTTAGCTTTTATGCTTTGTGCCTGTTTCATTTGTGTATTTTTCATTAGGCAGGGGTTTGTTTAGCTTTCGAAAAGGATTATAATTTGTGTTTGGCATTTTAGAGAATAGCATCAGAGAGAATGTGCTTCAGTTAGTAAATTAAAAGTGTCAAAAGCTTGAAAATTGATCGCTATTTTATTTCAGTTATTGCCCTGCAGATATCTAATCTACCATTTTTTTTTTTTTTTTTTTAAGTCCAAGTGATTTTACGGTTTAAATTAGGATTGTGTCGACGATTTACCTACTTTACTGAAGCACTTAAAACGTACGTGTTTGTGCATATATTTGACACTTTAATTAAACAGTGAAGTGTCCTTAAGGCTGTATCAAAATCATCTTTCTAACTTAGACGGGAAATAAGGTTGTCTCAAAATCATCTTTCTAACTTAAAAGGTAAAATACGGTAGTCTCAAAATCATCTTTCTAACTTAGACGTGTAATAAGATTGAATTAATGCTGGAACTTAAGGTCACTATTTTTGAAGGAAAGATATATTTTATAGGAACTTAAAATCTTATTAAAAGCTCTAATTTTCTTCATTTTTTGTTTTATATTTCGAATTTGAAATATATTTTTCTTCCGCAGAAAAATATCGAATTTCTTACGTTATGTAGTTATGACAAAAAAGAAACGTGATATTATAAACATAAAGCACGGATACATTATGAAATCGCTTTTTGCATTAATATTCTTAAATTATAATTAATGGGTTGAATTCGAGTTTTTAAGTACTGTTTTTTTTTTTTCTTTCCTCTGTCGTAAAATATATGAGAATGACATTCAACATTTTTCTACGATTGTGCTTATTGTTGTTTCTCGGAAAAATTTAAACATTTCATTAGCGCTACTCGTAGACAATATACGTAGATAGTCACGAATATTTTTTTCTTATTTTTTATTTTAATTTCAAACAAAAGTCGATAAAAAATTTTCGTTTTTTTTTCTTACCATAATTTAGTCGTTTTGAGAAATATTTAAGTTTTCTGAAATGGGCTTAAAGTTTCATATTTTGCGATCAAAAACTAAATTTTAATAATTTTTTTTTTTTTTTTTAAATTAAGGTGAAAATGTTGCAACAACTAAAATGTAAAGTAGCTATACAAAGTACTATGTGCAAAACGTAACGTTTAAAACTCCGGAAAACATTTTTATTCCATATGTATTTTCTGGAAATGCTTATTTCGAGAAAACAGTATAATTCATCCTTGTAAGATAAATAAGAGATATTGCTACGTGCCTCATACGACGTCACATTCATTTCAAGCTTAATCCCTGCAGAAAGAAGCAATTTCAACTTTTCCCCTACCACCAGCATTGGACACAAAGTACTTTTCCCTACTCTTTTACATGAATATAATATTTTTATATAACGTTATTATACCATTTCTTTTTCCCCTAAAATTTTAGCCCAGCACCATTTATCATGATTAGAGTCTGCACAACATACCACGTTTGCCAACTTTTCTGGAACATTCTAGGGAAAATTGTAATCGAAACAGTTTCTTTATAAGAAGTGAAATATTGTGTAGGAAAAAGCCTTATTTTTTTGCTTGTTTTCTTCTTCTGGAATTCAATTTTTCCCTTTTTTTCCCGCCACGACTATAAATCTAAGTGTCTCCGAAGTGGAGAAGTATTATAATAAGAAAGTATATCTTTTTCCCTTTTTTTTTCCCTTCTCTCTTTCTAATTTTTATTTCTGGAAACTCTTCCGACAAAAGCGAAATTTTTCTTTTATTTGTTTCCTTTCTGGAGAAGTAATTGTGTGTTTTTTTCTCCCCTTCTTCTCGTTTTATTAGTTTTCGTTCTTTTTTTCGTAGTTCAACGTGTGAGGTACGCTGTCATCGGTGCAATGAAATACACTATTTCTGTGATATAGATCTTTTTTTGATTGCCTATTACGCCTACCTGTCTTGCTTTTAAGCGTCACTGCCCGGTTTAGGAAGGAAAAAAATACATTAAATGTTCTTAAAATTAGTTCTGGCATATTTTTTTCCCACCAGTGGAGGTTTTTATAAGCTTCTTATTAACTGAGTTGGTTCCCAATTTTACTTAATTATAACACAAATTAATTCAGTTAGATTTATTGAATAATGTTAATCGCAACTTATTTCTTTCTAATTAGAGTTTAGAAATTTGGCACAAACCTTTATTATTAAATAAATAATACCAAGAATTTGAAGCGGCAAAATATTACCTGATTGAAAACTTCATTTGCTTCAAAAATATATAAAAAGAAAATAACATTCGACATGTTCCAAGCGCTCATCCATTGCTGCACATTGTTAGAATCTCAGATATAATACGAGTAATCATCAATTGCAGCACATTGTTGAAATCTTGGGCATAATACGATAAATCGTCAATTGGTGCACATTGTTGAAATCTTCGGTTTAATTAAACTCTAACTAAAACGCTTAAATAAAAAATGCTTAGTTAAAAAACGCTTAATTAAAATCAACGTTTTCATTAAACTTTTTTTTTTTTTGCTTTTTAAAATGTCGTGAATGTCGTGAAGAAATGTCGTGAAAAAAATATCGTAAAGAATTACCTGGTATTTAAAACGGAGAAAAAGCTTACATTTTAAAAGCAATATTATGATATAATTTTTTTTTTAAATCAGAAATTTGGTAAGACCTTTCGACCTTGATGAAAATTCATTAGCAATGTATAAAGTAATAATAATGAAATAATGAATAAATATTTTATAAATTTTTTTTTTTTTTGTTTTTTACTTTTTTTAGAAAAAAATGTCGTAAAGAATTACCTGGTATTTAAAACGGAGAAAAAGCTTACATTTTAAAAACAATATTATGATATAATTTTTTTTTAAATCAGAAATTTGGTAAGACCTTTCGACCTTGATGAAAATTCATTAGCAATGTATAAAGTAATAATAATGAAATAATAAATAAATATTTTATAAATTTTTTTTTTGTTTTTTACTTTTTTTAGAAAAAAATATCGTAAAGAATTACCTGGTATTTAAAACGGAGAAAAAGCTTACATTTTAAAAACAATATTATGATATAATTTTTTTTTTAAATCAGAAATTTGGTAAGACCTTTCGACCTTGATGAAAATTCATTAGCAATGTATAAAGTAATAATAATGAAATAATAAATAAATATTTTATAATTTTTTTTTTTTTGTTTTTTACTTTTTTTAGAAAAAAATGTCGTAAAGAATTACCTGGTATTTAAAACGGAGAAAAAGCTTACATTTTAAAAACAATATTATGATATAATTTTTTTTTTAAATCAGAAATTTGGTAAGACCTTTCGACCTTGATGAAAATTCATTAGCAATGTATAAAGTAATAATAATGAAATAATAAATAAATATTTTATAAATTTTTTTTTTTGTTTTTTACTTTTTTTAGAAAAAAATGTCGTAAAGAATTACCTGTTATTTAAAACGGAGAAAAAGCTTACATTTTAAGCAATATTATGATATAATTTTTTTTTTAAATCAGAAATTTGGTAAGACCTTTCGACCTTGATGAAAATTCATTAGCAATGTATAAAGTAATAATAATGAAATAATAAATAAATATTTTATAAATTTTGTTTTTTGTTTTTTACTTTTTTTAGAAAAAAATGTCGTAAAGAATTACCTGGTATTTAAAACGGAGAAAAAGCTTACATTTTAAAAACAATATTATGATATAATTTTTTTTTTAAATCAGAAATTTGGTAAGACCTTTCGACCTTGATGAAAATTCATTAGCAATGTATAAAGTAATAATAATGAAATAATAAATAAATATTTTATAAATTTTTTTTTTGTTTTTTACTTTTTTTAGAAAAAAATATCGTAAAGAATTACCTGGTATTTAAAACGGAGAAAAAGCTTACATTTTAAAAGCAATATTATGATATAATTTTTTTTTTAAATCAGAAATTTGGTAAGACCTTTCGACCTTGATGAAAATTCATTAGCAATGTATAAAGTAATAATAATGAAATAATAAATAAATATTTTATAATTTTTTTTTTTGTTTTTTACTTTTTTTAGAAAAAAATGTCGTAAAGAATTACCTGGTATTTAAAACGGAGAAAAAGCTTACATTTTAAAAACAATATTATGATATAATTTTTTTTTTTAAATCAGAAATTTGGTAAGACCTTTCGACCTCGATGAAAATTCATTATCAATGTATAAAATAATAATAATAAAATAATAATAATAAAATAATAAATAAATATTTTATAAGAAAATGTATAAAATAATTATAATATAGAAACACACACACAGTTTATATGCCTTACAGTTTGAGGCAAAGCTATAATTTTAAACAAATACCATGTTGACGTAAAGAATTATCTGAAATTTAGCACTGGCAAATAACTTAAATATTTAAAAAATTATTAAACTTATTTTAAAAATCACAAATGTGGCTCAGTTTTTCCCAGTAGATGAAATTTATCAAAAACAATAAGTAATTCTCATTCTTTTTGCAAATTTTTATGAACTTAGATTACCTAACAGTGGAGCAATTTTTTAAATAATAAAAACTTTTTTAACATTAAAAACGTTTTAAATATTAAAAACTCTTTAGATATTAAAAACTTTTTAAACATCAAAAACTTTTTTAACATTAAAAACTTTTTAAACATTACAAACATATTTCTGCATCTAAAGATATCCTTTTTTTGACCCAACACTCTTGAATGACTGTTACAACAGTTATGAAAACAGTTGTTCTCTCTACAAAGCATTCATTCATCTGATGGTAGAGCCTTAAAATGCTTTTATTTAAGAGATTTTATGCTTTTTAACATATTAGTTTACGAATGCTATTGTTTTTAATTTTAGGTTGGATGATAGCGGGTCACTCGAGTCCAGTTCTATTCCTGTCCAACACACGTGAAGCTGTTGATGTAGAAGGTGGAGATGATTTAGAAGATGATTTTACAGACACGTAAGTTAAATTAATACATTTAAAAAGGTACTTTTTTATTTTATTTTATAACCGGCGTTGAACAGCCGACCCGATTCTGAGTTTACGTCAATCTTCAACTGCGTAGCTTTGTAATTTGGAACCCAACCTTGAAGACAAGGGAACTCCTGCATTAGGACCAACTTGACTTCGCGGTTGACTTTTTGAGGGAACTAACACTTATTTGTGTTACATAGGAATAAAAATAACGAAAACCTCCCTTGGTTAGCCCGATGACAAGAGGATTCCGACCCATGATTCGTTTACCACTGAGGATATTTTACGTCAGCACTGTGATCGATGCGAGTCGGGGGCGGATTTTGTATCGACCAGACATCGCTGGGATTCGAATCCAGTTCACCTCATTGGACTCAAGCGAACACTCCATTCCCTGAACCGCCACGGTTCTGCACGCATGTATTTTATATCCATTGTTGATCAGCCGACCCAATTTTGGGTTTACGACAACTAATGTTCAACTCCGTAGCCTTGTAATTTTGTACCAATCCAGAAGACAAGGAAACTTCTGGATCAGTAACCCCCGAGGTATTGATTTGTGATGGGAACATGAAGGACTTAGCGACTCGACAGATTTAACGTGCATCAGTCACCAGTTACTACACTAGGAATCTTCAGGGAGCGGGGATCGAACCCACGACCCTTGGACATGGGCCCAGTGCCCTATCAACCAGGCTATCTCAGCTCCTGTAAACACGTATTCTAAAAGTTCTGTTTCTTTTTTAACTAAAAATACGCCAAAATTTTTGAAATTAGCGTTTTCTTTTCTTTTTTTCAATAAAAATACGCTTATGTGTTCTAAAAATTTAGTATTTTTTTCATTTTAGGAATATGTTGATGTTTTCTTAAAAAAAAAAAAAAAAAACGGGTTATTTTTTCAATAAAAACAAGCCTAATTTTTTTAAAATTTCAGAATTATTTCAATAAGAATGAATACACCTATGTTTTCTTTAAAAAAAAAAAATAATAATAATAATAATAAAAAATTAAAAAAATCAGATTTTTCAATAAAAATACGCCCGTGTTTTCTAAAAATCAGGATTTTGAATAAGAATGCGTTGATTCCTTCTAAACATTCAGAATTTCTTAATCAATCAGTCTTATGTTTAAAAAAAAAAGAACATTCTAAAAAAATTTCCCTCATGTTTCTGTCAACAACAATCTGTTTTTCAATTCTTATTTAAAAAGCTGACTTCTTTGTGTTTTTAAATTCAAACAGTTTTTAGTTGATTTCTATAGGTTCTAAAAGAAAATTCCAAATTTTACAATTCAAATCTTTCGATTCCGTTAATCTCACGAGTTAACAAAAAATTTAGCCTAGTAAATACTCCTCACGCGAAACAATAAAAATGAAAATAACGTCCATTTTTCTTAATCAAATAGGTTATCTTAAAAAAGAGAAATAATTTTTTTTCTTCTTTGCTACTTCTTGTTTAAGATCATTATGCGTACGTTACTTTATCGTTCCCAATAAATTTTAACGACCACTTAGAATAACCTGGTATCTTCATTAGGGGATTATTCGTGCCGCAATTAACGAATACTTAAAACTAATCGTTAAATTTTAACGATTACTTCTCAGTACGTGTTACTTCGCCCTCTTGCCCCTAATCAGCTTGATTTATCTATTTTTATAGCAGACTTTAGATCCCTCAGAGAACTGGTATCGTAAATTAAAAATTTCCAGGAGGTTATTAACGCTTCATACTTTTCGACTTATGAAAAAATTAAGAAAAAATCCCCTAAAATTCGTTTGAAATAATGAGTGGGGATCTTCAATGCTTTTTTTGTAACGGTTGTAGGAAATGAGTTTACCGGTTTCTTCATCGATCTTTTTTTGGAGATTTTTTTCTTCCCTCAACTGTTTTCTTTGGAGGTTGTAGGGAAAGTAAGGCCTCGGGCTTTATTTTTTCCCCTTTATGGGGTGAAAATTCTTTAAAGTAATTTGTTGCAGTTTCACTCTGAAAAAATCTTTATTTTTAGCGATAGAGATATTTAAAATTGCACTATTTTTGTAGGATACTCTTTTATTATTTATTTATTTTTAATTAATGAGTTTGGCACTTATCTTGAAATCAAGTTTGAATGTTTCTAATTTTAATTATATTTCTAGAACATGCAGCAGCTATTTTAAAAAAATGTCCTGCCATACTGAAAAATGTTTTTATTAAAAAGAAAAAAAGTTGATCGAAAAGCAAAGGGGGAAAAAAATCCGTAATATTTGAGGGTGTCCCGTACCCACCACTCTTAATGTATACTTGTCAAAAATTATGTGAAAAAAAGTTCTCATTATTTCTCACAAATAATAATTTAAGTGAAGGAAAAATATATATATAACTAATCGCATTATTAAGGAAGGCGGGACTGAAATCATCAAAATCTTTTTGAGAGTTGAAGGAAGATCCTTAGAAACATATATATATTTCATCTATCAATAAAAATGGTTTTGACGTTATCTATTTCACTTCTCTTATTAATAATTCGGCAGATACGACTGTGTGCATTTATTTCTTGATTAATTGTTAATTCGCTACGCATAATGTGCGGGAACGTAATAAAAAACATATTACGGGTGGCATTTACGAAATGCCCTTAAATCCTGAAATCACGTAAATTGCTTATGTGTTTCATTAGTAGTTTTTTCTCTTCATTTAAAAAAATCTATTTGAGGTACACGAAGTTTAAACTTTTAAAGTTCAATATTCTTCTCAAAACTTATTATTATTATTATTATTAAAAGGATTTTAGTCCCAAGATTGTGCGACGCACGCCACATTTTTATTTTCATTTTTAAATTTCAGATTTTTTTATTTTTCTATTTTTTACTTCATGTAACTGAACCATCGGAAGCATGGATATGGCCTTTGAAGCAAAATTTTTATTAAACATATTTTACATACTTTTTATATGAAAGAACAAAGAGAAAGAAAAAGATGAAAAAAAAAAAACAAAGGTAAATTACAGACAAATGAAAAAAGGAGGGGGGGGGGATAATAATGAGAAACAACTGGGGAAAGAAAAACAATTAATTAATTAAAAATAAAAAATAAAAAAAAGATAAAGTTTTTTTAAAAAGCCGGAAAATAAAAGATATAATCTTTTCATCAGCCCACACGATTATATCCGAAAAAGAGTGCTTTCTAATATTGTATCAATATAGCCAAAGCAAAATATATCAATACAATAGTGTGAGGAGCACTCAAAATTTTTTTTATAAAAATTACGACAAAAAAAAAAAAAAAAAAACAATTAAACACAATAAGTAAAAATAACACGTAAAAACAGAAAATAAAATATAAAGGAAGAGCAGAATAAAACAAAATCTATAAAACGAGCAGTGAATTATAGCGAACTTACATGAACGGGAAATTTTTCAAGAATGATTTAAAATGTTTACGTAACAAGATTGCCAGATTGCAAAATATGAAAACTATGAAAACAAAAGCGCAAATTGAGTGTAACTAGAGGAGTTTAAAGTACGTTCTTGCTGCATTACTGAAGTCCGTTTGATTTGTTAGTTACCAAGGATGGGCCAGAAAACGGATGTGCGCGAGGTAATATTATACTGGATAATTTAAAGAAGTTGACTATAAATAATTTTAGAAAATAAATATTTTTTTAAGAAAAGAATAAAAAATAGAAAAGGGAAAGATACATGAATTGCCAGTTTTGCACATAATTTTAGCCACGGATTTGCCCGAAATGGATTTGCACATGGAAAAATTATATAAATTGACAAAGAAATCTTTTTAGTAAATAATTTTAGCCACGGATTTGCCCGAAATGGATTTGCACATGGAAAAATTGTATAATTTAACAAAGAAAAAATAAAATAAAATAAAGAAAAACAACTTAATTAGTAAATAATTTTAGCCACGGATTTGGCCGAAATGGATTTGCTCATGGAAAAATTGTATAAATTAATAAAGAAATTTTTTAGTAAATAATTTTAGCCACGGATTTGCCCGAAGTGGATTTGCACATGGAAAAATATTATAAATTAACAAAGGAATTTTTTAGTAAAGAAATTTTTTTAGTAAATAATTTTGACCAAGGATTTGCCCGAAATGGATTTGCACAAGGAAACATTATACAAATTAAGGAAGAAATATTAGTAAAAATGTTTTTGGCCACGGATTTACCCGAAATGGATTTGCACATGGGGAAATTGTTTAAATAAAGAAAATTTTTAATAAATATATTTACAAAATATGCGATTAACTCAATGATTTTATATAGAATTTTATTACTTTAGTTGGGTATCTATTGTTTTTTATCAAATTTTGAAAGAGTTTATCGATTTGTTTTCTGGATAAATAAATATTACTACATATTCTTTTAATTCTATTAATTTCATTAAAAGTAGTATTTAAATAGATGCTCCTAGAAACATTAGAATTCCAAGTAATTAGTTTATTCCCCCCTCCTTTTTTCATTTGTCTGTAATTTACCTTTGTTTTTTCTTCATTTTAAACTTATATATATATATATATATATATATATATATATATATAAGGAAATTGTCGTATTCAAAAAGCAAACAAAAATGAAATTCTCGATTAAACGTACGTATTTATACAATATCTTATTGCATAAACATATATTTTCAGAATAAAAAATACTTCTTTCTAAGTTTCTGCAAAACTACTCAAATATTGAACAAAATGTACACTGTTCCTTGTGATAAAATAGACGTTACCTCAAATATACGAAAACAATCTTAAAAATATGATGCTTGAATTTTTTTTTCATTTGTTTGCGTCATGAATACAGAATGCATCGAATAAACCACGCATTATTTATTATCTATACTTCAATTTAAAAAAAAATAAATTCTTTCTGCTCAAAATCTTATTTCTCCATTGTATCTTGCTCTTCTGAGGTTTTTATTGTTTTTAGAAAATAAAGCGATCAGGGCTATGCGGAAATGGTGAAGTTTTAAGCAATACATGAAAAGAGAAAACGAATAAAATAAAATAAATAAAATGAAATAAATAAAATGAAATGAAATGAAGAAAAAAACTGAATATGCTGCAATTTATAAAACTGTCGGGAGAGTTGTTTCAGATTTTTATTTTAAAAAAACTAGTTTTATAAAGTTAAAAGAAAAAAATCATCTTCATGATGTAGAAAATATGGATAAATTTTGTGTTACTTAAATCAAATTTTAGTTTCCGGTATTTAATGTCAACGGTAGCTTTGTTAGCAATGTTTTTCGAAAATAATTCGTCGATAATAAAAAAAAGTTAAAAAACAAGCTATAATTTCAATCAGTAAGTGTATATACAATCTTACCTCGAACTTAAGAACGGAAATATAATTAAAAGGGAATCGGGGTTGTTGAGATGATAGAGTGATCGCCTTGCAATCAGGTGAGCCGGGTTCAAATCTAACCCAAGGCTGGTCGATACGAATTCCTCACCCGGCTCGTACCGACCACAATGCAGACGTAAAATATCCTCAATGATAGATGGATCATAGGTTAGAGTCCCCTTGCCGTTAGACTAACCGTGGGAGGTTTTCGTATTTTTCTTATCCATGCAATGCAAATGCCGGTTAGTTCCACCAAAAAGTCCTCCACAGAGGCAAATTCCCCCAATGCTTGATCCAGGAGTTCCCTTGT
Source organism: Parasteatoda lunata (assembly GCA_949128135.1). Classification (NCBI taxonomy): domain Eukaryota; kingdom Metazoa; phylum Arthropoda; class Arachnida; order Araneae; family Theridiidae; genus Parasteatoda; species Parasteatoda lunata. The sequence goes on along the minus strand of OX421978.1, from coordinate 74,011,278 downwards.
TTTTTGGATTTGGTTCAAAATTACAAGGCTACGGAGTTAAACATTTTTAACCGTAAACTCAATGTGGGGTCGGCTGTTCAACGACGGTTATAAAATAATTTAAATTGATGGAACTTTTTTAAAAATCGCCAATTTGGCGAGATTTTCTCACCTCTATAAGAATTATCAAAATCAATCAATGTTTCTAACTTTTTTTTTAAACAAAAAATAATTATGTGCCCAGATTAATTATATTAAACTATTACGTGATAAACCCTCTTCGTTTTCGAAAAACTACGTCTCTCCTTCATATTGATTTTTTGTGCCATTTTCATTAGTTAGGCTTAATAACCTTGTCTTAATGATCTAATAAACTTGACTTAATCATGAACCACTATTTCAAATTCACAGGTATGAAAATAAGGAGCAGTAGTGACTAAAGGGATAGAGCGCTCGTTTCCCAATGATCTGACCCAGGTTCGAATCCCAGCGTTAGTTGATCGATACAGATTCTGCTCCTGGCCCGCACCGGCTACTGTGCTCACATAAAATATCCAAAGGGATTCTGACAAATCCGTCTACCAGATGGATTTGTCACAATCCCCTTGCCACCGGTCTAACCGTGGGGTGTTTTCGTGGTTTTCCTCTTCATGTAGCGGAAATGGGGAAGTAGCGCAAGTGTAGGTTAGTTCCAAAAAAAGTCCTCCGCAAAAGCTAGTTTATCTCAATGCTTTGGAGTTCCCTTGTCTCCTGGATTGGGTTCAAACTTACAAGGCTACGAAGTTGATAGTCGCAAACTCAGAATTGGGTCGGCTGTTCAACGCTGTTTATAAAATAAAAAATTTAAAATAGCTTGTTGGAGGATTCAGAATAAATATCTTGTATTATAATTAATATATATAAATTAATATATATAAATTAAAATATCTTGTGGGAGGATTCAGCCGTAAGAAAAATTGAGTATTAGCAACAAAAAAGAATTGTGAAGTTTGTACTGTTGTCTGTATCAGGTCCAATTATTGCACATAAAAAAAAATTGTTATACGCCTATAATAATTGCTCAAAGTAAAGTTAAACATGAAAAAGCTTAAAGATCCCATGTATATGTTATCAAAAATTATTCAGTATTGTCCTTCAAACATTGACCTGGATTTCTGGAAATCATACTATATATTTTGGGAAAAACCAAATGATTAAAAGAACATTCTATTATATACTTTTTAATATTTTAAGTTCTCTCCAAAATATTATGCTTAAGTAATGCTTATACCAAAAACGTAATTTCTTTAAAACATAATTAGCATTAATTGGAAAAGCAGAACATAGCTTTCTTTTTGGCTTCTTCGTAAAGATTTCTTGCGGGACTTAAAACTTTAATACAGCGATACAATTATGCAATTGGCATAAAATATCAATATTATGAAGAAAAATTTGAATTTGGTGAAAATCAAAAACTTAAGTTATTTAATTTACCAAAACTTGAAAAGTTACTCCAAAGCTGTGTGAATTTTTTTTCATTCATATTCAAAATTTTGTTAATAATTGATTTTATAAATTAAAAAAAAAAATGATGAATAGCTGTTTCTCTTAAAACAACTGTTTCTCTTCTAAATAATAGTTCTTAGGAAATGAGTCTTGTTTGGCAGACTTTTACCTTCAACGCAGAAAAAGATACCGGTGTTTAATGCTGCATTTAATAACCATAAGCTACTGAAATGCTAAATATAATATTTATCGCTTATTTAGACCTAAATTATTAAAAAAAATAAGGAAAAAGTATGAAAATTATATTAAATACAAATTCTGATTCAAATGGTTATAAAATGTTTATAATTTTTTTTAAAAAAATACTTTAAAAAAGTTATTTATTCTTCTTACAGTACAGATCATTCTTTAAGGTGGCAATCTTTAAGGTATTCTTTCAGGTATGCTTGGATGTAATCAAAGTTATTTATATATATAATGATTGATTATTATACACAATTTTATTCTTTACATATCAGCAACAAAAATTTTTTTTGATTCTTTCTACAGTGGATAAAAAGAATTAATTTAAGCAATTTATCGTCCATCTAACATAAAGGCTTAAACTATTAACTTAAGTTACTATTAACTTAAAATGACTGCTTTTTAAACTTCTAAGCTAATATGTCATTTTCCTGGCATTCAAGATTTGGTGAATTTCTATTGTATTTTTTTCTCTCGAGCAAATGTCAATAAACTACACTGCTGTCTGTAAGATATTAATAAGTGTAACTAAAGAAGTAAAGTATACACAAAAAAATTTTAGTTTATTTTGAAGACTTTAAATTTGAAGAAATTTTTTGGTCCGAATTGTCATGTTTAAAAAGAATCACCCTTATATATAATTGCAAAAATTATTCACTGATTTGCGTAATTTTTAACTAAAAAAATATCGCTAAATAGGTGATTTATAAAGAAAGTTTAATAACTTATTTTTCCGTTCTAAAGCTGGGAGTTAAAACTATGGTATATGCTATATAAAACTATAACTTTGTTTCAAATATAAGGCACATAAATTGTGACATATTTTTTCATATCCTTTGGCGAAACAATTTCGAAGAACACTCTTAAATACGCACATAACTCTTCTACCATTATATGTTAAACAAATTTATTAAGTGCTACTAATTTTATCTATCTTTAAGTATATATCTTTTCCTGCTTTTATATGACTTGTAGTTGCATGAACTTTATAAACGGATGTCAAACGAACCAAATGTTCATGTTTAAATTGATTGCCTGTTTTACTCTTCCTCTGTTATTTATATCTAAATTCCATGGAGGTGAATTAAAAATCGTTTTGATTTATAATTCCCTTCCCACGAACCACGTGACATGCTTAATTTCTTCCGTTAGTTTCACCTCTACGATTAAAACTAACAGCTGAGTTATATATTTGATAAAAATCCTAGATAGTTTGTTTGCTTTTATTTCCGGTTTTACGAACTTAGAAAATATGAACTTTTTACATTGCCACAACGGTGCATTTCAAAAAAAAAAAAAAAAAAAGTCTTAACTACTTATCCAGTCATTTGATGAAGTGACATATTCCCTTTCGTAGGGGGAAAGGGGAATAAAATACTCCCTACGCCTGCCGTCTTTAGTTAACATCAACTTTGTAAATGCAAGCTTGAGGAAAAATATGAGGTGGGGAATATGCGGACGAAAAAAAATGAGTCATTACATTAAAAAAAAATAAGTATCTTGCAGGAGTTTTGCATTCCAACTTAACTCAACTTTTTCTTCAATCTTCTTCATCAACCCTGAAATCCAAATATTCCCGCTTTTCTTCATAACTTTTTCCCCCTCTCCCTCAACTAAGAGGGATCTTTTTTTTTTCTCATTCTTGTATCTTTCTGCAGGGAAGCCCATCTTCTTTTTCCCTATCATTTACACTTTAAACTTCCGTCGTATTTTAAGGAGATAGGGGGAAAAAAAGAGATTTTTCTAAATTGCTTAACTTGTTAAGGTTTACTTTAGTTGGCGATTTATTAGTGGAGTTTACCACGTTGGCGATGTGTTAGGTTTTGGAATATGAAAAGTAGATTCATATTTTATAATCTGTCGACTGCAAATATTGTAAGATTCGACGATAAGTGAATGTAATCGGTACATTTTAGAGAATGTGTGGATCTAATACAAAGTTGATTCGTTTTATAATTTATGGATTGCAACTATTGTAAAACTTCGTGATAAGTGATTCATTTTATAATTTGTCGATTGTAATTACTATAAAACTTGGTGATAAATGGACTTAGTCAGGATAATTTAGAGGCATAAACTGATTCGTATTGTTGACTGCAGATATTATACTTTCTGTATTAACTTTTTAAATATACGTCCAACTTCGAGAAATTTTTTTAAATTGTTGAAAACGGATTTTGTGCGTTTTTAAATAGAACGTATCATAATTGTATAAAAATACTTAATGTATTTTTAAAAAAAAATTCTTTTTAACTATTAAAGTATATTTTAAAACCAAGGGTCTCTTGCGTGTATTGTAGTATGAAATATACTATTTTTTATTTATTTTGTAAAAAAAAATTTCTATAAAAACTATTAAAATGTATTTCCAAAATTCAGAAAACAGTTGAAATAATTGAAAATGGATTGAACTAGCTTAAAACCCATTGTTAAAGTCCCACAATAATCGTAAGACACTGTCCCCAGTAGATCACCGAAGTCCAGCAGACAGCGAACAGTGAGCGGGTGGGGGACCATTTAAATCAGTTTGCAAAGGAATCGAGTGTGCGCGGTATTGGTCCCCATAAACTGATTTACCGTAATGTGCTTGATTTCTCGTGCAAGTCGTCGGGCTGCCAAATCGGGGGAGCTATCCCCTCCGCAGAGGATCAAAAGTCTGATAGCATGTCTTCGGAACATCCTCAGGGATGTTGGCCAGACCGTCGTCAATAGCTCATTTTGCAGCTCTATTGCGATTATGAAATATTACTGTATTGGTTTGAAAGCCAAATACATTTCATAATTGCGTTGTAATATTCTATCTATTTTTTCCCCAACAATATTCAAATGTATTCTAAAAAGAAATCTGAAGAAGAAAAAATTGAAATTGGATTGAGCTGGTTTTAAATCCAAACTCATTAAGTATTGTTTTGCAATATTAATTTGTTTAAAATTTACTTTCTGAAATAACTATTAAAATATGTTTCCAATTTAAAGATCAAAATAAAATTGAATTATTATTTAAATTGATCTGGTTTTAATACAACACAAATATATTAAATTCAACGCAATATATTCGACACAAATATGGACACAAACAAGTGTATTCTGAAACATATAACACAAAATATTCGCGTAATATATTCAACACACAATTTAACAAAATTCAATCCAACACAACATAAAAAGGAATTATGGTTTGAATTGATCTGGTTCCAGTTTCATACAAAGTCCCCAATTCAAATGAAAAAGTTAATATTATTATTTACAAAATAAATATTCTAAATATTTTCAATTTATAAAAAATAAAAATAAAAATTTGAAAATAAAAGCTTTACATTTCTGAAAACACCTTCTGAAACTGATTTAACTGCTAACACTTTTTTGTAACATTATACTGCAATATTTAATATACATTTTGATTTCCCATATTAAATATTCAAATACATTTTTAATTTTAAGAGCAATTTAAACTTTCTTAAAACTGGATTGAGCTGGCTTGAAAATCAAACGTCTTAAAAATTGTAAGCATTATTTAATATAAAATCTTACTTGTATGCAATATCAGGAGAAGTTTCGCTTGAATTCGTGATAAATGAATAAACTCCAGAAAGCAAGTAGTAGAATAGATTTCTATTGATTAATAAAATTAAATGTATCGTAACTTCCCCAGAGAAAGTTAATTAAGTTCACCAAAGGTGAGTTCTCGTGGAATTTAAGTGTCTCTCGAATTTGTTCTAGAATGTTTAAGGTTTTATTCTTGTTCATCTGTTTGAATTCCAAACCGTGCTATTAAAGATGTTATTGCATCTGAATATTTACGTTTCGAATAATGCCCATTCTTGTTAGGTTTGGTTTGCCCTTATTGTAATCTAAACTAGGTTTATTATTAACCTGAGTGAAAATGTTTAATACGCATACATAAGTAATATATTATATTCGGTTTAAATTACTAAATTTTTTATTGCATCTGAGTACCTATGTTTTGAATAATAACCTTTTAGTTAGTTTTGTGTTGCCCTTTTTGTAATATAAACTAGGTTTTTCAAACTCAGTAAAATGTTTAATAGTTTATGAGTAGTATATTTCATTAGATTTTAAATATTATAACTATTATTGCATCTGAGTACTTGTGTTTCGAATAATAACCTTTTTGTTAGGTTTGTTTTGTCTTTATTTGTATTATAAACTAGATTTAACAAACTCAGTAAAAATGTTTAATAGTTATGAATAAGTAATATATTTTATTAAGCTTTAATTATTTTATCAAATTTTTATTGCATCTAAGCATTTATATTTCGAATAAACATCTTTTTGTTAGGTTCGTGTTGCCTTTATTGTAATATATACTAGGTTTATTAAACCCACTGAAAATTTTTAACAGTAATTAATAAGTAATGTTTTTTAGTAAGCTTTAATTACTAAATTTGTTATTGCATCTGAATACTTATGTTTCGAATAATAACCGTTTTCTTAGGTTTGTGCATCTTTTATTATAATATAAACTATGTTTTTTAAACTCTGTGAAAATGTTTAATGTTAATGAATAAGTAATGTATTTTATTAGGCTTTAATTACTAAAATTGTTATTGCATCTAAGTATTTATGTTTTGATAATAATGTTTATAATAATGTTAATATGTTATATTTTAATAACCTTTTTGTTAGGTTTGTATTGCCTATCAAGCTTATTGATAATTTACAATCTTTGGGAGTTAGCAGTTTATTTTTTATTAGGTTTTAATTATTAATATCAGAAATGCTTAATTGAAATTCAAAAGTTAATACAGCATAATGTGCAGGCGATCCGAAAAATAGTTAAAAAATATTAGTCCTCCTTTTTGTGTTAATATATATTTTTTTATTCTATCCACTTTACGAATCCGCATACTGTAGCCGATTCCCATATCCGAGTTTCCACACTTATTTGTCATCTGCTTAACCTTGTAATTTAAACCCAACTCAGAAGACAAAGTCAATTTTAAGTAAATATCTGGATTAAATCATCTATGTGCAGGACCTTTTCAATGAAACATTATCGTTTGCGTCACATGGAGAAGAAAACAACGAAAAGCATCAACATTAGCCTGATGGGTGTGTGATATTAAATTAATGGAAATATTTTGTGCTACCTATTACTTGTTGTCACCTATTAAATTTAATTTTAAACTCCTATATTATTTGCATCTCGGTCACACTTTGATAATAGTTTTGTTAAAACAGAGTATTGAAAAAAATTTAAATGTTATAAATTAGATTTAAGAAAAATTAAAATAATCAACTTTTTTGCCAACTTCCGCTTGAAATATTTTTCTATTTTCAGTACATTTAAATTAGAGGACTCTGTTTGCTAACGCCAGTCTACACTCAATGTGTCATTTTCTATAAACTCAAAATCATAATTCTTAGTACTTTTCTAATATTTATTTTTGCGTCAGTATTATTATACTTAGTGCTGTATTTTCTATAGCTCAGTATTATAATGCTTAATGCAGTATTTACTTAACTTCAGAACTGTAATAATTAGTAAATTTTTTATTACCTCAATTATTATTACACTCAACTCACATTTTCTTTTAAAACTGAAGCATTTTAAAATTTAATTAAGTAAAGCATTCCCGTTGTATTTTATTTTATTTTAATAACCGTCGTTGAACAGCCGACCCAATTTTTTAGGTTTACGACTACTAATGTTCAACTTCGAAGACTTGTAATTTTAATTCCAATCTAGAAGACAAGGGAACTCCTGGAACAAGTATTGGGAGAAATTTGCCTTCTTGGAGGACTTTTTGATGGAACTAACCCGCATTTACGTTACATGGAGAGGGAAACCACGAAAACCTCCCACGGTTAGCCTGACCGCATGGAGACTAACCCATGATCCGTCTACCACTGAGGATATTTCACGTCAACACCTGTGGTCAGTGACAGCCGGACTGACTGTTTTTACTTCCCAGACAAGTTGGTACCTATCGATCTGAAGCTGGATAGACTTCAAGCCGGACCTCATGCACTTCAAAATGACAGCTCAGTGCATATGTCACGGCCAAAGCCTGAAGTCCGGCCACTTCGCGAATTGGCCATACCTCTCGGCCAAAGTGCGAAATAATTGAAACGATCAATTATTTCGCACTTTGGCCGGCCATTTCGCGAAGTGGCCACGATGTTCAGGCCAAAACGCGATGTGCTCATTCAAGAATGACCGGGCAAATGTATACCGGGCAGTGGCACATAACTAGACCTAGTATATATTTCGGAAATTTACCGAAGGTCTAGTCATACTAGGTCTAGTTAAGTGCCACTGCCCGGTATACATTTGCCCGGTATATCCTACACTGATGTTTTTTTTCAGGTCAAGTGCCACTGCCCGGTATACATTTGCCCGGTATGCGCTGCACTGATGTTTTTTTAAGATCTAGTGCCCCTGCCCGGTATACATTTGCTCGGTATACCCTACACTGATATTTTTTTAAGGTTCAGTGCCACTGCCCGGTATGCATTTGCCCGGTATGCATTTGCCCGGTATTTATCTTCTAATCGATATTTATCTTCTTAGTATTAAAATATCGAATAAATGTAATCTATCGCCAGTAAGTATTAAAATATCGAATAAATGTAATTATATCATCGAATAAATGTAATTATTTCCGAAATCAAGAAAAGATCGGACATTGGCTAGCCATCCTTTGCCACTTCGCGATCTGGCCGGCCAATTCGCGAAGTGGCCGAATTCGGGCTTTGGTCGTAACACATACAACATTCAATTTTCAATTATGGATTGATGAATCAATCTTCAGATTGCGTCAGCTGCTTCACATAAAAAGTTACCCATTCTAACAAAAAATGAGTATTAAAAAAATGGCAGGACAGCAGCCCAACATTCCAAGCTGGTGTTTTAATCATGAAAACGATCCATCAAATGTTAGTTTTTAGATGAATATTAATAACTTAATATTTAGGGGCAAAATAGCGCATTTTAATTTTGAAAAAAAAAAAAGAAGTAGCATACGTATTGAATTTTTGTTTAAAATGTTCGAACAGTCCATTGTAAAACAGGAAAATTTACTATAGGAAAATTTGTTATATATGGCATTTACAAATACATTTAACTTCAATACAATCATTATTTCTCTTGAAATTATGTTCTATTGTGATCAAAAAAAAAAAAAGAAAAAAAAAAAAGAAAGAAAATTATTTTTATAAAATATTTTATTTGCATGTCTTTTTTTCTTCTTCATTTGATTAGAATAATCGTAAAATTATGTTTTTTTTTGTAATTTTCTCTTGACATTGTTGTACGACTTTTGAATAAATTCATGCCGCTTGTATGATGGAAATAAACATCTGGTTATTAAATTTATACTTTAGTGGTGGGTTCGACTATGCGTTCAGATCGGAGTATATTTCACGACCTACTACAATGATATTCTATCCATAAGATTTTTGACTTTTTGCGCAGCATCCTGAAATTAAACGGACAGCGTGCAAAGAAATAAACGGACCGTCCTTAATAACTTTTCATCTTATGATCGGACCTTCACACTCTAGGACTCAGTCTTAATGATTCAAGGAGGTGACATCAATTGCGCGAATTAATTAGTCGATTATTTATTGCGCGAATTAGTTAATCGATATTTTAAGTTACAAAATCAGACACGAAAACGTACTTTTTCCAGAATAAATTTACCTTTTGTTTGACGAATTCGAATTACTGACTCCTAAAATATTTTGGGTATCTGCAATCTGGGAAATATGGTACCAAGGACATTAATTTTACCCTTTAATATTAATTTTATTTTTAGTGTATTTCGTCATTTCTCGAGAACTTTTCAAGCGAAAGAAAAACATTTTGCACACAATTATATAATTCGTTTAATCAAAGATAATTCTATTTAAAAAAAAACTTTTAGTCAATATTTATTCTTTTTTATGTAATTTTATAACATTCGAAAAAAAAATTTGAATTGTAATGTATGCAGTTTGTTTACAACCTTTTAAAGAATGTAGCTTTATATGGCAAAATACGAAATCTGAGAAAAATCGATTGAATGGTTCCTGAGAAATGGAATTTTAAAAACTACTTTTTTTAAATGTTTTTCGCCCTACATATGTCTTGCTCAAAATTTTCTGAAAACCTAGACTGATTTATACTAACTTAGCTGAGCAATGCTAACGTAAGTGATATGTTAGATGTAAATGATTAATCTCTCTAATATCCTCAATGTTCGAACGTGAATCGAGTTTTATTGTCCTCAGGCTAACTGTGAGCGGTTTTCGTAACTCTTTGATCTTAACTTTGATGAAAAAATTATTTAATCACTAGAAACTCGTATTTACAGATAGGTAAAATTATAGAATAAACTAACAATCACTCTTCTTGCACATACAAACACTAAAATAAAATCATTATTTTAGATAAAGTAAAATAACATCTTAATTACACAAAAAATACGGATTCAGATAGCAATATGCTTGGTTAAAGCTTAAAATACTTTTGATAATTAACAAAAATGCTTCAAAAATAGGTTAAGATCAATGTATACTAAGCCTATTGTTTTTTATTGATACAATGCCTCATGGCTTATTAACTCACTGGTTAGAGCAATCAGCTACTTATTATCATTCAATTTCCAAGAATTACTGTAAAAAGAGATAAGGGATTTAAATCGTTGAGGCAAAAAAATGCCCCTCGGCATGCCCAGCATTTATTTTTTAAGAATTCACCTATTTTTAATTGTGGTATAATTATTTCCATGTTTACTTACTTGAGGGTTTTTTCCTAGCAAGGATTTCGATTTTTTTTTTTTTGAAATCTGTTTTATTCTGAAATGTCTGTGCTTATGTTAAACCCCTAGAAAAAAAACCCCTAGTTATTGAAAGTAAAGAAAAAGCTATACATAGATGCTGAAATTAGAACCATGCTATCAAATCATGATATTAAAATCATATTATGGTGAAATATAAGCAAAAAACCAATTAGAGAACACTTCTCACAAAAAAAAAAAAAAAAAAAAAAAAAGTTTGAGAATACTTCTCATGTATTAATAACAATATACTAATTGTTCACTACTGTTTCACTATATTTAGAAAAGATGGAACAAAACTAAGAATATGGGAAAAAAATTTTTTTTAAACTATACAATCCAATTCAAAAATAATAATAATTGAGCAAAGACTAATGCATATCGGAAATATTGGAATAATTCATACACACTAAAATTTTTCTGAGAAAATTCTACTATTTCCCAATCATTATAACTAATAAATAGAATCTGGATACCCCATTCATTCCAACAAATCCAGTTTCATCAATAGAAAACGAGATTCGATTCCCAAATTACATGTTCCTCCGGCAACCAGCAATTCCAATTTGGCGCAATCCCCACATCTCCCCACGCCAAAAATTCTCCACAATCCACTCGCAAACAAAAAGAATGCCAAGGCAGAAACGAAAACAAAAAAAAAGAACTACAACAGAAGGTCTTCGCATAGTTACTAGCACCGCGTACTACGGCAGGAATGCGTGAACAAATATTACCTCTAATTACGGGGGCGGTTCGGGGAGGTAGTGAGGTACGAACTACAGATTCCTACCTACCACCTCTCCCATCCCCTCCGATCCCATTCATCAAGGAAGAGCCCCTTAAAATGACACTTCCGCACCCCTAGAGCGGAGGTATTAGTTTTAACTGAGCGTGGCATTAAGTTAATGATGTCATTTTGAGGGGGGTGGGGCTATTACCAGTTGCACGTGTAGCAGTAGGAGGTGCACCTTTAAAATGGAAAAGAGTGTAATTATTTTTGCCAGAATTGGTTTAGTTTATGAGCAGTATCTGCCAGAACTAGAGCTAGTTATTGTGACAGTTAAGGGCGTTTTCCGTTAATTGAATGGCAGTTTTGTAGAATGCTTTCAACTGAGAGTTACCATTTTGCAAAGTCGGGGCAATGGTTTTGACAAGTTAATATGGTTTGAAAGATTATCGAATTGTTTTCGGTAAAAACTACTTGTTATGTTTTATAAAAAGGGTACAACAAACTGTAATTAAGTGGATTCGGTCGCTAATGTCTTAATTTTAATATCGTTTGCAGAGTTGCTCAAGATTTAAAGATACCAGCTTATTCTAATTAGAGTGTAATTGGTCGTTATAGCATTATTTTTAATATCGTCTGCCGTGTTGCTTAATGTTGAAAAATAAACAACACTATGTATCGTCTGCACGGAATCTGTCGTTGTTGCGTTATTTTCAATATCGTTTGCAGAATCGCTTAATATTTAAAATTGACTAAACATGGCGTAACTGGATTGAAAATGGTCGTCATATCATTTTTTATACTATCAGCAGAGTCTCTAAATATTTAACGATTATATTTTGTTAATTTTGTTGCTATATTTACCTCACATTTTGACGAAAAATTAACCACGAAAAATAGAGAAAGTTGCCACTTTTTAACTCATAGTGATTTATCGAGACCGAAATTTTAAACAGATTCTGTTTGTATTACCAGATATTAAATAAACTATCTCAATACCCGAAAATTTAACTATTTTTGTACTTAAAATACAAACGAATCAACCCCTATCAATGCTTAAGTTGCAATTGTTCTTAAATGAGAAATTAATTAAAAATTACAACAAAAAAAAAAAAATAAATAAGGCTAATGATATACACCGAAGAGCCATTACATTATGACCACCCTGCTAATAACATGTAGGACCACCTATAGCCCTCAAAACTGCTAGCACCCGCCATGGCATTGATTCCACAAGGTGCTGATAGGTAGTCTGAGGTATCTGGTACCAAGCGCTCACCAACTGGTCCTGTAATTCCCTCACATTAAGGGGGTAGCGTGGCAGCACGAATTTGGTTTTCCAAGTAGGACCACAAATGCTCTATCGGATTAAGGTCAGGTGACATGACATGACTTGAAAGTCACTGGAATGTTCCTCGAACCAATCCATGACGATTCGACCCTAATGACATGGTGCATTATCCTGTTGGTAAACACCATCCCCCGAAGGAAAAACTGTTGCCATGAATGGGTGAACCTGGTCTGCAACTATGTTCAAGTAGCTAACAGACGTCAGGGATTGTTCTATGAGGATTATGGGTCCTAATGTGCCCCATGAAAACATTGCCCACACCATACTTCCCCCGCCACCGGAGGGTGGTCATAATGTAATGGCTCTTCGGTGTATTATCATTAATACTATTAACTACTTAAATATTTGCTGAATGAAAATAAATTAATAAATAAATAGTTAGATCATCAAATAGAAAATTTATAGGAAAAAAGACAAAGTTGGTTGATATCTCATAAATATAAGATGCAGTTTTGTTCATCAAAGCATGTACACATATTTTCACTATACTTTTGTCATGGTTTTTCAAGAAAGTGGAATAAAACCAAAGTTTTATCTGATTTTTAAATGTCGGCTAACGCAAAATAAATAAATTTAAAAAAATATATATATTAACAAAATTTAAAAAAAAAAAAAAATAAAAAATAAACAAAAGTAAAAAGTGCTGACACCGTCAGGAACAAAAGTTCCTACTTTTTTCCTCGACATTTGAGAAAGATCTCCTTATTGGTTAGCACTGTCGTCTTGCTTCCATCTTTTCCCTAGTTTTAAAAAAACTATAATAATAATTGTTTCAAAATACTCGTAACAGTACTTTATGAAGCCAAGGTATACAGCATAATGTTTTTCCCTCGTGCAATCTTTACTTCGCAATTTTTTTCATTAATTTCATTTATTATTTTTTATTTTATTTTCTGCCACCTCAAAATTTTGCATAAAAAAAGTAATTGCCTATTGATTAACATATTCTAAAAATAAAAAGATTAATTTAACGCAAGCGATAATCTGAAGAACAAACAGCAATAAAAATACATAAGATGGGAGATTATTAGCTTTATGTCACTGGCGATGCTTCGATAAATTTCGAATGGCAGCTGCTGGAAATTAAAAGTTTCTCACTTTGAACTGGCAACAGCTGCTCCTGTTGGTTTCATGATGCTACCAAAAATGTAATAAGAATGAAGACATCTGCTCCTTAAAATTTGATGTCACCACTTTAGAAAGATGTTGTTTAGAACAAACTACTTGACATTTTTTTCAGTAGAATAATGTAATGAAACTTAAAATGTGAGCGATTGAATTATAGAAAAATAGTTCTATTTTATTTATAGTTAGATAATATTATTCTTGTTTCGTCAATTTTATATTTTTAATAATAGAAATGATTTTCTGAGTTATTTTAAAAGCTGCCCATTGCAGTACGAAGTTAGACTTAAATTGAAAATATAAAAAATTAAAATTTTTTATTTATTATTTTTTAATAATATTATTTTTACTGTTAACAATATAAATTTGGAAATAAAACATGCTTTCCTTTAGAAATATAAAGTGTTTAAGCCACATGCATTTTAATTTCAAAATTCCTTCAAATATTCGCATTTAAATCTAAAATATTCTAATTTTGTTACAAAAAGAATAATTTCTTATACGTATACCGATTAGAGATAATTTCTGTTCCTTTTTAGAGGTGTTATCTTGAAAACTTGAGGACCAAGTTTTTTTTTCAATTGAATCTATATATCAAAACCAAATTTTGTGATCGATGCTTGATTTTAAGTTGAGAAAGCCTAAGACAAAAATATAAGAATGATAATATCTAGAATAAATAGAATAAAAACAAATAAATAAAAATATGAAGGCAATGAAAAAATTATATTTCAGCTTTTGAAAAAAACGAAAGAAAAAAACACTATTTTAAACGTCAAAGAGCCCAAAAACTATTCGGAAAACACCTATTCTCAATTTTCTGTTAACATATATACGGTCCATTTCTATTTACATATATTTCTATTAACATATGTAGCCCCACTACACCGGGATAGAGCTGATAATTTTTATAACTTCGATTAATTATAATAATTAATTATAATAATTAATTATATTAACATGTATTAATTGAAATAATGATTAAAAATAGAACAAGTCATTATACTAAGAAAACCTTTTTGGTTACAAATCAATTCATTTGAAAACTATTATTTAATTTTATTTATTTGATAAATATTTCGAAATTATATTGTTTTTTATTTTATCAAAAAAAAAAAAAAAAATAAATATTTAAACGTCAAGTTTGAATGTGTATTAAGAGGCAGTCCCGATAGTTTGTGATCAATATATTTACGATGGAAGTTTTTTTTGACTATTTCTTCTTTTTAAGATTTGAAAAATGTTTTTTTTTTCTTTTCTGAAAAAGAAAGATTTAGGATTTTAAACCATATTTTATTTCTTAAGAATTGCGCAACATAATGTACAGCATTGTTTTTTCTTAACAAATAAATACATAAAAAACTTAAATAGCACCAATTTGTTAACCTTTATTGAGTCATTGTCAAAAGTATAAATATTTTTATATCGATCTGATATTAAAATTTAAAATAAAAAATAAATTAAAAAAAAAAAAAAACTATGTTAAAAACTAAAATTATAAACTAAGTAAAAAAGCAAAGTATAATTTATTAATCTCCTTTAAAAAGTAAGTAAAGTTATAATTTATTAATCACCTTTAGTTGAAATTCTGATAAGGAACTTCTTTTAAAAAGTAAGTAAAGTTATAATTTATTAATCACCTTTAGTTGAAATTCTGATAAGGAACTGTGTTAAACGAGTAGAGAAAATGTAAAATTTTTACACCTTAAAAACCTTCTTTAACAAATTTCTACTCAAATATTCAAGGTCTGATTATTCAACTGTACATGGTACACCAGTGTTGCCTACCACCATGGTACCCTAGTTCCGCAGAAGAATTTTGACCAATAAATTAAACGTTTTTCTAGGTATCCACGACAGTAGTATTCGCACTTATCTAAAGTTTCATTTTAATTTACAGAAATATAAAACAGCTCTGTTTTAAAATGCCAAATTGAAACAATAAATTGAGCAATAACAGCATTTACTCAACATTAAAACAGTAGCAGACCTTTTTTTCCCTCCAAACATTTTCACTTCGGCTAAGGTATCTGTAAAAGTTGTTTTTCCGCATTAACTTCAAACTAGTGTAGAAGCCTCAAAATAGGAGAAGAAGCCACTACGTTTTGGCAATTTTCCAACACATTTTCGGCTGCTACTTTCTTTATATGATAGAGGCAAATAAATAGGTATATTTGGCGAGCAGTGATTATTTACGCCCATCTATCCACTAATGATATTTATTCATTTTGAATTGGAATATATATTCACATTGTATCAAAATTTCTTATTTATTGCCGTTTATATTTTTATTAAAAGTATAAGGAATTATAATCGGGTTAATTCATTTTGAATTGTTTTTAAGGTTCGTTATTTTTAGACGCTTACACACATTTCAATATTTATCCATTTATGAATTGCATATAATTTCATGTTGTATTAAAAAATTTTATTTATAGACGTTTATACCTTTATTATAAGTGATCTGGATTAAATAAATTACGCTTATTTATTTTGTAAAGTATAAGCATATTCATCACGTTTTAAAGCTTCTTTATTAATTGACGTTTAAATGCATTTGGATGTTTATTTTATTTTATTTATTTATTTATTTTTTTTGAAACGGATTTATATTTATTTTGCATTAAATTCTACTACATGCATTATTTGCATTTATTCAAGATATGCTTTTTTCCCCCCTCTTAAATTGCATGTTTTATTTATTTAGTTTTTTAAGATAGGAATTGTTTATGTTTGGAAAAATTATGTAGCTGATCGCTTTTTTTTTTAAAACTGTTTATGTTTGGAAAAATCATGAAGCTGATCGCTTTTTTTTTAAATTGTTTTTATTTGGAAAATCATGAAGTAGATGTTTTTTTTTTTTTTTTTTTGTTTCATTTCATATTCCCAGCAATGAAATTATGTTAATTTGACCTATAATGGTGTTTGAATGTTCACAACAATGAAATAACATTAATTTCAATCATAAATGTCATTCAAACGTTCACAACAATTAAATAACGTTAATAATGCTGTTTAAATGCAGAGACATCCCCAAAAATGAAGTAAGGATAATATGAAACATAAATGATGTTTAAATAAATATTCTCTGGAAGGAAATAACGTTAATCTGAAACATAAATGCTGTTCAAATGTTAACAATGACCAACCTAATTCATGGATGATTTGAAATAGACATGATAGTGGGTGGTAACACGAAAGCATTGACCAACGTTGTGACTGGGACACAGGGTTGAACAAAAAATATAAAAAAGAACAGAACAAAGAACATTAGGGTGAAGACGAACAGAAAGAATGATGTGCCCGTCATTGAATCTAATGAATGATTCAGTTCTTTTAATGGACCGTCCATTGTTACGCCACACGTCGCAACAAAAAGAGGGGGTGACAATAAGGGGTGGGCACGTGCACATTGTTGACATGAAGTTGAATTGGCACGCGGCAGCGCCACCTCATCCCATGCACTGGGAAATTCAAGCTTCTTCCTTTTTAGAATTTTTTATTCTAAATCGTATTCTTTATTGTACGCTTTCGCATCAGTTTGATCAGAACTGACTGAAGAGCGGTTAAATGGGGTTTTGATGAAGAGTTCTATAGAAAAGCCCTTCGGGGTGGGGGGGGGAGAAACCCCCTGTACAGTTAGGGCAATCCAATCTGCCCCTTTTAATGGCACAGCTGAATATTTAAACACCAAGTATGACGCCAAAAATGCAAACACAATATTTTTTTTTTGTTTACCCGAAGACTCGAAAATTCGATATTGAAAAAGAATGCTTCAGAAATAGGAGGGAGTGTGTGTAGAATATGCGAGGAAAAATTCAAACAAACTTCAATTCTCGTTCGCAAGACGAATGGAACTCAAACAGTGAAAAGCCCAGAGGGTAACATAATGATGCGGGGGATAAGTATTTTCAGTGAATTGGAAAGTATTTGTTCGCAAGATAACTTTTTATTTTATCAACTGATTCAGCATTTTTTCCCCCTTTGTGCTAATAAGTCATGGTGTTTGACATATAAATTTTCTGAAATTGTTTTACGATTTTTCTAAAATTATTCCAGTAATGTGTTTATTTTTAAAACGGAACAAAATTAGAAATGGCGTACCCGCTAGCATTAGCAATATGGTAATCGTTTGAAAAATACTACCTTGACAAAGTTTGTAATTAGGAATAAGTACAACTTCATTAAAATACCAATCAATAACTACGGAGTATACCTTCTTTTAATGAAAACAATTATTTTATGTTAATAAAAGCAATGAATTTTGATGAAGTCACATTTATTTTTTACTTGGGTTTCATAAAATTAAAAAATGATTACCATTACAATAGATTTATCATAAAATTCGAAATAGTTTTTAAAGGCAAAATATGGTACGAAATTTTATGCTTTAAAACAGTTTTTTTTAATATTCATAGATTATTTAAAATTTTAATTAATTAATTATTGAATTGGTATAAAAGAGTTAAGAAAATATTACATTTCTTTTTTATTTGTTTATTTCAGCATCCTACTTGTCTATATTACTTGTGTACTGTAAATAACACATTTTAGCATTTTCCCCATATGAAAATTTTCCTCACGTCATTTTAATTGTGTGATATTTCTTCCGGTGATATTTTTGTGCGTACAGAAATCTGTATTGCGGAGATTTTAATTGAGTATGCAACGATCTTAATTATTTATCTCATTATTTTTGTACCAAAAACTTGAGTTAAAGACTCATCCTTTAGTGATTAGAAATGAATTCGAACGTTGCCAAACAAACTGAAATTAAGGTTCTGATTTTAATTTTTACATGTTTGGAAAAGAATGCTTGATAAAACTTAACGTTTTGGTCATCATTTTTACATGTTTTCAAAGAGAATGCTTGATGAAATTAATGTTTTAGCCTTCAATTTCACAGATTTCGAAAAAGAATGTTTTATAAAAGTAACGTTTTACCTTTTTACATGTTTTGATAAAGAATGCTTGATAAAATTAATGTTTTAGCCTTCAATTTCACAGATTTCGAAAGAGAATGTTTGATAAAAGTAACGTTTTACCTTTCATATTTACATGTTTTGAAAGAGAATGCTTGATAAAATTTAAGAGCATTAAGAGCTTTCAATTTTACAGATTTCGAAAGAGAATGTTTGATAAAAGTAACGTTTTACCTTTCATTTTTACATGTTTTGAAGGAGAATGCTTGATAAAATTAATGTTTTAGCCTTCAATTTTACAGATTTCGGAAGAGAATGCTTGATAAAAGTTATGTTTTACCTTTCATATTTATATGTTTTGAAAGAGAATGTTTGATAAAATTAATGTTTTACCTTTCATTTTTACATCTTTTGAAAGATAATTCTTGATAAAATTAATGCTTTAGCCTTCATTTGTACATCTTTTGAAAGAGAGTGCCGGGTGAAATGATTGCTCTAGTTTTGATTTTTATGTGTTTTGAAAAAAAGTGTCTTATGAAGTAAATGTGAATTCTGATCACAAGTTTTGCATGCTTTGGTAAATTGTGTTTTTGTTGAAAATTTTAAAATTCGATAGATAAAAATACATATGGAATAAAGAAAAAAAAATCTTTTTATTAAAAAATTAGAGAATTATACATAAAATGAAATATACAAAAGTAAATTTAAATAGAATAAAAAAAAAAGAGTGCAATACAAGACTTCTTCAAGAGACATTATGCATGCATTAATATGGGAGCATTTCTGGGAATTACTTTAGTCTCTAATTTTTCATAAATATATTTGAAGACCAACTTTGGGCTTATGACTTAAATTTTGTTGTACTGTTTTTATGCTATATCTTCAAACTGGCTTTGATACAGATTTTTACTTAAGAAAATAATTGAACAAACATTTGTAATCAATTCTAAAGATGTAATTATATTTTATTTTATAACCGTTGTTGAACAGCCGACCCAACTATTGGGTTTACGACTACTAATGTTCAACAACGTAGCCTAGTAATTTTGAACTTAAACCAGAAGAAAACATAACTCCATGATCAAATATTGAGAGAAATTTGCCTTCGTAGGAGATTTTTTGATGGAACTAACCTGCATTTGCATTAGATGGAGAGGAAAACTACGAAAACCACCCAAGATTAACCTGACGGCAAGGGGACTCTAACCATTGATCCGTCTACCACTGAGGATATTTCACGTCAGCACTGTGGTCGGGTACGGAATTCGTATCGACCAGCCATCGCTGGGATTCGCACCCGGTTCACTTCAGGCGAACGCTCTATCCCCTGAGCCAAAAATGTAATTCCATTTTATTTTATAATCGTTGTTCAACAACCGATCCTATTTAGGGTTTACGGCTACTAATATTCAACTCCGTAGGCTTGTAATTTTGAACCCAATCCAGAAGACAAGGGAACTCCTGGGTCAAGTATTCGGAGAAATTTACCTTTTTGGAGGACTTTTGATGGTACTAACCCGCATTTGCTTTACACGAGGAAGAAGACCACGAGAACCTTTCATGGTTAGCCAGATGGCAAGAGGACTCTAACCCATGATTCGTCTACCACTGAGGATATTTTGAGTCAGCACTGTGGTCGGTGCAAGCCAGGTGTGGAATTTGAATCGACCAGCTATCGCTGAGATCGAACCCAGGTCGCCTCATTGAAGGGTGAGCACTTTATCCTCTGAGTCACCGTGGCTCAACAAAAGATGGATAATTTTACAATAACAAAAAAGTGAATTAATTGCAGTTCTGCGCCGTGATTATTCACACTTACACTTCAAAATTTTTTCATTGCTTAGGCTACTGAGATGTGAAAAGAAATTTTCAACTCCGTAGCCTTGTAATTTCGAATCTAATCCAGAAGACAAGGGAACTCCAGGATCCAGTATTGGGAGAAGTTTGCCTTCGTGGAAGTCTTTTTGATGGAAGTAACCCGCATTTGCGTTACATGGGGAGGAAGACCACGAGAACCTCTCACGGTTAGCCGTACGGCAGGGAGACTCAACCCATGCTCCGTCTACCACTGAAGATATTTCACGTAAGCACTGTGGATAGTGCAAGTCGGATCCGGAATTCGTATCGACCAGCCATCGCTGGGATTTGAACCCGATTCACCCCATTGGCAGACGGACGCTCTATCCCCTGATTCACCGCAACTCTAAAATAATTACTCACAACAAATTTCAAAATTATTAGGGGGTCTACAGAAACCATTAAACATTTGATAAGAAGATCGACATCTGATCGATAGTGTTTCGCAAAAATATTTACATCTCCAGTCATTAAATATTTACAACACACCTGTTTCGCTAATCCAATTTACCAGAGTAACTTCCGCTTGTTGCTTCAATATTTTATCATTCGGAGATTACAAAAACCATCAGATAAAATAAACCACCTGCTTTCTACGGCCACAAAAAAAAAATTAATGCAATTTATTTTCCCCACCCACGACAAAGATCGGATCTCCGAAATTCGGCAATACCTGTCAACTTTTTTTTAATCTCTCCACCCCTCTTTTAACGTGTGCGACCTCATCAAAGCGATCCAAAAGATTATTGTGTGTCACCCCACTTTTCCAACGTGTGGCCAATCCCTGGGGGTGCAAGGAGATCTGCCACATGACCAAGTGTCACGGTGGGTGTTGTGCGATTGGTTGGAAAAAGGGATTTATGTGTTTGAAATGTTGAGAGAAACTGTTATGCATATTGATGTGAAAACCGCTATTGTTGATACTGCTACATTTTTTTTTTCCTGCTCGAATTTTTAATATATTTGGTATTATAGAGAAGTGCTATGCAATCCGTTATGCTTAATCTGTACGTTGAAGTTTGTTATTAAGGCTCTCTTTTAGGTGTAGATTTTTTTTATTTTTAGAAATTGAACTGATTTCTTATTCTAAAGAATTATAATTAAATTGAAATAGAAAAGTAAATTGGGGAAGATATTAGTATCGTGATCTGTGGCAGAATATTTACCAAAGTTTTGGCAACTTCCAGGCATTGGTCCACGTGTAACAAAAATAATAATAATAATAAATAAATAAAATTAAAATTAAACATCACAGAAAGGGACCGACACGAAAGGTATAATTCGTAGCCACCACCCCCCACGACAAATGTTTTTCTTAAAAAAAAACTTTTTTTAAATATTAAGTTTAAAATCTATTTGGCACTTTAGTGATTGTAGTTGGCGTGACAGATCACGATGCGGAAAAATGCGTAAGCTATTCCGATGGTTGACAAACGATAATAAGCAATAGACGGAGTCCTTAACCAGTTTAAGGGGAAAAAGAAGTTAATCAATTTTTTAATTTAAATTATTATTGACTTTTTAATCAAACAAAGTATGCTTATAACTTATTTAAGTCGATAATGTTTAAAAAGTTTCTTCAAATCTGACAGTACTGTAAAAAATGCACTATAAAAAGTACCAGATGTAATTTATGAAAATACCTAAACATATATAATATAATATAATATAATACAATAAATTCACAATGAAAATAATAATGTTACTTCATAACAATCGTTTATTTTAAATTTTCATCTGTGAAAAATAATATTGATGCAAGCTTTATAAAAATAAAAAAATAAAAATTAAGTGCCCTGATTTTTTTATTTTTATATTTATATATAATATGTATGCAACGACCTTAAATCATTTGATAAAAGAAGAAGAGGGAGAAAAAAATAGCAAATCCTTGTCAACCAGTTATAGCGAAGCCGCTCCATCTATTTATCTTTACAAAGTATAATTTATATCCCAGTGATAAATCCACTCTGAGTGTGTGGATTAAATTAGGGCGCTGGTAATAATGAGAAAAGGAAACGTTTCATTAAGTTGAAAAGGAATTAGTTGGACACATAAATTATTAATAATCTTGTTCGATCTTTCTTTTTAATTTAATTTGCAGTGTTTGATTTTTTTTATGTATTTAAAATCGCTGTTATAAAATTAATTAATTTTTTAGACTCATTTCTTCAATGATTCTATTTATGATAATCATGAAAATTGTCACCTGTGACATCGATTTCTAGTTAAACACTTGTTAGGGGAGTCAAATACAATTTTGCAGGAGATAAATCCGGTAAATCGATTAATAACTCGATTTAATAACAGCCTTAAAGCTGTTTTTCGAAAGCTCTTTTGAAACATGAAATGTAGCTTTTTTGCTAGTAATATGCTATAACTTTCCCGGGTTTGCAAACCGCACATTGTAAAAAATTCCGGATCAAATTATGGTTAAAAGTATCGTCACTGAGGGTGCCGATACTTTTTTTTTTAAAGGCAAAATGTATTTCTATTGAAACATGTTACGAAACAAAAAAACTCATATACCGTAATTTTTATTGTAAAATCTCTGAATCATTCCTATTAAATAAATATTACTGGTGAAAATTACAGTATGGCATTTTACGGATGATGAACCCAAAGCGCCCATAACGTAATTTGATTCGTGTTGAATTTTTATAGAACACAGTAGTTTTACGGCAATTTGGTAAAGTTTAGCCTATCTTTAGGCAGTGCCATCTATTAAATATTTTTTATTTTTTTAAATGACACAAAATGTCAGAATTAAAGGAAAGTCAGAATCATGTGAGAATGAGAAGCGCTCGTGACTGTGCCAGCGCCCTCTATTCCAATTTTTAAAAAAATGACACAAAATGTCAGAATTGAGGGAAAGTCAGAATTAAGTGAGAATGAGAAGCACTCGTGATCAAAATTTTTAGTATTTGAAAAGGTACGCGGCATTATCTAGGATCAGCATGGTACAAAATGCAGAGGTACCACATATCTGACAAGCTCAAGCAAGAAGAAGAAGAAGATCTAGGATCATAGAAATTTCCGAAAATTGAAACTTAGTTATTGAGTCATTCATTTTCTTCTAGGTCAATTGTATAAAATAAATATTTTGTGATTATCTAGATATTTGCATATACTTGGTCAAACATACGATATTATAAGAATTATACCTGTTAGAATTTTAATTTTGAAATTGGGGTAAAATAACCAGTGGCAGTCTATATCCGATTAACAATGAAATTTATGGCTAGGAACATTTTTTTTACTTTTACAGTTATA
Source organism: Parasteatoda lunata (assembly GCA_949128135.1). Taxonomy (NCBI): domain Eukaryota; kingdom Metazoa; phylum Arthropoda; class Arachnida; order Araneae; family Theridiidae; genus Parasteatoda; species Parasteatoda lunata. The sequence goes on along the minus strand of OX421978.1, from coordinate 73,987,533 downwards.
AAACCGTTTGCAACTGATACGGTTAAAAAGCCGTAAATACAAAACCATATAGTTTTGTAGCCATTTATGATCAGCATAGTTTCTAAACCATAAAAAGCAAACTTAAACGGACATTGGAGCTCTGGGGGTGCTGCTCTGTTTATGTGTGAAGGATAGTTCCTCATTCTTATAGAGAGCAGGGCACTGGAAATTCTTCATGTATTGAAGGAATAAAAGAAATATTGCAATATGAAAGCTTGGATTAGAACTCCAGTTCAACTGATAGCGAGATTGACCGATTAGCTCTTTCAGCTACAGCATGTACACAGCTGTAACAGCATGTAGTTGGCACGAATAAAACTCTGGTTGTTTAACCGTATTAGAAAAAACTTTCAAAAAACGCTTTTTTATCACACCTAACATTTGGAACATCATCTATTTATGGTTATTTGACTGTTTTAGTTGAATATGCTAAAATAACAATTAGATAAATTGCTATCGACCCATTTTTGCTGAGAAATTTCTAACTTTGTATAATATTATAAAGTATTATTCGTAGTAGGAAAAGTTTGTACATATGTATTAGCTGTTGCGTGTAAAATGTAATTAAACATTTGAGTAATTTGAAAATTTAAGATAAAAATTATTACAACAAAAAAAATTAAATTTTGATGGATTAAAAGCTAAATATCATAAAAACATATATTTTTTTTCCCTTATTGTATTATGCAATAAACAAATTAATGCATGGTAATGATACGATAAAAATTCCCCTAGAAACCGAATTCAACAAATTTTGCAAGTGACATTTCAATTTGAAAAATAAGATTTCCCGTTCTGGTTCCACGGAAAGAATAAAAATGAAAACGTAGTTCAAGACTTCAAACCATTTCAACTCAAAACTTTACGACTTCACGCCTCACTTGTCATTTATCCACTCATGTATAAAATTTCCATCCAATTTACAAAACCAACTATTTCTTCTGCTTCAAAAATAAAATAGAAAAAAAATTTCCAACCATAAAATTGTCCCCCCTCCCTCATCGCCTGTCACAATATGTCCAAAGGGATTTGAGGACCTGGGTTTGGTCAGAAATCCCTTGATACATCAGAAGACTCATCCCTTACCATAAATTGGGTACCTCAGATGTATCATGACGTCACACCACCACCTACCCCCAATGTTTGCATTTAGATAAGTCCCCCTAGTGCCCCCTCCCTAAAATCCTCAGTATACAGACGTTATCACCATGGTGGATCAACCCAAGTCCAGGGAAGTTTAATTGAGGCATTCAATCATTCGATTTCATTTGGTTGTCAGAAATTTGAGTGACGTAGAGAGGATATGGTGGTGGGGGTGAAGGAGGAAGAGTGACTCCTTGTGGTATTAGCATAAATTTGCACAAGTATTAATTTTCACCCCCAACTTTGCCCGGGTAGATATGCGAGTAATTTAATATCATCATATTAAGCCTTTCTCTCTGTATATGCTTCTTGTTTTGTGTGGATGGGTTAATTGGTGCCGCGCATAGAATATTGAAGATTAAAAACATCAAAGAGAGCTTGTTTTAGCAATTTTGCATAAAATGATTTATTCGAATGGAGGAGGGGATGTATGATCTGATTTGCGAATTTAGAATATTTCACTCGTTTCAGAATTTTGAAATAAAATTCAAATGAGTTTTAGAGCATCATTTTATGCAAGATTTCAAATCCTAATTGTGGAATTTTGAATTTGAATACTTAAATTTTTTCCATACTTAAATGTGGAAAAAATTTGAATATATAAGTACAGCTTAATAAAGAACAAATTATCTAAAACATTCTTTAAGAATGAGCAATCAAAAACGAGAACTAAGTGACCACACATGAGTTTTTGCATTGTCATTTCTATGTTTTCACTGTATTTTCTTAATCAAACTATCAAACAAAATAGTCACCGTGCATATTAATCAAATGCTATTCGCCATCTACCCTTTAAAAAAAAAAAAAAAAATTCTTGAGGAAGTCTTTCTCTCCTGCTCTGACGTAAAAGCAGAACATGACTATTTCTTTTTTTCTGTTTCGCTCTTTCTTCCTTAATGCATTGAAATAATAATAATAATCAACACAAACGATTCTTTTACGAGAAGTTGGAACTGCTATGCAAATACTACCATCTGCTGTTGCGAACATTAAACAAAGTCGAGAATAATTGCCATATGTAAACTTGGAGTGAGCTGTTTTATTTTTTATATTTTAACTTGACTGACATTTCGGTTTGTTGTTAGCTCACAAAGGAGAACATAATAACTAGTTTTTTTTTTTTTTTTTTTTTTTTTTTTTAAATTTTGTTTTCTTTGATTAATCTTTAGTGATACAACGATAATCAACTTTTGATCTCAATGTTTGACCTGTAGAATGAGTTATTATATGTAAATGCTAAATTAGTTCGAGTATATTTCGTTCAAATACAAATTAAATTAGATTTCGATAGCTCTATCAAATACAGGTCCCAAAACGTTCAAATGTAAAAAATTAATTTTGTAATGTCGCAATTTAAATAATTTTCTTGAGATCAAAGTTTTTTTGCCTTCTTTTAACAGTGTTTTTCGTATCGCTTTCGTCAAAGAAATAAATAAATAAAAGCCACAGTTTAGGTGCCTTACACTTGATGCAAAGTTATAGTTTTCAGCTATATATACCATATTACTATATAGAACTATCTAGGAATAACTTTAAAAGTTATTACACTTTTTTAAAAATTGGTGAGGATTTTAATTAATCGGTAAAAATGAAATTTTAATTTAAATAATTGATTTTTTTAATGTTTTTTTATGCATAAATTTCATTTCATTCAAAAGTTCTTCTAAATACTGGTGCAAGATTAGATTTGAGATTATAAATTAAAAGATAAATTTTAACTTTAAATTAGAACTTTATGTTGAAAGATTCATTAAGCCAGTTTTTTTTAAACTCATAAATTAACTTAATAACACTACAATTTAGTTTAAATAATTTTTTGTTTAAGAATGAAAGTAATTAGTGATTTAAGAAATAAAAAGTTAAAAGAAAATCCTAGGATTAACATAATTTTTTTTTTATATTAAAGGTAAAAAAAATCAAACGATAAGGTTAAGATTTAGTTTCAACAAACAAATTCATTTTAACATATCTGTTTATTTGAAGTTTGGTTCGTTTTATGCACTTTTTAATGTAGTGCAAGTCATGACAGAATTTTCTGAAACAGTGACAGTAAAGAAATAAATTCTGATATAATACAGAAATCTTGTAAGATGTTTTCATTAAACATACTTGTCATATTTTCGAATCTTTGCTAACTTGAGGATTACAAATAGGGAACAATAAACCGATAGTCAAATTTCCTCTTGAAACAAATTTCCTCTTAAAAAGCAATTCTGTTCGTTAGTTTTCTGAAGTACTAGAAAAATAAGTCATTACAAAAATCGTTTCAGCAGAATGGACTCATAAATATGCAGTTTTAGAAACATTTTGGATGAAGAAAAAAAAAATGTTTGGCACATCATTAAAACCTATCCGAAAACACTTAAAACGGCGTTCTTTATTTAATTTCGTCCTAAGCAGCTGTATAACGTTCTCTTGAATTCCTGTTTCAGCCTAGGCCAGTAAATGCGATTTTGATCAATAAACATTATGCTTCTTATTTCCCAAAGGAATATTTATTAAAATCGTTTTCAAAAATTAAACGAAGAATTTTTGTTTTTAAAAAGCCTTTTATCGTAATTGCTATCTACATCTGACATCCTCAAGGATTTCAAAAAGCAGATTTCAAAAATACTCGAGTTAATATTCTTTTTTTGATAGCTGTCATGAAAACTTAAAGGCCGATATATGTGGTAGTATTGCGAAATTCGATATATGAAAAGAATCGTAATCGAAATCGGAGAAGCTCAAAAAGAAAAATGGCTTCGCACTTCTGATATTTTTAAGCAGACGATAACGGAAGACAAGAGAGAAAAAGGAGAAATATGAGAAAGTGACACGCAAGTTCTTCAGAAAGCAGTTGGTTTTATTTTATTTCTTCTATTTTTTTTACTATCAACAATGTTCGGCCTTTTGAGAGGAGTTATTTATTTTTTTTCAGAAATGTTTTGTTTTGGTTATTTTTAATCTTTTTTTATTTTATTTTTTTCTGTATCAAATCTTGTGAAACTGTTTGAAGTTCTTTTTCTATCAAAAAGAACACGTTTCAGTTCATGGTGTGGAATAAAAAAATATATACTAACTCTTACTATTTTGAAAAGAAACGTATGAAAAAGAATTTACGAAATAATTGAAATAAGATTGTATAGATCTGTGAAGAAAGTGTAATATAGTGCATTTGTTTGAGTTTATTTACTTATGTCGCGAAACTCAATGCATCGCCAATTTCATATTTATACTTTTAAAACTTAATTAAATTTTTTATTTTGCTGCTAAACTATTTGTATCTGTAGCCTGTAATATATATATAATTAAGATATTTTGCCCCTTTACCTAATATCCCGCACGGTCAAATACGTATTTTCAGTGCAGCGAGTATTACAGAACGATTTTCGTTTTCTTACATAGCTCGCATAGTACTTACGTACCGGTGTATGCGGCATGCTATGTAATAGTGAAAAATTACTACCACATGTTAAAGCACATAGGTTCTGCGCAAGCTCTGTATGGAATGACGGTTGTTCTGTATGGTAATTGACTTTTCACTTTTGTTCTGTATGGTAATTGACTTTTCACATTAACCTAATAACCCGCATGTACGTAATTGCTATGCAGCAAGTTACTGCAGAACAATCTCCGTTCTCTGCTGAGCTCGTACAAAACCTACGTACGGGAATGTCCAGCTTGTTATGTGTGCTGTAAAAGAATACACGTGATATGCGAATACATCGCGCATAATATATTTAATAATAGAGATTTTACAGAACAATATCCGTTCTCTGTATAGTTCGCAGAGAACCTACAAACGAGAGTGTGCTGCCTGCTATGTGTGCTGCTAAACAATAAACGTCTATTGCTCTTAATTTATAATTAATAGAGTAATTTGGCACTTTAACCCAATATGTTGCACGTTAACATACGTATTTTCTGTGCAGCGAATTACTACAGAGCAATTTTCATTCTCCACAAAGCTCATAAAGAACATACGTGGCTTACTATTTGAAAAATACGTGCGGCCTTTCTATGTGAGAGTGCAAAATCACTATAATAACATTTCATGCGCGAACAACTTGTTGACATTAACATCCTTAATATTACAGCAATTGATTGACAGACAGTAAGTTATTGATCTAATTCAAACTCTTAGATTGGACAACTCTATACATGTTAAACTGTATTTTTAAAACTCAGTTTTTGAAAAGAGGACAGCTATCCTGAGGTTATAGGGCCTTTTAGCGTTGCATCGCGATGTTTACAGAAGCAAATTATTTTCACTATGATCGCATTGTAATGCGGTTGGCATGTTATACATTACTTCATTTGTATTTTATACAGTTAACGACTGCCGGCTGCAAACAATTTTTATTATTCCAACTCTAGGAATGGTACATTCGCTTTTTAAGATATTATATAAAAACAGGGTGCGTAGCGTTTTTAAAAAGTGCTTATTTTCGATTTTCGTTTTTTAAAAGTCCTTAAAGTTGCTTTTTTCATTGGGTGTTTTTAAAAAAGTGCTTGATATTCCCTCTTTCAACATGAGAATTTTTCTTTAGCATGTTGATTTTCGCTTCCTCGAATTATGCAAACAGACACAGTTCAATTGTTCTATTCAACATTTTCACAAACGTCAACCCCAATCTATTTCGGCGTATTGTCAGTCCGTAGCGTATGAAAACGCCATTCGTTTTGAATGATTCAAAATTTCATGATTTTTGAAAATTGTCAAAAACAATGCCAAAAGTTTTTTTTTTTTTTTTTTTTTTACATGACGGTTAAAACAAGATAAAACCGTCAATTGTCAAGAACTTTCCAACCCTGCCAAATTATGATGCTTAAAAATATTTTTGAGTGCTTGTAAAGTGCTTAAAAGGTGTTTATTTTAAATATATATATATATATATATATATATATATATATATGATAAAATTGCTTTAGAGTCTACCATCTTATCTTCAAATTTTTCACGAGATAACTCGATCTTTTTTCGAGATAATAATTTTTGTCAGAGAAACAAAACCCAGTCATTAGTTATTGTCAGAAATGGCTCATAACTTAATAAACTTGGTTTAAGATTTTCTCCTCTATTTGGCTGTTTCTCACAGAAAGATAAAGATTCTTTATCGTATCCCCCATTTGTTTTATGGCAGCAGTTTCGGCCTTTTCTTTTGAAAGATAACTTTGATTCAGACATTGCCGCAACATGGAGAAATAAAAATTGCTCAGCTCGTCTAATTTCTATATGGTGCTACCTATCATTTTTATTAGAACTTAAGAAAAAGAAGAAGAAAAAAAAAGAAAGGAAATACAGCCAATTATTGCTAGTAATTGGCAGGCATTGGCGATTAATCTTTTTTTTTTTTTTTTTTTTTTTTTTTTTAAAGCAAAACGTATTTAACTGAATGTGTTTCAGATTTTTATACTGTTTATAATTAGTAACGATTACGGTACTCAGCGCTTCCCAAAAAGTGTTCCGTGGTACCCTAGAATTCTGTAGATGTATTTCAGAGCTACTTATTTTTTCTTTCTTTTTTTGAAACCAGTAATAATTATATTTATGTACAATCAATAATCCATAATTTATTTAATATTTCGGTTATTTAAAAAAAAAAAATTTGTAAAATACCACTGAAAAAAAGTAGCAAAATTTAAAAAAAAAAAATAAAAAAATCTATTCCTTTTTCAATTTCAATATACTAAAAAAATAATAAAAAGGATATGCATTAATAAAAAATTCTGTCAGTACTTCTCATTGAACTTTTTAATTCAAAATAAAATACATAAACTTAGGAGTAAAGAATTATGGTTATAACAACTATTCTTGGCGATAATTAAAATTCTTTTTTCAAAATCATAATTTTTAGCTTTATTTTATTCATTTTTCGCATACATCAAATATTTCATTCTTTTCTCATTCAAATATTTCATTCAAATTTCATTCATTTTTTCATTAAATATATTTTATTTTATAACAGTCGTTGAACAGCTGACCCAATTTTTAGTTTACGATTACTAATGTTCAACTCCATAGCCTTGTAATTTTGAACCTAATCCAGAAGATAAGGGAAATCTAGGATTAAGTATTAGGAAAAATTTGCCATCGTGGAGGACTTTTTTGAACAGAATAATTTTTAGTGTATAATTAGTAATTAGTAATTTTTGCTTTCGTCAGAAAATAATAAGCAGTAATACAGGCTTACGCCAGAAAATGACAAAGAGTAATGCTTTCTTTCGTCAAAAAATAACAAATAGTAAACTTGCTTTCGTCAGGGAATAGCGCGAAAAACCGCCATTGATCATAAAATAACGAAAAATAATTGCTGCTACTTCAGGTTTGCAAACAAGAGGAAATTCCGTTAGAAAATAGCGAGAAGTTTCAAATAATCATTGAGAAATTGTTGTTGTACTTGTGGTACAACAATTCCTCAATGTAATACTGCTTACGTCAGAAAATAACAAGTAGTAATGCTTTTTTTCGTCAAAAAATAACAAATAGTAAGCTTGCTTTCGTCAGGGAATAGCGCGAAAAACCGCCATTGATCTTAAAATAACGAAAAATAATTGCTGCTACTTCAGGTTTGCAAACAAGAGGAAATTCCGTTAGAAAATAGCGAGAAGTTTCAAATAATCATTGAGAAATTGTTGTTGTACTTGTGGTACAACAATTCCTCAATGTAATACTGCTTACGTCAGAAAATAACAAGTAGTAATGCTTTCTTTCGTCAAAAAATGACAAAAAGTTAACTTGCATTCGTCAGGGAATAGCGCGAAAAACCGCCATTGATCTTAAAATAACGAAAAATAATTGCTGCTACTTCTGGTTTGCAAACAAGAGCAAATTCCGTTAGAAAATAGCGAGAAGTTTCAAATAATCATTGAGGAATTGTTGTTTTACTTGTAGTACAACAACAATTCCTCAATGTAATACTGCTTACGTCAGAAAATAACAAGTAGTAATTCTTTCTTTCGTCAAAAAATAACAAAAAGTAAACTTGCTTTCGTCAGGGAATACCGCGAAAAACCGCTATTGATCATAAAATAACGAAGAATAATTGCTGCTACTTCAGGTTTGCAAACAAGAGGAAATTCCGTTAGAAAATAGCGAGAAGTGTCAAATAATCATTAAAGAATTGTTGTTGTACTTGTGGTTCAAACATGACAAAGAATAATTTACTACTAATAATAATAAAACAAGGAAAAATACATTCTTACTCTTGAGGTTAATTTTAGGTTAAGGAACGTTACTGTTTTTTAGATTATGACAGGTAATAATTCTTGCTCGCGTTAGAAATTAACAGAGCGCTGCGATTGGTCTTTGAGAAATAGTTGCTGTGATCAGAATTTTTTTTCTTTCTAATGCCCGTCTGTGTTAACATCCGTCAATTCAGGCACGTACAGGGCGATTTTGTTGACCTCTCTTACAGGGGCACCATATTAGGTGAGCCAGAGTCGCTCCCACAGTAAGGACAGATGGTACAGAGAAGAAAAGAACATCCATGCCTTGCCCGGGATTTGAACCCAGAACCTTTCTGATGCAAGGACAGTTCCCTGCTCCCTACAAAGACCGGTCGGCTTATTTTATAAATTAATCTTATCCATTAAGTGCGATTAAAAGGTGGGTTGCATATTTGATGAACTTCAATTATTAACAATGTTTACACACTGTGTTTTGTAGGCAAATTTGTGATTTGATTTAATAATTTGATTTTTTTTTTTAAATTTCTCCTACTACAACATACACACAGAGTTGGACAGACTTTTATACTAACTCTATACGTAAGCAATCCTTTATTAGCGGATTCCATATAACAAAACTGTTGGAACATTTTGAATGATCATGCTTGATAATGATCACAGGCCGGTCGGCTGATCAGAAATATTGTTAAAACAAATGTTATCTGTCAACATATTGAGGGAGATACATTATTATTTTTGTCAAGAACTGAAAGGAGCGAAAGAAATCTTCCGAAGTGTTGCCACATCATATTTTCAAAAGAAAAAAAGAAATCGTTCGTCAACCGATCTCTGAAAAATCGTCTGCTTCGAGAATCATCATTCTCCTTAGAGGAAGTAATAGCTATCTGATGAAATGACACAATCTCATCCAAGAATCCGCATTCCCTCCTTCCCCCCCCCCTTCATTTATTCAAAAAAAAAATAAAAAAAAATCCTGGAGAATTCTCATTGGAACGGGAATGGGAGAAAAAAAAAAACGCGTATAAATTCCAATCTCAATTTCAAACACATCTTTCTCCGGCGCATTTCTTTCTGTTATTGAGCAATACACGCAGTGCACGTTCAACATTATTTTTCATTCGAATACCGGAGTTGGGTAGAAAAAAATTACATTCTCTACATTTTTCGAGAATTTCAGATTCCCATTGTAACGACTTATACCCTTGTAATACTTTTTTATTCAGTTCATCGAATAGAATACCAATACTTCTTTTGCAATGGATACCATTACTCTCGCTTTCTCAATTAGAATGGCATTTATACTTTTGAATTATTTATCGAACTTTTTCACTTGCATTTTTTTTCTCTCCATTTTTTTTTTTTTTTCCATGATCAAGTTCTTCTTCTTATATTGAAAGCATATGAACTAATTTCTCTAGATAAAAATAAATTAAGATGATTTGTATAAAAAATAGAAGCTTTGATAGTTTTTTTTTTTATTCATTAAGTATTATCAAAAATTAGGATTATGATAATGATTTACTAGGGACTGAAATATGTATTAGGACCGAAATAAATTTTAGGACTGAAATATATACTCGAAATACCTATTAAAAATATACTCGATAAAAAAAATTTTGACGAAAATAGTTTCAGTGCGTTCTGTTTGAAAAAAAAATAAACAAATAATTTATTTATCGATTATAATAAAGTGTTTTTTTTTTTTTTAACTCTCAAAAGGGAATCGCCTAAATATTACGCAACGTACAACGTAAGTGGGTGATTATTTGCTGCCAAGGAGAGGAAAGAGATGAGAAATGGTCAAGTAATATACTAAAAAGATTTTAATATCATTTTTTTAAATTGCGAAAAAAAATGTTCGGATAGAAAAGCCTAAAGTTAGATAAACATTTCTTCAGAGTTTCAAAATTGCATAAAATAAATTTAAACTTTTTTTTATGCACGGTAATCTTTCATTTGAATTTAATCCTCGAATTCTTAAAATTCGACAGCTGCATTAAAAGTCAAAATTAAAGCAAAAAATAGGGGCAATTGCTGCTAATACCTTACGTTAGAAAGTGATGTTGTTTTTAAGAAACCCTTCGTTTATTTTAAGTTTTATACTTACGTATCATTTAAAATAATATGCATATATACAACTTGAGAGTTAAAATAAACGAAAAGTTTTCTAAAAAAGAAAAGTGTCTCACACTACGCCATTGAATCCAAAAGTGCCAAAAAATCTGCTTACGTGTTATTTGAATGGTCTTAAAAAAACGCAAACGTATGCATTCTCTTTGTGTTTATTCGTTTACAACATTAAGATTGTTTTACGAAGGCTATGTCGTCACATGATATAATTTAATTTTGCTTTCGCCAGTAGTGATTCTAAAAATGGCTCGAAACGCCATTATTAAGCATAGCCATAGTTATGCGAAAATTAAAAGTATTTGTGTTCTGATTTTTTTCATATTTTAAAAGTTACCCCAAAGCTGCGTTATCTGGCTTATAAAAATTTTCAAAAAAAAAAAAATAAATGAAAAATATTCGATTCTAAAAAAAAGTGTAAGAACGGCTAAAATTTGTAAACCATTTGTCCGTTCTGTAGCTTAGATAATTCTTTATGAAAAAATGGCATATGTAGTTAAAAAATTACAACTTTGCCACAAGTAAAAACACTTAAAATTTCGGCTTTTTTATTTTCTCTGGCAAAAGAACTTTGCAAGACACTGTTAAACAAAAAGTTCGCTTAAACGTTCTCAAGATTTAAGTTTGAGCACCATTATTGTCCAGTAAAGTACATAAATAACAGCAACTCTTATCAACTTAAAAAACTGCTCTCAATTTCATAATTAATTACAAAAAATAAAATTTCAGCAAACTCTCTTGTAATTAATATTTGATTTAAGTGTTAGATTACATAGTGCTTCCAAGGGTAAATTAAGGTCGAACTAGTCATAAAATTAGCATTAAGAAATAATATTAGTTTGCACCTTTTCTTGGAATTATAAAAATGCGATTCGAATAAATTCGCCGGAAGTTGACTTTCCAGTCAGAAAACGTCCATCCTTAAATTAGAAAGTACCGGAACTTATTATAAGAGATAGGAAAGTAAATCTCTTTATAAACCGCGACATCCGACTCGCATTAAACTCTTAAAAAAAAATAGGTGCCTTTTGTTTAAACAGTTTTCTTCCTATTTAATTTTAAACAAATGGAGAAAAATATATCTCTAGATCAAGTTTTTGATTCTAATTAAAGATAAGCTGATTAAGCTATGGATTGTATTAACAATAACTTTAAAAACTTACTGAAATGTTATAATTAATATTATATTATATTATATTATATTATATTATATTATATTATATTATATTATATTATATTATATTATATTATATTATATTATATTATATTATATTATATTATATTATATTATATTATATTATATTATATTATATTATATTATATTATCAGTTTTCTTCCTACTTAATTTTAAGCAAATGGAGAAAAAAATATCTCTAGATCAAGTTTTTGATTCCAATTAAAGATAAGCTGATTAAGCTATGGATTGTATTAACAATAACTTTAAAAACTTCTTGAAATGTTATAATTAATATTATATTATATTATATTATATTATATTATATTATATTATATTATATTATATTATATTATATTATATTATATTATATTATATTATATTATATTATATTATATTATATTATATTATATTATATTATATTATATTATATTATATTATATTATCAGTTTCCTTCCTATTTATTTTCAACAAGTGGGGAAAAAATATTTCTAGATCAAGTTTTTTTTAAGTTTCTAGATCAAGTTGCTGGGATTAATTGGTCAGCCTCCGTGGAGGACTTTTTGATGGAACTAATTAAACGGTTAACGTTAAGTATAAAGCTTGAATATCGTAATTGCGGTAGAATGCTTTTCAAAATCTCTCAACTAAATTCATATAGTCTATTAAAAAACTGATTACGCCTTTGAGCTATGTTTTTCCATCGCATTTAAAATAAATATATTTATATTACATTCACTGTTAAACGAAATCACAATATTGAGAATATTCTGATGGTTTTACAATAAATGTTAATGATTGTAAAATCATTTTTTAATGAATTTAATTCTTTTTTATTGATTAAAGTTAGCACTTTTTATTTAATATTTTTATTTTTTATCTTAAATATGTGATAATTTTTTAAATTAAACTATATTTCATTCAGGTTTATCAGCTTTAAATATTATTAAAAGGTTATTTATTTAATTCAGATTTTTCCTTTTTTATTTATTATTTATTTTCTTAAGCTTCCAAGGCACGTCCATATTTTTCTAATCTGTTTGGACAAGCGGCATAAGAAAAGAGAATGACTTACGTAATTGCAAACAAAATTTGCATATTCCAAAGTTTGTAAATGCGCTATTTTTCATTTTTTAATCATTTTCCTTCATTTTAATCCCAGAAAGCACTATTTGAATATTTAATTATTTTAAGTAGCTTTTTTTTTTATCCTCCTAGCAATAGAATTTATTGTTACTCTCAAAATTAAAATTTATCTATACATTATTACAAGAAGAACTTATGCCAAAATGAATATAATTTCTGTCCACTTTTTTCTACATGAATTTTCTAAATATTCTTATATTCTTTATTCTAAATATTTTTATATTCTTTATTCTAAATATTCTTATATTCTTTATTCTAAATATTCTTATATTCTTTATTCTAAATATTCTTATATTCTTTATTCTAAATATTCTTATATTCTTTATTCTAAATATTCTTATATTCTTTATTCTAAATATTCTTATATTCTTTATTCTAAATATTCTTATATTCTTTATTCTAAATATTCTTATATTCTTTATTCTAAATATTCTAAATATTCTTTATTCTAAATATTCTTATATTCTTTATTCTAAATATTCTTATATTCTTTATTCTAAATATTTTAATTTTTCTTATTTTAATTCTCTTTTTTTAATTTTTAATAATCAAAATAAAGGTTCTTTATGGTGAACATATTCAGAAAAACGTGAACTTATGTTAAAAATTAAAACCTATTTTTAAATTTTTGTAATCATTATTAAGAATCACTTTAAATTACTGTAAAAGTATTAGGAACAACTTTAAGCTGTCGTGAAAATATTTCAAACTACTTTAAACTATTATAAAAAATATCGATTTCTTCGTGTACATTTATTTTTTATTGAATAGCTTTTAAGTTTGCCATAATAAACCATGTGATTCCAAGTGACCGAAATACTTTTTGTTCGTTTATTTTATTTCTTATCAATATTTACAAAAATTAATGCCTGTCTATTTGTTCTTTTTTTATGCTACCTAAACTATCCGACCAAGAGAATATATTGATAATGGCTTATAATATACAATAACTAAGAAAATAATATAGTTGAAAATAGACATTGTTTTGTACATAATTTCTTTCTTTCTTTATTTTTTTTTTGTCAATTTGTAGGTCGTTTGAATTTATTTTTCTTTAAAAAAAATTTGAACATGATTTTTATTTACAGCTTTAAATATTTGCAGCTTAAGACTTTTCTAAACTAGCGAAAATGTTATTTATTTTATTTCGATAAAATAAATACCCACACATATAATTTTCTTTACTTCAAAAGAACAAATGATTTTTTTCCTTCTTTCCGAAATAGCACAAATGAGGAAAAAAAATTGGCAACGAACTCTTGTTAGATTGCTGAGCGAACAATAGGATGTCTTGTTAATTAACTTTACTTTAATTACTACCCTCCCGGGTAGTCCCTATTCCTAGATATATTTCAAAGTGATTGGACAAAAGAAAAAAAAAAGGGAATTTGTTTTCCCTTTCAGTTATTGTTTTCCCTAACAGACGATGAAAAACTTGGGGGAAAAAAGGCATTTATGTTTTACGTATAAAACCAAATATGTAATGAGAAAATTTGTTTAGTTTTCTTGAACATAACGCTATTTGAAAAAGTGAGAGAATTATTATTATTATTTTGTTTTTTTAATGAAGGAGAAAAATAAAATGAAAATCGTCTGATTATAATTTTTTATTTAATTTTTTTTTATCGCCAGGAAATAAAGAAATAAAATGTTACATTCTAATAAATTATTTGGAGTTGGGAAATGAAAGAAAATGGACAATAATGCTTTATTATTTTAGTTAAATATAAAAAAACCTCCAGAAAATAAACTCAAAATATTCAAAATGAGCTTTTAGCTAAAATAAATTTTTTCATGTTTGGAGGAATATTATTTTATATTTAATTTTTCAGTCATTTTCTAATACGCAAATATTTTATAATATACGTATATCTTGTATTTTTTTCTTTTATTTGTAAAGTGTGTATAATTGTTTTTTTTTTTTTTTTTTTTTAAATGATGCAAATTAAATTCGTGTAATTATTCATTGATAGATAGACTAGAGTTCTCAAACTTGTATGGTTCACTGTTAAAAATTTCGATCAAATAACGGTAAAAAGTACAGGCATTCAAGGTTCCAGTACTTTTTACCGTAAAATCCATTTTTACCAAAACATGTTACAGGAAAAAATCTTATATAACGTAATTATTTTGGTAATAATTACCAGGAAATCACTGAATCACTTTAATTAAATAAATATTACTATAAAAATTACGGTACAATATTTTACTTAAAAATGGATTGTATGGTAAAATAGATTTTACGATTGATGCACCTAAAGTTCCGATACTCAGTGCCGAGGCTCAGGTGCCGATACTCAGGGCTAATTTACTGACTAATAATTTCAAATTATTAGTCAGTAAATTAGCTAAATATCAAAAGTATTCGCCAATTTTCCAAAGTCTTCACCAAATGCAAGTCTTAAAAAAATTCATGATTAAATTTTTTCCAAAGAAAACTTTTTTACGGTAGTTTTTCAAGCTTATATTACTTGGTCTCAATTCTAATTGGTTATGCGGCTCATCTACCGAAATCGAATAAAAAATACTCTAATCGAATAAAAAATACTGATTTGTTTAGAAAAATTCATTTTGACGTAATTTTGAGGATCGAGTTAAAAATACATTTTTCTTTACAGTAGACAAAATCAATCGCCAATAATTTCGCCAAAACACAATTATATTCTTTAAATTTTCTATTTTATCGCATTTATCGAGATGGCGAATGCTTAGCGGGAGCCCTAATTACTTCATACCATAATTTGATCCGGAATTTTTTGCAGGATATGTTCGCGATGATATTGCAGTAAATGCTTCAAATGAAGACATGAGTAAATGAAACAGCTATTTGTAGTAAGTTAAAATAAAGGAAATTACGTTTTTAGAAAAAATTTCAGGTTAAAAAATACTTGCGTATGTGAGGTTTATTTACCTTATTCCATATTTAATAACTACAATATTAAACGCAATTATTAACAAAATCATACAGAGTTTTTCATACAATCATACGGAACTTTTATGATTTTGTTCCGAGTGTCTGTTTTGTATCAAAATATTAAATTAAGTAAACACGGTGATGGACGCGTGTGCTTTAATAATCGTTATAATAATAATAATTAAATATAATAATTATTGTAATTAAAAATATTGTTAATTAGAATAAATAGTTAGTATTAACTTTTTTCTCTAATTTAATTTCCGTCTTCTCATTCAAACAATAAATTAAGTTTACGTTATGAATGCTCGTTTTTTTTTTTTTTTTTTTTTTTTTTTTTTGAAATTGTTATTGTTCTATTTTTTATTTTAGTATTTTTTCTTTTCTTTTTTTTTTTCATTCAAAAAATATATTAAATTTATGTAATAGATATGAGCGTGAATTTGAATCGTTATTATTGTTGTCATTATTTCCTTTTTCCTACTTTGTTTCTCGTTTCTGTTTTATCCTTGAAATAATAAATTAAATTTGTTTTTTTTCCTTAAAATTATAAATAATAAATTAAACGTATGTATTAGATGTATGTGTGTGTTTAATCATTTTTATTATAATTATTATTATAAATATTATTTCCTTTTTCTCATTTTGTTCCGAATTCTATTTTTAAATGAAATAATAAATTAAGTTTGCTTTATCATCTTTATTATTATTATTTTATATATATATATATATATATATATATATATATATATATATATATATATATATATATATATATATATATATATATATATATATATAATATAAGGGTAACAAATATTATTGTTTTTAATTTACATTTGTAGAAATAATAAGACGATAAACTTTAACAGGCTTTATTTACTGGAGTATGATGTAAACATACACAGATTTCCCGTCAAAACAGACGGAGTTTAGTTGGTAAACATTTAACACAAAAAAGCCACGCAAAAACCATTGGTCCTGCGTTTTATAGGATAATTAAAAAGTGTGAAAAGGCCAGTCATATTGCATTCCTTGTATTCCTACGCCTCATCGCAAATCATTTAATACTCATAGAAAATCGTTTAATCTTTCCTTATATGGAAATGAAAGATCTTAAAATAACTCCTCTTTTGAAACATAAATCTAATTATAATTCATTGGCATGTTTTCAGCCTTTAAGTCCCAAAATAGAATATCTGTACTCTAATTTTTTAGCTAAGACATTTTATGAAAATGAATAAGTTTCAATGCTTTTATTAATACAAAAGTATTTTTATAACTTTTGTATTACACACACACACACACACACACACACACATATATATATATATATATATATATATATATATATATATATATATATATATATATATATATATATATATATATACACTTAATATTATAGATTGCCGAAATGTTTCAACTGTAATTTGCTATTTGCACTTACTATTTGATTTTTTCTTTTTCTTCTTTTGACTCCTTGTCTCCGCCTCTTTTATCACCCGATGATGTATTACCTCGTCAGTCGCAAGTTGCCAGCTGTGTTGAATATGACTCAATGAGGATGGATTATACCTCATTTGCAATACAACATCACCAAAATATTAATATTCTACTAAATATAAAAATGACGCACACCTAAATCTTCTTTTCTTTCTAAATGTCAAATAATTCTTTTAAATGAAAGCGAAATTGTTTGTCGTGATTGAAGTTTTAATTCACCCCACACGGAGAAAAAAATTACAGGAAAATTATTGTATTATATAGTAATAACATTTTTTGTAAAAAAAAATAAATAATAATAGTTCTGGTATTAAAAACTAAAATACACGGCATTCTATCACTCAAATCATTCATTCATTTCAATCAATCATTGATTTTTTTCGTTCATATCGTAACTGTTTACTGATAAATCTGGATTTCAAAATTATAGTTCGTATTACCACACATTTAGTAAAAAAATACAAAACTGAAAAAAAAAATTTAACCCGATAAATGGTTTTTTTTATGCCATGGTTATGGTTTTTAATATCATGGTAAAATTACAAAATTTTACGTGTGCCAAACTTATAGTCTATTGTTAATACCATAGTCTATTGTTAATTTTACCAAAATCATTACCAAAGCACTTCAGCAAAAATTACCAAGCTTTTTGGTGTTAGAGCCAGAAACACGATAAATGTTATCATACTCTAGCAAGATTGATTAAGCTTTTTTCCGTGTTTTTTTTTTTTTTTTTTTTTTTTTTTTTTCTTTCTTTAAATTAAATATCTGTTAGTAAAATAATAACACGCCACAGAAATTGAAGGGGGGAAAAAAGGATCGAGGGCAAGGTTAAAAAGTGTTAACCTTATGACTAAGGTTTAATTTTTTCATTTTTATTTGCTTTTCAATTCAAGTTTATACATATTAATAATATGAAAATTATGAACTATACTCATCATATATTTTCATTAAAAATGTTTGCTACAAGCAGAATTGTGTTTCGTGTGTAAATTTCTAATTGTTCATTTTTTAATGAGATTTTGCGAAGGAATTGAATTTTTTTGAAGATTTCTAAAAGGTTAAAAATATCGTTGCCTCGTAACAAATATCTCGGAGCATAAAAAAATTACCGAAATGTAAACTTATATAGGCAAAATTTTGTATAATAAATGTTGAATCATAATAAATTACATAACATTTTCATTTATTTCAAATGTCAAAGTGCTTTTAACTTGAAGAATTTTTTTTAATTGTTTGTTTATTCGTATTTAGAATTTACTTAAACATACTGAGCGATGTGAAGAGAATAATAGAATAATCATTTTTCATTTGCAAATGTTACTACATTTTGAAATCGAAAAAGAATTGCTATATATTTTATTTTCGTATTTGTTATTTAACGTGTTTTTTTTTTTGTTTTTTTTTAAACATAAAAATGAAAAATAAAAATAATAAATTAAAGTGTTCCAGGATACCGTAAGATTTTTCATTATAAAATCATAACATTTATGATTAAAAAAAAAACATTTATAGAGTTCGTTCTTTTTTTTTTTTTTTTTTTTTTTTACCCTTATATTTAAAAAACCTTTCAACGAATTTAAAAATGGGAAAAAATAAATTTGCTGAAAGACGTTACATTTTATTCCATAGCAAATACTGTAATATTTTCCAATAAAAAAATTTCATATTTTCAAATAAATATTCATCAAACTAAAGTGGAGAAAGTCTTTATTCCAATTTTCCAATTTCTTGTGTGTACTTAGTTTTATCAAACATAACTTAAATATCCTTATGTGTCGGTAACATACTTTTTTCTCTTTTATTTACTTCTAATAGTTCTAAATGAAAGTTTTTTTTCTTTTTTTTTCTAGTTTATTTACTTTTGTATTTTGCTTTACTTGTTTTGAATTTCAAGATAAATACTTTTTTTTAAGTTCTTGTTAATAAAACCTTTTATAATAATGGGAAAGGAATAAAGTTTCGACTTTTCAAAAAAACATTTTTCTCGGAATGGAGTTATTTTTAAGGTTTTATTAGCAAAGTTTAAACATTGTTTCATTAATCGAAACCGATGTAATATAACTTTTTTTTTCTCTTGTCAGCTACATTTCCCGACATTTTAACTTTTATCAATTTGTTTTGATACAAAACTGTTCTTTATTCTGTTAAAACAAATTTCCGGAAATCTATTTATGATAGTTTTAAAGGAGTAAAACGCTGTTTTGGTGGCTATGTTTTTTTTTTTTTTTTTTTTTTTCGCTTTGTGTTTATTTTATACTTTTGATTAAAAAAGTATTATTGTTTAATAGTATTTTTAAAAAAAAAATCATTCAATTCATTGTTATCTTGAAAATAAACATTCAACTATTGCTTTGTACTACTCTTATTTGAGTGACTTAAACGGTAAAATCGGTGTTCGATATTTTAAATCTACTATCTGTACTGATTGTTTTATTAAAGTGTTGTTGTTGATTTTTTTTACAATTTAAACCATTATTTTAGTTTTTTGTTATTTAACTAGAATTAATTTTTTAATTATTATTTTTTATATTTTCCTTAGCATAAATTGTTATTAATGTCTCGGGTTTTGCAATTTGGATTATTTATTTTTGATGAATTGATTTTTTAAAGTGAAACCTCTTATGCGACTTCCAACAAGGTTGCGTTAAATGTTTAACGCTACCGTTGTCATGGAAACTAGATTTCAAGAATACCTTACTGAAATTTAGAACATTTAAAAATAAGCTAATTTCTTATTATAATTTTTTTTTAAAATATATTTTATTCGCGATCGCAACGAACTATAGGGGGCGTTGTTGTATGTGCCGAATCCCTGCGATTTCCATATGAACAGTCATTCAGTTACACTGGAGACGTCTTTAATGTAGCATGTAGCATTGTAACGTCCCATCTTTATTATGGCTGATTAAATTTAAAAAAGAAAATGCTTGTTTTCTTTCTTATGCAAACGAAAACAAAATGGTATCTCCTTTTTTTTTAGAGAAGGAACATCCAGAACACATCGGAAAAATATTTGTAAATAAAGAGAAAAAAATAGGTATATTCTTATAAAAGTTCAAACCTAATGCCTGAGAAATAGTTTTACTAAATTTAATGGTATAACATGAAAGGCCCATTTAAATTTTAATGTAAAATAAAGAATGCTTACGAAACAAAAGAACTATTCTTTTTTTGTCGCCATTTTTAGTGTTACGAAAATGCGTCTTTGGGACTTGCCAAAAACAAAACAAGATGCAATTTTATTTTTTTAAGAGCGAAATATTTTATAGAGTGAAATATAACGAAAATGTACCAATGTCCATAACATGAAACTTTATCTTAGTAAAAGTCCGTTTTGGAAATGTTATTTCATTTTGAATCTTATTTATTAGAGTTCATAATGGCTATAGAATCAGGTGAGAGAAAAGTTTGTTTTGATTCTATGCTAAACTCTATATCGGCCCATTTTCCACCTAAATCCGATTGACTACTTTGATTTTAAACAAAGCGTTTCATTTTAAGATTTTTTCCAAGAATTTTAAGTGTAGATTGGCGGCACTTAAAAATCTGCCAAATCTGTAGCTGTGGTTAATACGTAAGTACCGAATTTTCTTCCATACTTTTCTGAATCATATTATTTCAAATATTAGAATATGCAAGAAGTATACATAAACACATAAATTAATACCATTTAATTTTTCAAAAAAAGTATTTTGACAACAATTTTATCAAAAAATTATAAACTAAAAAACGTAAAATAAAGAATTCTTAGGATAAAAACGATTTTAAAATTTCCTCATTTTTCAATAAAAACTTTCGTTTTGTTTCTTTTTTTAAATTCTTATAGTATTTAATCAGACGTAAAAAAACCATTTTGTAGAGAACGATCATCAAGTAAGAAAAAAAATTATTTACAAACAAATTTTTTATTATAAAAATCATAACACTTACCTGATTTATAAGTCCGGAGAATTCCAAAATGATATGTTCTTTGTTTGAAAACTTTATTCTCAAATAATATATACATAGTTTATCCCTTCATTACTTTTAGGTAACATACCACACATCAAAATTTTATAATTGTAAGATCTCGATATGAATTTTAATATGTAGCTTAAAAACAGAAAAGCTGTATTCTAGTTGAAATTCTTTCAAAACTAAAAAACACTCACCAAGAAAACGATAAAAAATTTTTTTATAATCAGCACAAAATTTTTTTCAAGTAATTCGGATTATTCTTTATTGTTGTTTTCTGAATTATGTAGATACAGAAATATATACTATTCTATGAAGAAGAAGAATATTCTATAACTATTACAGTTCTGTATGGAATTCATTGGAACACATTTATTCATTGGAATGACGAAAGCAATGTTGATTTCATTTTAACTTGTAATGAACTGAAGACAGAAAAATTATTTTACCGCAATACATACATCTGTAGCAGCAAGTGATCATGAAATCATGTTATGTTGTTGGTAATAGAAAGGTAAAAAATATTGAGAAGTTGTTCTTCAAATGCTTGGCGTGTTCTGCTTCAATGTTTGGCATGTTCTGATTAGTTTTTTCAAGAAGTTTTACCTTTTCTTTAGGGAAATTTTGCTTCTTTTTTGATGCTAAGAAAATGGCGTCCGTCATTGCCAATGGTTATGTGGGAACTAATGCACGATATTTACAGTCTCCCGCTAGATGGCGTATCGAGTGTTGCGATCGCGAATTATTAATATTTTTTAACTAAGCGAAAAAATTTTTAAATGAAACAAAGTATTGTATTTAAAAAGTTAATAAGTATCTTTTTTTTATTAAATACAATTTAAAAAATACTTTGATCGACATAGATACTCTGCTTTAGATACTTATTTTTCTATGTTTTATTTTTATTTTTGCCGGTTATTATTTTATAAGTGAAACTTCTAATGCGACTTCCAACAAGGTTGCGTTAAACGTTCAGCGCTCCTGGGGAGGGGGAATAGAAAGAGACAGAGCGAGAGTGAATGCGTGGCACTCAAGCGCAAGCGCGTAGAAAATGATAATTAAAAGATGCGATCAATTGTGAATTGTAAGCAATGTTAATAAAGTTTGTCTTAAAGAAACAATATGATTTCACTAAAAATCAATTTCTACCCCTTCCTATTTTCATTTCCACATTACCAAGTTTCACTTCTTCCGCGCGGAGGGACTCCACGCACTATTTTTTTATTTTTTTTTTTATTAGTTTGTGGAAAACTTTCACTTTATATTTTACGTGCCAGCAAAACACAATACAGAAAATTGGAGACATATTAAAATTGTATGTTTTTTTTTCTTTTTTAAATTATTACTTTTAAGTGTTTTGTTTGTAGCACTTAATTCTAGCTTGTTTTGTTCCGGAAGACTGAATAAATTCTATAATTTGACCCTAAAAGCCATCAAGCACGCATATAGTAACAAAATTAAATATCTTTAATATTACGATTAATTTAATATTTATTTTACAATATTTCACGTGTTAAATTCCATAAATTGAGTTATTTAAATATACACTGAGAAAAAAAAAACATGATCAAAACTAACAGAATATGGTAAAATTTATCGTGTCTCTAGACTTTATGACAACACCAGTAATTTTTACCGAAGTGCTTTGGTAACGAATTCGCTAAAATTAACTGCAAAATATCGGTTTAAAACGTGTGTTAAAATTTGCTAATTTTATCATGATTTCTTCGAGCAGGCATAAAAAAACATTCATTCGGTTAAATTTGCAGTAAAGCCAATAATAGCAACACGGGGCGAGGGGCTGATTAAATAAAATAAAAAAAATTCATGTGTTTTTATATTGTTATTAGAAAGTATTTTTTTCACGATATTTTTTTTTTTTCATCGATAATGCATATTTTACAAAGTAAGCAAAAATCATTTGTTAGTCGTAATACAGTGGCAATGCTCTGTACATTAAAATTAACGAACTAAAAAAAAAAAAAAAAGGCAATTAGCTAGCTAATCAAAATATTTATAAAACAGATAAATATCTGTTTGGTGTAACAGTTAATAAGATACTTATTGTGCAAAGATGTGTTCAATTAATAGAAGAACTGAAACGGCTACATTCACTAAGGTGAGATTTAACAAGTAGAGAACACGCACGCATAAAAGTAAAAAAATATATATATATCTGATATAACGATTTAATTAAATACTTATTCTACAGCGCTTCTTATCTAGCTACCGTCATTTATATTAAAGACAACTTTAATTCCGAAATTCTTAAAGCGTAACCTTTTTGCGAGTTTGGAAAGGAAAGAAAGAAAAAAAAAAAAAAAAAAGCGAGTTCTCCTGCATTATTTAACAACCAGCGGCGTTTTCTCGAGAAATTAAATCACTTGAAAGGGAACTCTTTTAACTCGCCTTTTCACGCAAAATTACGACAAGAATATTCATCATAAGAGTTAAAATCATTTCGTATTCAAATTCTCGCCAACCCCCTATTCCCAGAAAGTATTTATTTTAACTTTTAACTCTTCCCATGAGAAAAGTAACACTCGCCAAAAGACGTCATTTTGGATAGTATAACGCCAGGAACTTCATTAACAAATCGAGTGTTCCCCCTCACACAATAACAAACTCTTTTCGCAGAAATTTTATTCTATTTTAAATCAAGCAGCCCGCATCTTTTCCATACTGTCTTCGAGTAATTTCGCCCGGGAAACATTCTTAAAGATAACCTCTTTTACTGTACAGTACAGCATTATCCAACTCACGTAATGGCAGATACTAACTGGAATTCCGCCATGAAGCTAATTTTCTCCAATCACTCGGAAGGAGACTTTTACTTCTTTCTAATTTTGTACGCTTTAGCCTCACCCTCTAGGAAAACCGGCGCGATTAAGTCTCCCACCCTTTACTTCTATACAGAGAATAGTACCTCCCTTGCCATACTTTCCCATAGCTTCGCAATTCCTGATTAGTGACATTCATTACACGAAGCCAACAGTTAATTAAATTCTGAAGCTCCGGAATACATTCCTTTTAGGGTTACCAGGAAATCGTGTCCATCGCCCCCTCTAATTTTCGCCAAACTAATTTTTTACCTCTTGCCCTAGTTTTTTGGTTCTTTTGTCTTCCTTTTGTTTGGTGGCTAGTCGAAAACGGCATTTATCGTGCTCTGTGGGAATTGAAACTGTTATGGCGGATAATTGAATTAAGGAATGGTCGATCCAGTTTTGCCTCTCAAAGAAGAATGAAAGTTGAATTTAACGAACGCTTTTATTTATAAGGAAGATTTAAATAGGCCACCAGAGAATTCGGTTAAAGTTGAAAACGTCGGGATAATTAATTAAAAGAAGAATTAAATACCATTCAATGGTTAAGTTAATGAGACAGATAAATGGCGGGCTGTTCAACCTTTATCTCAGGAATCGGAAGTTTTAATTAGTTTTGAACTCAATACATTAAGAGTTATTTTTGTTTTCAACAAAAATAAAACTTATCAGCTCATCACTCGAACGAAGCCTCGACATTTACTTACAACTTTTCCGATCTGACGGTTGTAGGATTAGATTGTCATAGCTGCCAGCTATTACTCTTTACGAGGATGATTTTCCTAAATAGTAGTGAAATGACAATTGAATTTCAATCGAAAACAGAAATATTTTTTAATTTTTATTTTGGTTCAGTTTTCGGTGCATTGTAGTATCGTGAATTCTTGTAGATAATCAATTTGATTGTATGTAATGATCGTCAAAACCAATTGAAATCGAATTTAATGATACAGTTAAATGGAAAAAGAGTAGGGGGACATGGCGCTAGAGAAAACGGATGGGATGGGATATTTCTGTTATTTATCACTCAAAAATTTCCTGTTAATTATGACAGAACTGTGTTAAACTTTCGTGTGCTGTAACAAGACAAAACATTAGATTGTTAATTAGCTTGTAGATTTAAGTAGATGCTGGAATGTTGCAGCTTCGGCATGGGGGAAATGTTTTCATTCCATTTGCCCCTTGAGACGACCAGTTTCTAGCCTGGAAAGCATTGTTGAGATGCTTCTATGAACATCATACTTAAAAGAGTTCACCAGCAGATTTTCCGCCATACCAATGATGGGCAGGGGGTAACCTTGCTTCTTTCTCAAAATTGAAAGATGACGAAACAGGATCACCTCTTTGGGAGGCGAGTGCTCTATCCCGGAGGTCACCACTGCTCAGCTCTTGTCATTCGTGTTTTCGTAAAATTGTGATTTCAACTGGTTATCGAATAATTTTTTTACATAACTATAAACTTGGTAAATGATATTGCAAATGCTGCTCATAATATAAACCAGGTGTTTGGGGAGAATACCGTCAACATACAAAAAGTGCAGCAATGGCTTAAAATTTTGGTCTAGCGCTTATATCGCAATAATGTAAAAATGATGCTCAGAATTGCAGTGGTGGAAACGAATCTAACAGTTTCTACAAGAAAGCAAATTGATCATACAACAATACTGCGAAGCCCTTATAAAAGTGAAAATAAATGGATAAGTCGGTACCGATAGAAATAAGCTCGATAAGTTGACTGTATGCTCATCTTCATAACCCCGATTTTCATCCTAAGTGGTCGACCGATCATGAGTTAGAGTCCCCTAGCCGTCCAGCTAACCGTGGGAAGTTTTTGTGGGTTCTCCTCTCCATGTAAGGCAAATGCTGGTTAGTTCCATCAAAAAGGCCTCTGCGAAGGCAAAATTTCTCGTAATACTTGATCCAGGAGTTCCCTTGTCTTCTGGATTGGTTTCAAAATTACAAAGCTACGGCGTTGAACATTAGTAGTCATAAACCTAAAATTGGGTCGGCTGTTCAACGACGGTTATAAAATAAAATAAAAAACTTCGATTTTCAGCGAGAACTATTTTTCAAAAAAAATTTAGCTATGTCAGACTTATGCATCCGATATTTTGCCAGCCGAGTAAAAAAAATTTTAATTTAGGTTTTTTTAAAAATGTTAATTAATTTTTTTAAAATAAATCTTTAAAAATCTGCATTAAAATCTTGTTGAGAAAAATGTATTGAAGCATAATTTGTTAATATAAATGACTTTTTTTAAAAAAAAAAAAAAATGCAGTTTTAAAATTCATTTAAAAATCTGACATTTCATACACACCAACTTAATATTCAGAAACAAAATAAACTTTTAAACACGCATAAAATTATTGAATTATTCGCTTGAATTAGCTATTGAATATAATAGAGTGCTTGTTTCCCTCACTCAATAGGTTCACTGGACCTTAATTTGCATGGAGAGCAGTGAAGGTAAAGAGATTTGCATAACGGCAACAACACATAAGTTAATGCAATCGACCATTCAGTAGAATTGTGACGACATTTTGCTTCACAATGACCCGCACTAAAACCTGATTTTCTCCAAAAGGAAATCTCTCTTTTGTTAACAAACACTCCGTTTTATGGTTTTCCAAATGATCCCCAGGACGTTTAAATACAACATTGCAAAAACTCTTCATCTACTTTTATTGCAATCGAGATTATTTTCTCTAAAAAGTATTGAATTTAAGAGGAAATTTAAGTTAAAAAATCAAAAATTAAAATATTTAAAATTCTAATTCAAAATTTAAATTCAAATTTAATAATTTTAAATTTTATTTAATTTTTTAATTAATTTAAATATTTTTTAATAATTGAATTGATTTAAAAATTAAATTAATTAAAAAAAATTATTAAATTAATTAAAAAAATTATCAATTTTTTAAATAATTAATTAAATTTTATAAATTTTAATTCAAAATTTAAATTTATAATTTAAATTTAAATGAAGTTTAAAATTCATGTAATTTTTTTAAGCATAAAGTAGCCAGTCTGAAAAATTTAAAAAGTGAGGGCAAATGATGTATGAAATTATCTTAAATTTTATTGACTTGGATCTCACGTCAATATTAGACATTCAGTTGGTCAGTACAAAACAGATATACAATCTACAAACATTTTTGGTCGATAGTAAATGGTTAAAACACAATGTTTCCTCAATCTTTTTCGACCAGTATCATGCTAAAGACTACCCTGTAGTCTTTAGCATGATACACCGGTTCGGAGGGTCGCCGGTGTTTTATTACCGTCATTGAACAGCCGACCCAATTTTTGGGTTTACGACTACTAATGTTCAACTCCGCAGTCTTGTAATTATGAACCCAATACAGAAGACAATGGAACTCCTGCATGAAATATTGGGAGAAATTTGCCTCCGTGGAGGACTTTTTGATGGAACTAACCCGCATTTGCGTTACATGGAGAAGACAACTACAAAAACCTCCCACGGTTAGCCTGACAGCAAGGGACTCTAAACCGTAATCCGTCTACCACAGAGGATATTTCACGTCAGCACTGTGGTCGGTGCGAGCTGGGTGCGGAATTCTTATAAGCCAGTCATCGCTGGGATTCGAACCTGGTTCACCTCATTGGAAAACGAACTCTCTATCCCCCGTGCCACCATGACTTGGACAGGTGTTTGATCCGCAAAACAGCTAAGACCCTCCTCAATCATGCTATACATTCTCGCAAAATCTGTAGAATCGAAAGTCATGTTCTCGGTCTCTGAGCAATACCGTCAACAAAGGGATCTGGAGAAATTTCCTTCCCCTTCAGTAATATGTCTAAATTGTGAAAGTGGTTTTATTTATGAACAATGCTGTAATGGCGGGGACTGAGCTAAGTCGCACATTCGCTCTAGTGATCTTTTAACGTCAAGCGAAAGAAGGCGCTCCCTCTCACTTCATTCGCAAGGCTTGGCTTGACCAAGTGTCATTAAAAACAACAACGGTATTAAGTGTCATATTAAAGCTTTTTTTCACTTTTTTAAATGCTTACTTTATCATACTTAAGTTTTTCACTTTACTTATTTTAAGAAATTACTATAAAATTAGGAAGTTTTTCTGAAAAAATCAATATCAAAGCAGACTTTAACCAATTTATTACGCGCTGGAATTATTTAAATAAATAGTACTGCTAAATGAAGTAATAGTAACCTTTTTCGAGCTTTTCATTGTTAAATTTTCTAAAATTTTGTGTTTTTCTTTTTTAATTGAAACTATCTCTATTTTTTAGTTGAAGAATCAAACTATAACAAGTTCAATATCTATTTCTATTCAAATTTATAAATTCAAAAATAGAATTGAACAGAAATAAATTTATAAATTTATAAAAATAGAATTTATAAATTGAAAAATAGAATAGAATTCTAATTTTGAATTTATAAATTTAAAAATAGAACCTATTATATAAATTTATAATTAACCATAAATGGAAAGTATTGTATTTAATTAAATTTATGTACACTGGAGTGTAATATAGTTTTTGTATTGCATTGCTTTTAAAAATCCTTAAAATTCCCTATGGCTGAAATGCTTTAGATATTAAGCAATAGTGAGCAAGAAATCTATAATAGAACGGGTTTTTACCACATTATGTTGGCATATCATTATAATTCATTCAAATGATTGAAACGAAATCTATTTATTATTAATGAACCCTTTCTTTCTTTTAGATTGACTTCTGATCCACCAAATGATAAGATTGGAACTATATTCGATGAAAATATTACAAGTAAGTATCTGTATATTGGAGTAAATTGTATAATATACAACTATTATATAATAAAATACAACTGAAAACATTCTTTAGTCCTAGCCCAGTCACAGATACCTCTATATTGATCTGCAACAACATGCAAAAACTTAATTTTATTACCAGCGTTGAATAAATGACCCGATTCTGAGTTTACGACTATTAATGTTCGACTCCTTAGCCTTGTAATTTTTTACTTAATCCAGAAGACAAGGGAACTCCTGGATCAACTATAGGGGAGAAATTTGCCTACGTGGAGGACTTTTTGATGGAACTTACCAGTATTTGCGTTACATTAAGGGAAAAACCACGAAAACCTTCCTGTGGACGGTCCACGAAAACCATCTCAGTGTTTCCCAACGTGTAGTACGTGTACCCCTAAGGGTACGAGAACAGTTTACCGGGGGTACGCGTTCTTATACGAAATATCTTACAGCAAACGAAAATTTCACAAAATTTTATTTAAAAACAAAGCTAGCCATAAAAATTTACGATTACGTATTTTTCTATTGGCTATTTTTTGCAGAGTTAACTGTTAATAATTAGTGGTGTCCACAGCCAGTTGTGATTTTTAACTTTTGTGCAAATTTTTTTGTAGTAAAAAACACATTCATTTTTTTATTAGTGGTACACAGCGTTGCGAAAAATTTAGAAAGGGTACACAAAAGTCATAAGTTTAGGAAACTCTGTCCTAGATCATACTTGGGGATAATCTAGCCTTCATGGAGGGCCTTTTACTGGAACTAACTTACATTTGGGAGCTGAAAGAAAAATTCGTATCGACCAGCTAACGCTGGGATTTGAACCTAGGTTACTTCATTGAGAGGCGATCGCTCTATCCACTGAGCCACCGCGGTTCATGAAAAAATTCATCTACAAAAGGTATTAGATATTTGAATTAAATAGTTTTTGTCTGCAAGACAAAAATGAATCTGCCGAACACGCTGCCATGCTGCATTAATTCTGCTACCGGGATTCCAAATAATAGACGAAGTAATGTAAAGTCTTAATGATATAATAATTATCATCAACTAGCTGAATACTCAAGCTTTGCAAAAGGTAAAAAAATTTTGAGAAAAATTTTGAAGCGCTCTCAGTTAAAAAGGAAAGGGATATAAGTAATTTCATCCTTTTGTTTATTTGGTGTTTTTTAAAGTAGATTTACTTTAGATAAAAAAATAAAAAATAAAAAAACATATATTTAAGAGTTTAACTTATTCATTATATTGCCGTGGAAAAAAAAATCAATGTAAGCGACAAAAAATTCATAATAGAGGCTGGTCGATTTCAATTCCGCACCTAGCTCGCACCGACCACATTGCTGACGTAAAATATCATATGTGGTAGATGGATCATGGGTTGGAATCCCTTCGCCGTTAGGCTTACCGTAGGTCTTCGTAGTTTTCTTCTTCATGTAACGCAAATGCGGGTTAGTTCCATCAATGAGTCCACCAGAAAGGCAAATGTCTCCCAAAACTTGATCAGGGAGTTCCCTCGTTTTCTGGATTGGGTTCAAAATTACAAGGCTACGGAGTTGAACATTGGTAGTCGTAAACCCAAAGCTGGATCGGCGGTTTTAAAATAAAATTGAACGTCAGTATACACAGTACCATTCGACTTTTAAAATCGATGCAACTCATCTCTAACATCTCTTCGATAGTCAAAATTGACCCCATTGAAAAAGTTTTCTCCGTTTACTTTACTCTTTCGGATACAACTTAAATTTTTTTTATTTCAATTACTGCTGATTTTAATTTATTTAGTTCAATATAAACACGTTTCATATTCGTAACTATAAATAAAATAAACACGTGACTTCAGATAATTTTTAGAAATATTAATGTGGCGACGTAGACCTCACATGCCGTCGACTTTAGTCATTTTAGTGATTAAAAGGAAATATCGTCTGCAGTTTAAATTGTAATAATGCCTAATACTCTATCTGTGCAAAAAAATATATAATTTAAATGACACTAATTTAAGTTTTTTAACGATTATTTGAAGCGAGGTCGGATTGCCCCCTATGTCTAAATTTAAGAACATTTTCACAAAGGATGCTATAACGTGGGAGATATAACGTTCATGGTTTTAACTGAATTAACCCTTTAATGCAGAAGTTTTATTAAACATTTTTTCATACTGTTTTTCATTATTTTGTATTAATTTTGGTCACATTAAGGAAAAAATATTATATTTAACGTTTTTATAATTTCTAGTTATGAAATAAGGCATGAAACACCGCTGTCTTTTTCTGCGTTAAAGGTGTAGCGTAACTACCACTACGAAAATTAAACATCAATTCACTGGTATATAAGACATGCTAACTTGAATCTCTCACGAGGTACCTTTTGATAGATTGCATGGACGGTTGGCATGGTCGATAACTCCGCCCCCACATTGGTGACCCGGACGTGATCTGAACATGCCTACCGTGACAGAAACTCCCACTTCGATATGAACACGCCTATCTGTACAGTAATGCTCACTTCGATATGAACATGCCTACTATGATGGATGGTCCACATTGAATAGTCGACTTGATACTTGTGACTGCGGCATTACTCATCTCCTCGCGCTGTTGCTATTCAGTCTCTATCACACACAACGTCGGCTTACATACACTTGACTGCTTATGGCAACACAGGAAAAATCACGGCTCTTAACCTTAATACAGCTCTCAGGATCAGCAAAAGTATGGTGATCTTAATACAGCTCTCCCAGCTTCTCACAACACAGCAATGAATCAACCAGTGGTATCTTATTCATCGAATTCTATCACAGATAAAATTCTGGTGGGGGAGTACTGTAGTGTATCTACCACTACAAAAATACAATTCCAATTCAGTAGTATATAAGACATGTTAACTCGATTCTATGTTGGGGTACCTTTTCATAGATGAGGGTTAACATGGTCGAATTCTACTCTCCCCACATGATATCACTGGTATATAAGACATGCTAACTTGAATCTCTCACGGGGTACCTTTTGATAGATGACGGTTGGCATGGTCGATAACTCCGCCTCCACAAAGGTAAAATCTTCCAAACACGGCTCACTTTTAATTTGCTCGCTTCCAAATTTCAAATCCTATTTATTTTTATTTTTTTCAGAATTGTACTTATTTGAAGTTATATTGATTTAAAAGAAACAGTTATACATCATTGAAATTTATTTAAATAACAAAATCAATTTTTGAAAAATTTTTAGAATATGAATGGAAAAAAAAAATTTAACTACTTTTTT
This sequence comes from Parasteatoda lunata, assembly GCA_949128135.1. Classification (NCBI taxonomy): domain Eukaryota; kingdom Metazoa; phylum Arthropoda; class Arachnida; order Araneae; family Theridiidae; genus Parasteatoda; species Parasteatoda lunata. Next base: position 73,955,518 of record OX421978.1, on the reverse strand, counting down.
CGGATTTTATATTTTATTACATATATTATTTCGATAATCTGACAAATTTTTTAAGTAACTATTATATTTTTTTTAATAAATTAAATATACCAAAATATATTTTTGCTTGTACTTAGAGCGTCAGAAGAAAAAAAATGAATTCATATAAACCAAGAGTAAGTTACGAAGATTGAAATGCCTAGATTGAAAAGCATGAAATCGCAATGACATGGTGTAACAAATCAAGCTACGATTAAATAAACTTTTTTTCTTCTTTTTTTTTTATAAAAACAGATTTATTTGACAACCTCACATAAACTAAGGAAAATTAAATTAAAATACCACTAAATTAAAACCCAAAGTAAGTGGAACTTTGAAAAACCAGTAATGGGTTAGGATGTGAACCTTAAATTCAAAACAAAAACTATTCCCATCAAAAATCAACAATTGTTTGATGTTCCATACATTGTCTCTTTCTTTTATTTTTTAATTTGTGTTTCTATATGTTTTTTTTTTTTTTTTTTTTTTTTTTAAGTTAGCCAAATATTTTTTGAGATATTTAGACTTTATACAGGGTTACTTTTCCTCTCCATGACAGCAACTAATCCTGCCGTTATTTGTTTACAATTTGATTTTTCGAAGGTAAAAAAATAAAGCGTTTTAAAACTTCATAGTTCACTCTTGGTTTATCCATCACCTACTACAGTGTTTCCCAAAGTGTGGTACGCGTACCCCCAGGGGTACGGGAACAGTTAAGCAGGGGTACGCGTTCTCATGCGAAATCTCTTACAACAAGCGAAAATTTCAAAAAATTTATTTAAAAACAAAGCTAGCCATGAAAATTTACGATTACGTATTTTTCTATTGGCTATTGTTTGCACAGTTAACAGTTAATAATGAGTGGTGTCAACAGCCAGTTGTGATTTTTAACTTTTATGCAATTTTTTTAACAGTAAAAAAGACATTCATTTTTTAATTAGGGGTACACAACATTACGAAAAATTTAGAAAGGGTACACAAAAGTCATAAGTTTGGGAAACACTGACCTACTACATCAGAAAGCCTCCACAGTAGTCTGCGCAGATTATTTAAAAAGCGAACCACTTGTGCGCATGAACCCAAATTCTATTTTAAAAGTAATTGAGAGAAATGTATCATATATATTTGAGAATTGAATATGTAGTGGTTGACAAGTCAATACGACAAACCAATCATATTTATAAATTAAACAAATTTTTAGACAAATATTTGCTACCACTTTCTAATTTTTAATAGATTTTCTATTAAATGGCTCTTTTGTAACCTAGTTTACCTTCATAGTGGTCTGATTAGACTACCTATAAAAAAAACCGTGTGGAGGCTTTCAGTTATAGGAGGCGTTGGTTTATCTCAACTCAATTGTTTTCATTACTTTAAATTTTAAATTACTTATGAAATTGAAAAAGAATTATCCTGAATATTTTTTTTCCGTTTAAAAAAAACTTTTAAGTTACAATTTTATTAAATATCTTTTTAGGTGATGTAACAGTGGCCGCTCGATCCGATCTCCGTTTAGAACGATCACTTGTGAACATGACCAAGCAAAGCGGGGAGAAAGTGAATATGCGCTGCGATGTGAAAGGACAAGGTCCTGTATACTTCAGATGGTACAAGAACGAAGCGCCAGTTGAAGAAGAAAAAGGTCGTGTAGAAATAAAGAAATATAATCCTGGCAACGGTCGTGTGGGTTCGAGATTAAGAATTTGGAATCTCGACATTCATGACACAGGATATTATAAATGTGAAGCCCATGCTGGTGCAGAGGCTTCTGTTATGGGAGATTCTGATGGTCCAAGCCATCTGCCTAGGGTGGAGTCTACGGGGATTCTGAAAGTTGTTGCAGGTACTTGCTTTAACCAATTCTTATGATATGTAGTAATATTTTCATAAATTTTGTCGCAGGTTGTTTGGAAAATTGACTTTGACATTAGTTAAAGTAAAAGACACAAACTGGATCACTTAATGTATGATTTTAATCCAATCACATAACTTACTGGAACCTGAACTAAGCTCCGAGTTCTAAGTCGTATTGTAAAGTGCGATGAACTAAGCAAATATCAACAGACAGTTATAACTTTTGAGGAAGAGAGTATTTATTTTTATAGAAAATGACACTTTGACCATTTTTAGGTAAAGTTACCACTGAGCTTCAAAGCGTGTGGCGCCATTTTTAGGAATGACATTTTCAGAAAATACTGCCGTCCAAAAAATATAGTTTTCCCCTTTCAAGTTTGGAATATTAATTTCTAATTTCATTAATTTCCTTGTAACGTTACCATTCAGTGGCATTTTCATCAAAAAATTGAGATTTACTGGCATTTTTAAATGAAATTATACGTTCTTCAACTCCAAGATATTTGGCAATACTTTGAAACTCGACTCTTGTCAAAAATAATGATTAGTAAAAAAAAGTAAAAAAAAAAAAAAAAAAAAAAAACAATTTTGTGATGCAAATGTGCTAAATTAAAGTCTAAAGATTCCTTTGAAACGTTAGAATTCGGTCTTATAATTATCTAAAGTACGAGATTTCGATTACCAATTGCAAACAAAAATACGCACCAATTCTCAAGTACCCTATTTTAAAAAGTGATTATTGTAAATATGTAAATACTCCAAATATATAGGTTCACTATGCAAAAGTATAAAATGAAAAGTCTGAGGTAAAAAGTCTGCCTTCCATTACCTGAAACTTCATTCCCATGCAAAATTTTAAATCCTAAACACGAGATTTCGTCTGCCAATTACAGATGAACTCCAAAATGAATAGTTTCCAGGAAACTTTAATGCAAACTAAGCCTAGTATTTGATGATATAAGAACTTCATTTGCTTCAAAAAAAATATGAAGATGTTAATAAAAGTTTAAATGATTCGAGAACTCAAAAGCAGGCGCCCAATTTCAAGACGACTCGATAGACATAAATGAGGAAAACAAAATTAATTTGATACATAAAAAGTAAAATTGCCAACGGAGACACAGAAAATAATGGTGAAACACAAAACTAAAAAATACACGGTAGCCGAAAATGAAGCAAAAATAACAGTGAAAAAAACAAATCAAAAAAGAACGCAGCAGTCAAGAGAGGCAATTAAGGGAAAATTCGCTTCCTTGCACTATGGAGAGGTAATGAAAAACTCATGTCGTTAACAAGGGAATCGGTATTCATATGAGTGAAACAATATTCCAGGGCATCAAGATGGACTGAAATGGCAGGGTTGGAAGGAATGTTTGCATTATCGAAATCGAATTTATGTCTAAGATTCCAACAACGCACGACAATTGATGATTTACCGCACTTTCTTAATAGACATTTCTGTCGTGGTTCTTAAATCAAAATTTTAAAGTGTCCGATGTTAGCCAAGGTCTTATTTGAGGCAAATGAAGTTCTTATATCATCAAGTACATATATCTGCTTCAGTTTCTTAGGATTATTCATTTAATAAACCTAGTACCTTTTTTTTCCAACGTGTCTTTTTATTTCTTTATCTTATAAAAAGGATATGTATATCCAATATAGATGATCCGTAACATTTTATAACTCTGCTGGTAATTTTTACAATGCATCCACCCAATTTATAACTCTTATCTAGAGGCCATCAAACAATGTTGTAAGGCGAGTCCTTAAGTTTTATGGATCCGACCGATCCAATTATGTTAGCCTGTCTATCCATCCACATTGTATATCTTCTATTATGATGAGGCAACCTTGATTAACAGCATTGTTGGCCCCGGAGTTTGGGATCATGCAGTGAATAAATTCATTAATCTTGCAGTGGATAATCTAAGAAATTATTAGGTGTAGTAAATCTTCGTTAAATCCATTAGATCTTGTCCTATTTTGCATCTTGCTCATGAACTGTCTGTTTCTACAATAGTTCTGCGAGATAGGTCTTAATACACTAACTGTTCAAGGAATTATTATTATTAATTTTTTCTTTCTTTTTTTTGGCAGCCTTAGATCTTTCATGTCAACTTTCCCCCGAATAACTGTGGGATATTATAACATTTTGTCGAAAAGTTATGAATGTCTTATTTTTCATTAAACCTATTAGATCTTGTTCAATTGGATGTTTTTTTTTTTACTATCTATTAGTACAAAAGTCTTACCCGATTGATTTATCTTACTAGTTAATATACAGTACCAGGACTGCCTTTTTGGCAAGGACTTTGACATGCCACCCCAAATTAACGTTCTAATATATATATATATATATATATATATATATATATATATATATATATATATATATATATATATGGGTGATTCTCACGAAATATGAAAATTCGGACCAAAAAATTTCTTCCAATTTAAAGTCGTCAAAATAATCTAAAATTTTTTTTGTATACTTCTTTAGTTACACTTATTAATATCTTACAGACAGCAGTGTAGTTAATTGACATTTGCTCGGGGAAAAAAAATAATATTGAAATTCACCAAATCTTGAATGCCCGGAAAATGACATATTAGCTTAGAAGTTTAAAAGAAATTCATTTTAAGTTAAAAATAAGTAACTCAACTTAAGCCTCTATGTTAGTTGGACCATAAATTGCTTAAATTAATTCTTTTTATCCACTGTAGAAAGAATCAAAAAAAATTTTGTTGCTGATATGTACTGAATAAAATTGTGGGTAATAATCAATCATTAAATAAGTAAATAACTTTGATTACATCCAAGCATATTACAATCATACATAAACTTGGTATTAGGTTAATATTTGCTTTCCTTCCTTACAGTATTAGCAGTTTGGCATTCATAAGCCAGGAAAATAACAGCCAGGATAATTCGCCATTTTATAGCATATAACTTTACTTTAATTAAATATTTTGGCCTAAGACGTTTATATTCTGTAGAAAACAACAGGATTTCTTAAAATAACTCAGATAAATCTATGTAGTTTATGTTATTAATGGTTTCAAGAAGCCAGGAAAATGACAACATAAAAACCTATTCACCATGAAAAATTTTTTGAAATAGATTTTGAACCCGAAAATTGGTTCTTTATTCATGCAACAAGACATGTTCATGTAGGAAGGGTATCTAATCAATCTATTAACATAAGATATTGATTGCTGGCTCTATTTTGGTTATAAACCACAAAATAAAAGTAGCCAGGAAAATGACAGATTTTCTTGGGACAAACAAATTATTGACAGAAAAAAATTAATTTAAACGAAGTTTTTGTAAATAATTCTCTCTGCGTATATTCTAGAAATGTTTACACCGGTTGAGATAAAAAAAAAAATAAGATATTGAAAAATTTATAGGAGGTTTTGAAGCTAGTTATTATTGGAAACATTGTTTGGGACATACCAGGAAAATGACATTTTGAAGTTCAAATAAATTTTTTAACTGTACAAAACAGTCATTGCTAGTGCAAAGTTATTTTAAAATGCTAACAGCAATGCTATTTATTAAATTTTTTTTTTTTTAAAAAGTTCTTTTAGTATAATAGTATTAGATCTTGGAGCAAGGGACAGTGAATTGTCATATTTCGTGAGAATCACCCATATATATATATATATATATATATATAAGTATTTTACCTCAGAAGTAGTGAGATTGTTGTAGATATCATCCAAAATTAAATTATTAAATTAAACTTATTATTTAATAGATTATTGATTCACTTAAGTGGTAAATGAGTAGTTTTATTGACAATAATAAAGCTAATTAGACGGTTGGAGACCACCGGTTGTTTAAGCAGTAATTAATTAAAAGTAGTTAAATAATAGTAGTTGTAGCAGTTTTTTAATAGCAGTAAAAACAAGTTTAATTAAGCTCTTGTTGCGAGATATTTTTGTTCTATAACATTAGTAGTAAAAGTAGTTTAATAATTTTAGCTAGTAGTTAGGTTGATTAAGCAGAAGTAGCAAACTATTTTCGTCTCTAGTAGTTTATTAATAGTAGTAGCAGTAGTAGTTAAGTAGTTGCAGCGTGCTTTTTTCGTTCTGTTACAGTAGGATAACAATAATAGTAGTAGTTAACAATAATAAGTAGTAGTTAGGTTTATTAAGCAGTAGTGGCAAGCTGTCTTCGTTCTATAAAAGTAGTAGTAATTAATTAATAATACTAGCAGTGTTAGCTACATTGATTCAGCAGTAGTAGCGAGATGTTTTCGTTCTAAAATAGTAGTAGTAGTTTATTACTAGTTTGGTTAATTAAGTAAAACTAGTTTATGAACAGTAGTAGCAGTAGTACTTAGCTGTTTTCATTCTATACTTTATAAAACATTTCTTGAGTATAAAAAGAAATGTCTCGACATTAAAATCTGAATAGTTATTTTTCTTTGCAATTATAGATCAGTTTCAAAATTTCCTATTTCCTTGATTAGTATTTTGACGGTTATTTTTTAAGCTCTTGCATTTATTCATAGTAATCCCTTCCCTTTATTTTTTTCACTCAAAAAAAAAAAGTTGAGCATGTGAGGCGTGGTTTATTTTTATATTCATTTTTGTGACTTAACATGGAGTGACGTCTTAAGACGTTTCGAAAGAATTCATAATGAAGCAACGTGATCCAGTTCTTTTTCTAAATAATCATTTAAATATCTTCAGAAACCATTTCTCTCATTAAACATTAATATTTTTCTCTCTTCTAAAAAAATCACGGATGAGAAATACTTTATTAATAAAGATATCAGAGATATCTTTTCTCAAAAAACATTTTTCTAGCATTAATAAATTATCAGCTTTAAAGTATTACTAAAAGCTTAGAAATTTAAAACTTTTTAATGCTTTCAAAATAAGTTTATTAATTTACATTCTTAGTCCCTTAAGCCCCGAACACTACTGTTAAATCCAACTCTAATCTCTATTTGCGATCTGAAAAGAAATTCTTTTTTTTAAAAAATTTTCCTCTTTTCTGTTATGAGTTTATTTCCATGCAAATGAATTGTTGCCAGATTCGAAATTCCATTTAATTTTATTCAAATTGAAAAGATATAACTTAGTCCTTAAAATATCGTTTGCCTATAGTTTTTCAAGAATTTTTTGCGACAAAAACATAAAGTCAATGCGGATTATGTAAATAAGTTGCATTTTCTATGAAAATTGCATTTCGGAATTCGTTTCGGCGTCAAGTTTTAATGAGAAATAAAAGAAAATACCATCACGATCGAAGGAAAAAAAATCTTATCAAAACACAAATGATCTGAATGTGATTGAAATAAGAGATCCTTTATTCATTATCGTCTGTGTTTTTGATATTCTCGTTTTCAATTTATTTATTTTTTTAGGTCGAATTCAACCTCCAGCAACGATTCCAAATTTCCCGCCAGTTTTTCCACATTTCCCTGCTCTTGGTGGAACGTAAGTTCATTTTTTATTTTTACTTACATGATTTAAAATTATTTTTGACATTCTGCCTGCAATAAACTTAATAAATAAAAGCCCACCTTTGAAATTTCAAGCAAAAAAACAAGTTTGTTCGTAACATCTACAGATCGTTACAAAACGAAATCTATTGTAAAAGTTCCATGCATAGAAATTTGCCTTCGTGCAGAACTTTTTGATGGAACTAAGCCGCATTTGCATTACATGGGGCGGAAGACCACTAGAACCTCCCAAAGTTAGCCTGACAGCAAAGGGACTCTAACCCATGATCAGTCTACCACTGAGGATATTTCACGTCAGCACTGTGGTCCGTGCAAGCCGGATGCGGCTTCGTTTCTACCAGCCATCCTTGGAGATTCGAACCCGGTTCACCTTATTGGAAAGCGAACGCTCTATCGAGTCATCGTGGCTCAAAATTATATTTTGGCCGGGATCGGACTAGAGGGACAGATTTCATAGACCTGATTTATCGTTGCAACAACAACATTATATGCAACATAGATATGCAACAACAACATTATTTACTTCGGCAATTATTGAAATGATTTTTAAAGATGCTTGTCAAAACTTTTCTACCCAAGGGAATAAGAAAGCTATAATTTTTAACTAAATGTATTATATTGCCATAAAGAATAATTGAGCCTTTAAAGCTAGCAAAATTTAAACCGCTTAGTTAAAATAATTTTTAGAAAAATACTTCATTTTTTAAAATTAAGTTAACTTAATTTTGGGACTTAAAAATTATTACCAATTATAAAACTTTTTAAGAAATTATAACAAAAAATTATGAACTACGAATTCGGCAAGATGCTTCCGTTGATGAGTCAGTATAATCAATTAAATGAGATGAAAGTCATTGAAATCAATCTAAATTTTCAATTTTTTTCAAATTTATATGGCAAAGGCAAAAGGGGTCAAAAATGTTGGGGGGAAAAGTGTGACACTTCTAGGGTAAAAAAAGTCCCAAAATAGAAAAATCCGGGATTTACTAGTCGCATTCTTTTAAAACTCATATTATCATGTACTTCTCTGTGATACATGTCAGTAAAAAAAATCTCCGCCGGGACCTCTTCCAAAAGATTAATCGGTACTACTATTTCAACAACAAATTAACTTGCAGCTCACATGGTAATGCATAAAAAGCAGGTCTTTCCGGAAACTGTTTAATAATGCAAGAGTGTAGCGTTGAGTAGCGATGATGTAGCGATGAGTTACATTTACTTGTCGTGAAGAAGTTTGTTCCTGAATTAAAAATATCCGGCGCAAAATCAATACTCTTGTATCTACTTATAAAAACATTGCGTAGAACCGAATGTATTAAAAAAAAATTTATTGAATAAAACGTTGAATTAAAAATGTTTTATGAGAAATCAATACTCTGCAATTCAAAGTAGGATGTAATATGAATGTTGTAACTAAATGCATTAAAAAAAAAAAACGCATAATTAAAAATATTCGGTGCAAAATCAATGTTCTGTGATCCGTTGTAGAAAATTGTATGAAACCGAATGTGTTTTTAAAAAGCTAAATTTAAAATATCCTGTGATAAATCAATACTTTATGAACCGTTGTAGAACACTGTATGAAACCAAATGTATTTAAAAAACGCAGGGTTAAAAATATCCGGTTTGAAATCAGTACTCGATGATCCATTGTAGAACATGGTATGAAACCGAATGTATTTTTTAAAACCTACATTTAAAATATCCTGTGATAAATTAATACTTTGCGAACCGTTGTTGAACACTGTATGAAACCAAATGTATTTAAAAGAACGTTAGATTAAATATATGCGTTGGGAAATCAATTCTTAGCAATCTGATGTTGAACATAGTATAAACGTTAAAACCTAATGTATTAAAAAAAAAATGAAAAAATTTTGATACAAAATCAATAATTTGTGATCCGTTGTATAACATTGTAAGAAACCGAATTTATTTTTTCAAAAAGCTAAATTAAAAATATCATGTGCGAAATCAATACTTTGCGATCACTTGTAAAACATAGAGCGTTCTATAAAAATTTGAAAGAAGAAAAAAAAAGCTGGGTTAAAAATTTCCTGAGCGAGATCATTATTTTGTGACCAGTTGTATGAATCCGAATATATTTTTAAAAATTAAATCAAAAATATCCTGTGGAAATCGATGCTTTGAGATACGTTGTGGAAAACTGTGTAAAACTGAATGTAAAAAATAAGTAAAATAAAATAATAACGTTAAATTAAAAAATATTCTGTACGAAACCAATATTCATTAATCCGTTGTGGAGCATTGTATTGTTACGATATCTTTAATTGTATCGTAACTTAGAGTGCCTTCAGTGAACAAGATTGGCGTCAATCGAGGTGAAAAGCAGAACTGCGCAAGCGCATAATAGGATCGGGTTACCAGAAGATAGGTATTAAAATATTCAGTTTTCACATCACTAATCATGCTTCCCGTGTTAAACGAATGGAGAAATTTTCCATTTAGCCTGCGGCGGTAAAAACTTAGTTTCCTCCAATCAGATTTTGTCGGGAGGTTGTCGCCACTCTTGTTCACTGAAGGCACTCTATCGTAACTTAATCTATATTTTAATTTAACTAATTTGAATTTAATATTTATTTTAATACTGCTCTTGTTTAAATGCCTTTTTAACTTCAAGTAGAGAGTTTTAGCGTAAAATTTATTTCCTGTCCTACTCTATTTTTGCAATTTGGCAGGACAATATTTTATGTTTTCTGTCCAACTGTGTAAAAAGTACCAATGAAGGGATTGAGGATCGTCTTTGACCAGTGAGATTTAAGGCGTGCGATGATCGTTTGAGTTCCAATTTTTAATTCAGGATTGGATTAAAACACAGTCGGACCTCTATTTAACGAACTTCCCTTTTGAGAATTTCTCTTATTTTGCGATTTTTTTTTCGAGGGACCAACAACAATTTAGAAATTTCTTTGATAAAATAACTTCCAAATAGCAAAGTGAATTTTCTATTTAACGAACTTTTCTTTGAGATCCACTTTCACTATTTCCCAAAATTGCTCAGAACATTTCAAACTTGCTAATGCATTTTATGGGAAATGACCTTGAATTAATTTTTGAAGCCACTTACCTTTTAGAGAAAGCAGTCAAATCCCTTTCCCTTTTTGTTTGCATTTCAAACGAAAAACTCAGAAAAAATTAACGGATTTCATCAGTAGCAATTAAACCTAAAAACGCATGTGGAAATAAACGTTTAAAATTACTTTTATAATAAAAGCAGCTGTAATTTCATGCATAAATTTAGTTTTTTATTAGTTGAAAATGTATGCACCATGATAGTGTAACATTGGATAATGTTTTGCTCTATTCTTGCTTACCATGCAGATTTCTTTTATGGTAAAGATTTATAAAATAAATAACAGATACTAGTTTACAAGATAAAGGTGTATCAATTGCTATATTAATTATGTCCAGTGTTTATGAATTTAAAACTTGTTTTGTGATGTTTAAGTATTTCAAAAGGTGATTTTCTATTTAACGAACTTTCAATGTAACGAACTTATTATCGGGATTTGGTGACTTCGTTAAATGAAGGTTCGACTATGCTTAAGTTTTGTTTGGACCTTTACTCTTAAAATCAAAAATAATCGAATTTTAATTTTTTAGGGGTGGTTTTTAGAGAACAGTATATGTTTATATATAAACATATTAAAAAAAAAGAAGAAAAAAAAGGAGAAAAGAAAAAGAAAAAAGGAATCGTGAGAGTGTATGGATAGAATTAAGATAGGTAAATAGGTAGAAAATTGAGAGGAAATTGGAGAAGTGATTGTTGAGACGAAAAGTTGATAAAAGTAATGTGCATGTTTTTTTAAAAGAGGAATCAAGTCAATAAAAGGAATTCAGTCACGAAATCTTGAGTACATTTTTTTTAAGATTATTATTTCAAATCTTATTTAAATATTCCAATCGAATCATTTTAAATCTTCAAACGTTTTATTTTAAGAATAATTGTTCATTTAATTTCTTATTACCCACTTAAGATTAACTGTTGTTTGCTTATTATTTATCTTCAATGGATGAATGAAATCCAACAATCCAATTTTAAATAATTATATTAATTTATTTAATATTTCAATTATTGCAAACATGCATTTTGGACTTGAATCCAATTTTCGGCAGACGAATGTATGTACATTCCAATTTATTTATTTATTTATTTTTAGTATTTTTACTTCGTTCCTTTAATTTGATCATCGCCATACTGCACCAATATTTGCTTTTCGTTTCCTCGATTATTTAAATTATCTACACAACATTTTTTCAGCGAAACTATTTTGATAGATAATTGGTATGATAACATGATAAAAAGGATTTATATAAATAAAGATCATAAATCATATTATTCGACAGCAAAATAGTTTATTTGATCAACAAATTGAAATTTAAGAATGAGCCTTTTCATCGAATCGCAAATAAACACCAACAAGGAAATGCAATTATCCACGCGCTTATTTTAAATTGCATACCGAATGATATAAAAACCCCTAAATTAGTAAAATATTTCAATAAATAATAAAGCGCTTCATTATATTTCGCAAAAAGAAATAGTTCCATAAATTTCCTATGATGCATCTTCAATTTATTAATGGCATTTTTATGTTAGCTTAGTAAATTTAGAAAAATCGTTATTTCTCACGGAATCATAATTTTTTTTTTCTTAAAAAAAAACACCAAAACCATCGCCATTTTATTTCTAGTTTTCGAAATTTGCGATATCATTTTTTATGAATAATTAGCCATAAATAATGGATGCAATAAGGCTGAAAAGAATTTTTTAGACAAATTATGCATGGAACTTTTTTGGCGCGATTTAAAAGCAGGAACTGACAATTTTATTTGTTGAGTAATAAAAATTCGGGTGTCTTGTGTTGCTGCAAAAATGGAGAACGGCTTTCGCAAACCAAACAATAATTTGTGTCCCATCTAATGAATTATTCATGCAAGAAACGTTCAATTTTATGTGTAAAAAAATTATTCTTTCGTTTTCTTTTTTTTATTTTTTATGTTGGCGTAGAAAATGGGGTATCATAGCAAAAATAAATTAATTTACTTCTGTTCCATTTTCTTCTTTATTTCTCATTGAAAATAAAAATCTTGTTGACTCATTATCTTTGATCGCCGATTTTGTTTGCTATAAATGCAAACGATATTTCAGGACGAATTTCTATCAAATTGTTCCTGAGGGAATATTATATTGCGCTTAAAATCACCCCTTAAATTGATTTGAAAGGGATTGTTCACAAATTGATTAGTTTCATTTCAATATTGATTCCTCCCTGAGTTATAAATATTATAAATATCATTAAGAAATGTATCTTCAAAAACTCAATCTGAGTGGTGCTAAAAATTATATCTTTAATATGTGTATATAAAAAAATATATACATTGCTTAATATAAATAAAATGGATTGTATATTTAGTATGAATAAAATACAGTAAAGAATGTAAAATATAAGTAAAAGAGGAATATGACTAAGAACATATGAGTGCAAATAAAATACAGACATACATTGTTAAAATAAAATGAAGTAGAATATATTAAAAGCAAATTTGAGATTGCAAAACAATTAGTAATTACTTCTGTTTCTTTTTTATTCTTCATTGGATATAAAAATCTGATCGATTCATTATCTTTGATCGCCGATTTTGTTTGCTATAAACTCAAACGATTTTTTAGGGAGAAATAGTTCCTTAGGGAATATTATATAATCTCCCTTTAAGTTAATTTGCAAGGGATTGTTCAGAAATTGCGTATTTGTTTCTAGCACTTGATTAATAAAAAATGAAATTTTAATTTTTTTTTATTTTTATTATTATATTTTTTTTTAAAGATTTCCGCTGCATCTGTTTCCTTTTAAGCATCGTCATTCTTAAAAAACGATGCTGTTTCGCTGACAGAACATTTTAAAAGAATGAAAGAATGGATTTTTTTATATTTTTTATTTTAATTTTTTTTTTAAATATTGCACGTTAGCAACTCAACGCAGTGAAATGTGAAATACTGCAAAGTGATCCAAAAAATATTCGCTATCTGTTACCAAAAGCACCATGATAATAGGTGAAGCCATTTAAGAAATGTTAAAGAAAATCAACATTTCTGAACGACCTGATGCTGGAAAGTGGTGATTGTTAAAAACCATCCAATAAAAATTTGCAAACTGAAGTCATAAAAAAAAAAAAAAACATGATCCGAATCTTTCTTCTTCTTGAATTATTAGAAAACACACAGACATATTTTCGCGTTTATATATGAAAGATTCCAACTTGCCAATCAACTCGAAAACTAAAGGCTTAATATTTAACAATTGTTTCTAAAGAAAAATTTCCGAAATAGAGGAAATAACCTTTTCTCATTCATCTGGCAGCCGCTTCTGCTGCATTTGCTTCCTTTTCCTAACATCTACACCTTGATGTTGAGATCAAAGGTAAATCGGAAGTCGTCATGGAGAAATCTTCAGAGGAAGGCATTGGCTCACATTGGGCTGTCTGGCCAACTATGATGATGATGATATATACTGTAATAGATCAAAACTATAGTTTCCTATACTATCTTTCAGTTCAGTAAACAACAGCGTCGGAGAACACAGAACTTTTTTCAATATTCAATCTGTGTTCTGACACAGAAGAAGGTTTTTCGTTTACAGAACCGAATATATAGTACATTTGTGTTTAATGCCTTTATTCATGTGTAGTACAAAGTATACCCTTTCTTTATTCGGCTAACATGTCTTATTTTTAAACAAAGTACTTATAATCTGGTTATAACGAATTCAGATATAATGAACACTAGGTTTCAGTGAATTTTTTTTCTGGTCCTATGCTATTTAGCTAGTGACATCTCATACGTTTAAAGTAAACAGCTAAGAAGTGGGTTATTTGTTTGCAGATGGTTAAATAAATGTTATAAAATTTTTAGTCGATGTGGTAAGTTCAAAAGTATATAATTATAAATTCGATTAAAAAAAAAATAATAGCATACACTAAATAAATCAAATTATAAATGAGTAGTTAAAATTAGTTATTTTCCTTTGATGTAGTATCTATCTTTGGAATTCCAAGTGCAACTAGTTCCAAAATTCCAACTGCCCATTATAACTTTATTCAACAAATAAAGAAAATCAAATAGATAAAATCTGAAAAATTCGTTATAAGGGGACAACCACTTTATTATATGGTGAATATTTTTAATGTTGTTTAACATTTCAATGAAAATTTGATTCTTGAGTGAAATTCGCTTTAGAGAGATTTTGCTGTAGGGAGACTATATTGTATTTTTTTAAGTAATAACTTATATCAAATTATGCACTAGAGTAATCATTACCTCCAACTATATCAAATTATGCACTAGAGCAATCATTACTTCCAACTATATCAAATTATGCACTAGAGCAATCATTACCTCCAATTATATATCAAATTATGCACTAGAGCAATCATTACCTCCAACTATATATCAAATTATGCACTAGAGCAATCATTACCTCCAACTATATCAAATTATGCACTAGAGCAATCATTACTTCCAACTATATCAAATTATGCACTAGAGCAATCATTACCTCCAACTATATCAAATTATGCACTACAGCAATCATTACTTCCAACTATATCAAACTATGCACTAGAGCAATCATTACTTCCAACTATATCAAATTATGCACTAGAGCAATCATTACCTCCAACTATATCAAATTATGCACTAGAGCAATCATTACCTCCAACTATATCAAATTATGCACTAGAGCAATCCTTACCTCCAACTATATCAAATTATGCACTAGAGCAATCATTACCTCCAACTATATCAAATTATGCACTAGAGCGATCATTACCTCCAACTATATCAAATTATGCACTAGAGCAATCATTACCTCCAACTATATCAAATTATGCACTAGAGCAATCATTACCTCCAACTATATCAAATTATGCACTAGAGCAATCATTACCTCCAACTATATCAAATTATGCACTAGAGCAATCATTACCTCCAACTATATCAAATTATGCACTAGAGCAATCATTAATTTCCAACTATATTCAAAAAAATACTTTTTAAAGAACTTGGATTATAGTGAACTTATTGCTGTGACTGCAGATGGTTCCTTATAGAGGAGTTGGATTGTATTTATTCCTCTGAAATTTAATACAAATTTTAAACTCGAAATATTTTAATACGTTTCTTATCCTTTCAAAACTACAGCAATAAGAATAATTTCTTTCTATAAATAGAACAACCAAACATCACGTTCCCTCCATAAAACGTCCACCCAATCTCCAGTTAAAAACCATTCCACAGTTTACACGAACTCCAGAAACCATGCTTCAACAACTTCGAATCAATAAGGGTCCTTAATCTTGAAAGCATGTTTGGCGATGTTTATGGGTGGGTTTCTGGCGTTATCATTCACCATAGGATGGCAGGCATATACATAAACCCGCACGCGCCTCTCACGGCTCGTCGGTTTGATGTCTCCGCGTATTTGTCAAAGTTAATTACCATTATTCGCCTGTGGGAATAATCGAGGGCAGCCTTGGGTCCTAGAGCCTTCCCTCCCACCACCTTGGGAGGTGGTATTATTAGCCTAGCACACACACACAGAGAGCCCCTGGAGACAAGCTTTACCAAACTTAAAGCTACTTGAGCGAAATTCAATACTTTTGGGGACTGGACATAAGTTGGCGAATTGATAGGCAGTTGGCGGTTTTAAAACAAATAAGGAGTCTGGAAATGGAAGATCTTTGATAAAATGAAATATTTTTGTGAGTTTGAAGGTGATGAGAGATTCGTCATATTATTCGTCTTAATTTAATAGAGTTATATTCTTACAAAATTAGACAATACTACTTATATGTTATCATAAAACGTAAGAGTACTGAGTTCCAAAGATATGATAATTAAATTTTTCGATGTTATTCTAACAAATGATGCTTATATCTTACTTGGTGTTTATAGTCACTTAAAAGTGATAAGCACTAATGTCTTAGCTAAAATTTATGTTGCAATAATTCAATATTAACTATACGCGATATAAACACCAATGACACCATAATTAAAATTTATGCAGCACTTGTTCAATATTAGCTATCATATCATTTATAAGTGAAATAAGCACTAAAGAGCTCATAATTATAATTTATATAGCAATAGTTCAACCTTAGCTATCACTTCTAAGTGATATAAGCAATAAAAAGGTCATAATTATAATTTGTGTACCAGTAGTTTACTATTAGTTATACTTATATGTGATATAAACACTGAAGACGTCAAAATTAAAATTTATGTAGCAATTGTTCAATATTAGCTATCACTTATAAGTGATATAAGCACTAAAAAGGTCATAATTATAATTTGTGTACCAGTAGTTTACTATTAGTTATACTTATATGTGATATAAACACTGAAGACGTCATAATTAAAATTTATGTAGCAATTGTTCAATATTAGCTATCACTTATAAGTGATATAAGCACTAAAAAGGTCATAATTATAATTTGTGTACCAGTAGTTTACTATTAGTTATACTTATATGTGATATAAACACTGAAGACGTCATAATTAAAATTTATGTAGCAATTGTTCAATATTAGCTATCACTTATAAGTGATATAAGCCCTAAATAAGTCATAATTAAAGTTTATGCAGCGATAGTTCAATATCATCTAATTTACAAATTTAAAAGAAAATAAAACGATTTTAATAGCGTGCTAAAAGTGGATGGTCAATATACCTAGAAGCAACTGTAGGTTTAGTATGCATATGTAGGTTTAGTATGCATACGTAGGTTATGCATATGTAGGTTAGGTATGCATATGTAGGTTTAGGTACAGAGTATCGAAAAACTCTAAACAAAGTTAAATTAAAATCGGGATTGTTCCTTATTTTTTAGCACTATTTCCATGGCGTACTAGTATTTGGCGTACTATTACACTAATATTTCCATGGCGTACTAATATACTCCAATATATGTACGCTCAGATGATTGCAATAAAGCTATTATATTATCTCATTTTAAACAAGCATTTGACAAAAATAAAATAACTTATAAAACAGCACTTTATTTCTTAACAATCCATTTAAATTCTATTCAATCTCTTTCTTTGTATTTCTTACCTTTTTCTTTTTTAAACAGCCATTGATTTTTTTTTTCTTCTAATAAATAAGATAGAGTGCAATTTAATTATTACTTAGAGAAATCGAATATTAATAGGATATAAAACAAGATTAAAACTCCCAAACGTGTCTGTATGGTATAAATTCTATTCTTTCTTTCTTTTTTTTTAATATTATATACATTGCAATTTAGTATTTTTTAACCCACACGACAATTTAAATCGAGTTAACCAGTAAACGTTTTCTAAAGATTAATCGCTTTCTACAGAATTTCTTTAATGCATCAAAATTAATTTGTAACATTAACTCTAATTATGCATAATTTTAGATATTTAATTCCAGTTCAAAAGAGAAAAGGTTTTTTTTTAAGTTAAAAGTTAATTATTAAAATGTAATGTTGAAATAAGAAGAATCTATTTTCTTTAAAAGTTTGAAATTGAAGTGTTATGAAAATTTGATTATAAAAATTTAATTACTCGGTATCGCTTTATATGGAATAAGACATGATGTTTCAACTATTAGCTAACGTATTAAGTTATTTATTTACTGCTTCTATCATTTTATGGGAAGAAGTTATGAAACTGCTATTAATCATTATCATTTTGTGTGAAATAGTTATGAAACTGTAATTTATCATTATCAATTTGTGTGGAGTAGTTATGAAACTGTAGTTAACTATTATCATTTGTGTGGAATAGTTATGAAACTAGTTTATCATTATCATTTTGTGTGGAATAATTATGAAACTGTAATTAACCATTATTATTTTATGAAGAGTAGTTATGAAACTGTAATTTATAATTATCATTTCGTGTAGAATAGTTATGAAACTAATTTATCATTATCATTTTGTGTGGAATAATTATGAAACTGTAATTAACCATTATTATTTTATGAAGAGTAGTTATGAAACTGTAATTTATAATTATTATTTCGTGTAGAATAGTCATGAAACAGTAATTATTCATTATTTTTTTTTTTTTTTTTTTTAATTTTAAGGGCTTTTTTTTAAGAATTTTTATATTCTTAACATTCTAGCTCAGCTTTTAAATATATCTGGTATCATTATATGCATAAATATATCTGGTATCATTATATGCATAAATATATCTGGTATCATTATATGCATAAATCAATCATATATAATAGATGTGTTACGGTGAATAACCGAAATCGGTGGTTGTTGACTATCACATAGTCGCTTTCGTTAATGTCCGAAATATATGCTTGGTCTAGTTAAGTGCTACTGCCTGGTATACATCTGCCAGATATACCCTACTCTGATGTATTTTTAAGGTTCAGTGCCATTGACCGGTATGCCCTACACTAATGTTTTTTAAGGTAACCGGTACTCAGAACACTGATGTTTCTCCCAATCTATCCACAGCAGATATTAAAATATCGAATAAATATAATAACATCAACGAATAAATTAACATCAAATCGGTTATGACAAATATTTCGAACATTCACCAAAGTGACTATGTAATTGTTGACATTCATCAGTGAAAGTCGACATTCTTTTGATTTCGGTCATTCTACGGCAACAGATGTATGATGTAAATTCTCAGTTTATATTATTTACGGTTGATATAAAATTATCAGCATGGGTTCTCGAATATTTTTCTGTTTTAGCGTCATTAATTATGTTCTAAAAATGTTGAAATCTAATAAAATAATTGCAATAAAGATGAGCCAATGTTTCACAAAAACTGAGGGTCACAACTTGCAATCGAAAATATATTTTTTTCTTTTTCATGTTTGAAAATTCAAACTAAAAAAGTTATTTGTAAATTATTTTCAATTTATAAAATAAAACTTAAAAAGAAGTCGTTTTCCGAAAACGGAGTTAACGAGGAAAAAAGTTAAGATGCGCTCGAGGAAAATATTTTGAGAAGTCATTAAGTTTACTGCTTTTCCCCCATTTTGTCCGTGTATTTATTTCAGCTCTTAAAAGACTGAATGCTTTTAAAGTTCTATAAGAGATTTATCGATTTTGACAAGTTTCGGAAATGCAACTTTTAGGAAAACCTTTCGAACTTTCATAAACTTTCAAAGAAATTACTCGTCTGTTTTCTTTTAAAATCGAACTTTTAGGAAAGAAAAAAAAGCTTTAAAATTTCATTTTATTTTTCAAAGAAAACAGGAAAATGCCGATAAAATATTTTCTCGTTGTTAGTTTTGACTTTATTTCCGCATTTAATCACTTTAAAACACCATTTGGTTAGTATAGTAGGGAGAATCTTATCTAACAATCTTTAGTATATTTCTTTATAAAAAAATATTTGCTTTAAATAGACCGAATTTTTTTATTTTGTCATCACAATAATCACATATATTTAAAAGATATTCCCTTTTGGAATTTTTTTTTTTTTTTTTTAATTCAGTCAAATATTTTGAGTTATAGTCAAATATTTTGAGGAATTTTTATTTTTTTGTTAGTTATAAAGATCTTAAACACATAAACTTATAATCACTATCCCGTTACGGGTACTTCATATTTGTTACTGTTTGTGTTGTTTGTGAAAAAAAGTTTTTTTTATAAAAAAACTGAACAGTTATTTATATAGCTTATGATACGTTACAACGCCAATCATTTTCCTCTTATAATTGTTGTACATTGTTTTTTGGCTTGCGCTGTTATTAAAACAATATATCTATCCATCTTACTCTCTCTCGTTATATATATATATGTAATACAAAAATTATAATACTTTTGTATTAGTAAAAGAATTAAAACTCTTTCGTTTCATAAAATGTTTTTGTTAAAGAATAAGTGTAGAGATATTCTATTTTGAGAATTCAAGGCTGAAAATATGCATTGAATTATAATTAGATTTATATTTCAAAAGAGGAGTTATTTTAGTTATTTTTAGAATCTTTCCCTCTTTCGCTTCCATGTTAGGAAGCATTAAATGATTTCCCTTAATGTGTAGGAATACAAAGAATGCAAAGACTGAGCCTTTTCACCTATCTCTGTGTTAGTATAAAATGCGAGAGCAATGGTTTTCGCATGTCTCTTTCAACATGATGTGTTCCATGTAAGATCTGCCGGAACCATCAGGACTTTAGTCCACACACCCTTCCTTGTGGAGTGGGGATGTGAACTGTTATAGCCACTAGCCTTCATTTCAATAAACCTTTATAGAGAGTATTATGGCTTACGACTGATTTATTAAAGCTGAATACACCCATGATATCAGGGATGTTGCCCCGATATTATATATATATATATATATATATATATATATATGCGCAGTATTATGGTTCTATTTAACGCTCTAGTTAGATTGCTACAAATTTGCTTGATAATACGGGTCTAAAAATTTTATAATCCCGTAAAGTTTAACTTAGCTCACGAAAATTGCTGCTTTCTATTGAATTTTACACGAACATTGCACTTGAACAGTATAGCATTAGATCTATATTAGTCTTATATAATATAAATTTAGTTAAGTTTGTAAAAGATAATGGGTTACATATGCTTTCAGTAATATGGTACATTTTTGTCCAGTTATATGATTCTATTTAACACAGCCCTTAGATAGCTGTGAATTCGCACTATAATATGGATCAAGAAATTCTTTAAGTCCATATAGTTCGACTTGACACCTTACGAACAGAACTGCAAATTTGCATGGTAATCTAGATTTTTAACAGTGCACTGTACTTACTATTGTTATCAACTGTTCAAATAAGTCAGTGTTCTTCACAGTTAAATTTTAAATTGCAAAAATTGTTCAGCTTGTTATTTCACTATGGTTGCTGCAACTTAATACGATAATTTCAACATTCTCTAATTCTGTCAAGTGTATATGGCATTTTATTTTATTCAGTATTTAAATACATCCTATTTTTGTCATAAATTTTTATGTTGAAAGTATTTTCAAATTTAAATTAAAATATTTCTGAAAGGTTTAACTTTTACTACATTTTTATCACTGCTTAAAATTTTAGTGGCCCTTCCTTTGAAAATAAGACGCTGTTCAGAATTCAACGTGTCACTGATTCCAGGGACAAATCCAATTCAAGGTGTAGTGCGAGTCTTCAATAAAAATCGAATTTTAAAACTGCTTCTCATTTTAAACCTGTAGATATAAACAAACATTACTTCCCTTCTCTTCAACATTTATGTATCGTACGCTTCAAGATAACTAAAGAGAATCCCCGATTGAATTTTTAGATCTTACTTTATGACCACATTTACCAGACGGAGAGAAAAGACGGCAGTAAATTTAGGGAGAATTGGAATTTCCGAGATATTTATTAGAAAAGTTGTTGCGCAGTTTACGAGCGGCTAACTCCGACTGCTGTAACCGTAACGGGGTCCACTTGCAGCTCACATACTTCCATTTTCTCGCCCAACTGCATTTTGTAGGTACAGCCTTGGCGCAATAAAATGTAAGGAGACCGGATGAATTGGGCAGTAAAGTCCAAACCATTGTATTCTTGATCATCTAAGTTTGGCTACCTGTCGCTGTGTTTGGCTTTGTAGAGAATCATAATTTGAAATGGAAGCAAGTACTTAATGTTTTCTTTTTATGAAAACCATGAAAACTATGTATTCTCATAAAAGTAGCTTTGGGTCTGTAATATATTTTATTAAAACAAATCTTTAATGTAGTGGGAAATTCATCAAAAAGAATCGAAACATCAATAAAATTTCCATCTGTAACAGTGTGCTCATATTTAAATTGAATTTTGGGATAACAATTTAGTCCGGGGATAAAATCGCCATAATAATCGTGAACAATATCTTACCGATACAAAATATCAAATTGCAAACTTCATCATTGTTCCGATTATTGTAAAATGTTTACATCTTGCCCTTGGGA
Organism: Parasteatoda lunata; assembly: GCA_949128135.1. NCBI lineage: Eukaryota > Metazoa > Arthropoda > Arachnida > Araneae > Theridiidae > Parasteatoda > Parasteatoda lunata. The sequence continues at coordinate 73,933,199 of OX421978.1, read as the reverse complement.
TTAGATTTTCTTTTTACCATGACAATTAATCCCCTTTAAGAATTTGTCCGTGGAAAATTTTACATGCATGAAATTTAGTCCAAACAAGATTTTAACTTCACAGGAATTTGCTCGCGAATGATTTTTTGTCCATGTGAAATTCTGTCCGAGTAAAATCCTCGAAATCCTGACCAAATGACAGTTTTCATCACTATTTTTCAATGATGTGACACTGCTTTCCATTATTCTGTCTAAAAAACATCGACGAACTCCTGTCCATGCTGCACTTTTCTTCACTCATCTTGCTATGATTGCTCACCATGATTCTGTTCGAACAAGTTCTTGAGATCCTGTCCACTTGAAACTTTTCATCGCTATCTTGTCCTGACGCGGCACTTCTTACCATGATTCCGTTCGAGCAAGTCCTCGAGTTCTTGTCGACTTGACATTTTTCGTCCCGATCTTGTCTGGACATGACGCTTCTCATCCTGATTCTGTTCGAGCAAGTCCTCGAGTCTTATCAAAGGATCACTTTCCCTCGCTATCTTGTCCTAACTTGAGACTTCTCACCATGATCCCGTTCGAGCAAGTACTTGGCATCCTGTCTACCTGACAATTTTCGTCGCTATCTCGTCTGGACATGACACTTCTCGATATGATTCCGTTCGAGCAAGTTCTCGAGATCCTGCCCACCTGTCAATTTTCATCGCTATCTCGTCCTGACATAACACTTCTCAACCTGATTCTGTTCGAGAAAGTCCTCGAGATCTTGTCAACGGATCACTTTTCATCGCCATCTTGTCCGGGTTTGAGACATTTCACTCACCATGATTCCGTTCGAGCTAGTCCTCGAGTTCCTGTCCACCTGACAATTTCCATCGCTATCTCGTCCTGACATAACATTTCTCATCCTGATTCTGTTCTAGCAAGTCCTCGAGATCTTGTCAACGGATCACTTTTCATCGCCATCTCGTCCTGGTTTGAGACATTTCACTCACCATGATTCCGTTCGAGCTAGTCCTCGAGTTCCTGTCCACCTGACAATTTTCATCGCTATCTTGTCCTGACATAACACTTCTCATCCTGATTCTGTTCGAGCAAGTCCTCGAGATCTTGTCAACGGATGTTCATCGCCATCTTGTCCTGGCTTGACACTACTCAACACGATTCCGTTCGAGCAAGTACTCGAGACATATGACAATTTTCAGTGCTATCTTGCTCTGACGTGACATTGCTCACCATTAATCTATCTAAGAATTCTTAAATTTTAAAAACATTTATTGAGTATATATATTTTTGTTCTATTTAAAGTTTTAGAACACTTTTAAATAAAAATAAATGTTTCATTACCTAACAATGTCTAACAATTTGATAAATGTCTTTGTAGGGCAATAAGCATTTCTACTCATATTTAAGAAGGGGAAAAAATAGAACTCTTTGCCAAATTTCAAGATATTTCTACAACTTAAACATTCCACGAATTTAATTTCATAATATGAACCGAACGTCTCCTCAATCCTCATTTTCTGCTTGATGGATCATTCATAAATATACATTCAACTTGCAGAATTTATTTTAATATCCAGAAAAGCAAACATTGCCTCAAATATAAACAGAGCTCCTGACATATCTCCTTTAGAATATTGTTTTTTTTTTTTTCTATCCTATGTTTCGTAACTTTTCCGTTGCAAATTCTCTGCAAAAAAAATGAAGAAGCTTGATCTCGATACTTCCAACCATTATTTTTTTGGGAAAATTTTGACACCGAGCCAGGTCTCTCGGTGGAATTTTGATGTTTATCCTCAAAGACCAATCCCTCTCTGCTTTCGAGTGCTTATATCGTGCTCTAAAGTGGCTTGGCTTTCAATCGATATACCGACAAGCCTTTTGTGACCCCTTCCTCGTTTATTAAAGTTCGGTTTTTCCTTTTTTTACGCATGTTTAATCAAAGTTCGATGTTAAAAAAGTAGTTCTAATTATCTCGTTCTTCTTATCTAATGCTCTTTTTTCTCAACGAGTGACCTCAAAATTATATTTTTTTTTTACATCGATATTAATTTAGGGCAAAATTAATGATCGCCACTTTTTTTGAAAAAAATGCACCCATATACTTTTATTATTATTATTTTAATAGGTACGGAATTATTATGAATATTTTGAAAATTACTTTATTTCCCTGTTTGTTTCTTAAAACATTTTCTTCATCTTAGAAATGAATCTTGTAGTGTTTACCATATTTTGATTAATGCTCCAAAAATATTCTATACATTATTAATGTCTACAGTTTTTTTTTTTTTTTTTTTTTTTTCTTGTTAGTTATTAAAAATTTTTATGTTTTAGTGACCACTGTTAAAAAAACCACAAGGGACCGCTAATCGGAAGCAAAATTTGCTCTTTAGATTTTAGTATATATTTTTGTTTTCAAGATTATATTTTTCTTCCTAGTATGCCTAACTGCCTTTTCCCCCTCAACTTTTCATACCTGGATATTTATATTTAAATATGTACTTTTCTCTAAAATTCGTCTAACAAACTAACAGTTTTATCTTAAAAATTTGAATAAATATAAAGTGTACGAAATTTATTACCATTATCCTTAAATTATAATGTATAAATATATATAGGACTTGTAGCTAGACTAATATGTTTTTAAATTTATGCTTTTTCATCAGTTTGAAGAAACAGTAACTGACTGACTATTGTTTTGACTGCAACTCAAACGAATTAAAAACAATTGTTCTGAAAAACTACCTTTAAAAAATTTAATATTTTTTTTCCATATAAAAAATATTTTTCATCCTTTCACCTCTATCTTTAAAATATATAAAATATCTATTGAACTTGTCATTCAAAAAATATTGGGTTATTGCGCAAGTTAGTTAGTTGCTAGGTCTGAGTTGTATTCAACTAACTGAAGTCTGTAGTTAGATCTGAGTAATAGTCAACTAGCTGAAGTCTGTAGCTAGGTCTGAGTTGTACTCAACTAGCTGAGGTCTGAAACTGGGTCTGAGTTGTATTTAACTAGCTGAGATCTGAAACTAGGTCTGAGTTGTACTTAACTAGCTGAAGTCTGTAGCTAGGTCTGAGTTGTACTCAACTAGCTGAGATCTGAAACTGGGTCTGAGTTGTGTTTAACTAGCTGAGATCTGAAACTAGGTCTGAGTTGTACTTAACTAGCTGAAGTCTGTAGCTAGGTCTGAGTTGTACTCAACTAGCTGAGATCTGAAACTGGGTCTGAGTTGTATTGAACTAGCTGAGGTCTGAAGCTAGACCTGAGTTGTACTCAAAGAATTCCATTTATATGTCGCGTAGGATTACAGCAAAAGAACTTTTTACACTCTTCTACCACGTGGCCGAATAATTGCTGTGAATAACTTCTCTGATTAACTAATGGAACTTAATGTTTAATTCGAATCAAAAGGGGAAAATTTTCTCAGTCAAAAAAGCTATAAACATTTCAATAATTGACTGATTACAGATGTTGTAGCTACTACAGATGATGTAGATATATTGCAGACTCCCCGAGTTCTACATTTATTATACATTTATTATACATTTTTTATACCGAGTTATACAGACACCATTATGAGAAATAGTGCCATTTACTTTTTAGTAATCGGTTAATACTACAATAACAATATCAATTAAATAACGTTTTTTATGCGCATAAACTTTACTTGGTGACTAAACTATCCAATATCCCATCCACCCGCTTTCTTGCAACCCTGAAGGAAATATAGGCCAAATAATGGCCTCCATAACCATTCTGCCATCTTACTTCTGTGCTATTTGCCATAGCTCCCCCTACATACCACCCATTTTTTTCCCCTTTCAATTTCTTTTCTTTATCAAGACGAAAGAGGGGCCCCCCAACACTTTTCTTATAAAAGGGTCCCGATAAATCAGGATCTCGGCTTCATTTTGGACACCTTCCTGAATGATTTCGGTCTCCTTTATTGAGCCTTTATTTACCCTCCTGAGTGTTGGCGAGATAACGAATGGAAAATATTTCGGTCTCCAAGGTGCAAGTAGAAAGAGAAAAGAATACGCGGTCTTGAGATATTGTGTCTGACGGCTGCTGCCTTGGCTTAAAAGCACCTCTTAAACGAATGAGAATGGAAAACTTCTTCTCTATAGAATAGAGCTCCTTCTTTCTTGCTTTACCATTTAATAGAATTAATTTGCGTTGAAGACTCTTTCTCGCTATGAGGGCTTTTATTTCTTAACATGTACGTGATTTATTTTATTTTATTTTAAATTGAACTGTTTTTAAAATAACCATTACCATTTAATCGAATCTTAAGGCTGTTTTTCCGTTAAGGCTCCATCGTAATATGAAATGATGCTTTTTTGTGAATGATTTGTTATTTTTATAACTGCTGTGAGTTTGCAACTGTTGCTCATAACTGTTGGGTTAAGTTTAGCATATCTAAATCCAGGACCATCTACTCTTGTTTTGAAAATGACGCAGAACGTCAATATGGAGAGAAGCCTCAGTTATGTGAAAATGGAAAACGCTTGTGGTCTAATTTTTTTTTTTTTTTTCTAATATTTAAAAACTTATTCCAATGCTGCATTATCTGATCTCATAAAAATTTGTAAAAATTGAGAATAAAGGAATTGATTTTAATAATTTTTATCCAGGTGGAAAAATATCGATAATTGGTGATTTTTTAAAAAAAGTTTAATAACTCTTAAAATATTTAAGTTATTTGTCTGTGCTAAATCCCAGATGATTCTTAATGACAAGATTATATATATAATTTAAATTAAAAACATCGCATTGCTGTGAGTGTAAGGCACTTAAACTGCAGCTTTTTTATTTTCCTTGGCGACAGAGCATCGAATAACAGCTTTAATTTACTTCACATTACTTTACGTTCATTGCAATTTACTAAACTTTATTTGCGTTGATTCTCTTTCACGTTATGAGTGTTAAGAGTTTTTTTTATCGAATAAGTTCGAGAGTTTATTTCATTGAACTAGTCAGGTTTTTTTTTTTTTTTAAAGTAAAAAGAGTAATCTGAAGTTATTTTAAATTTAAACTTTTACAATGAAATATTATTGTGGTGATTTGAAGATGTAGAATTATTTTTCTCCATTTTCAGAATTGCTTGTTGAAGATAATCCGTGATTCTTCCGGCTATGCTGTTCATTTAATAAGAAGAACTCTGATATAAATATAAAAATTTACTCAGGGTTAAATTATATTCAATTTAATGTAATATCGTGTATTTGATTTTAGACAGAGAAAGTATAATAAGGGACGATAAGGGACTAAAGTATAATAAGTATAATTTTGAGAAATAGCGCTTTCAATCTTTAGAAACTTAATGAATTTTTCAGTAAAATTAAAGCAATGAAATACTGCGGTTAGTTTGGATAAGAAATTAAATAATGCACATCTATCTGTTTTTATATTTTTCAAAATTCATTTTTATTATACTTTAAACCGATATACAGTCCCTGGCCAAATTAATAGACACACTATAAGATTCTATGTAAAATCTTAATTATAAGGTGATACTATACAGCTATATTTTTTTTACGCGCTGGAAACGGGTTTGCACTTGTTTATCTTCGTGTATCAATTGGTTAATTTAGACGATATATAATGTAAATTCGACAATTGGATAAATTAGACGATATATTATATAAATATAGAATATTTATTATATCAGGTCTTATATTGGTATATTATAATAATTAGACCAAATTATTAGACGCACTGTAGTTTTTTAAAAATTACATGTTTTACACGAGTTTATATGCAATATTTTAATATTTAGATATAAATGTAATGGGTTTTTATTCTGGAGATTTTTATATACTTCCTATTCGTATTATTTTTTAACGTATTGCATTACAATGTTAACCAATTGATACACGAACATAAATAAGTGTAAACCGGTTTCAGTCTCATAAAAACAATAATGCTGTATAGTATCACCTGATAATTAAAGTTTTGCATAGAATCTTATAGTGCGTCTAATAATTTGGCCAGGGATTGTAAACTTCTTGATTAGAAACTTATTCGCTTCACAAATATACAAATTGGAATTAGTAGTCGATATGTTTTAAGCTCTCAAAAACGGGTGCTTATTTTCTAAATGTATTGCATATAGCTGAAACATTCCTTTTTCGCTGAAAAATTCCAATGAAATTCTAGAATGCGTCACACTATATATCCCTTACTCTAATCGCTGAGCGAAATTGCATTTTAAAAGTTTCGAAAGACACTGCTGATAACAATAAATATCCAGCATAGGTTAATTTGGAATAATTCATTGAAGATGATTAAAAAATCGTATTTAGTATTCCATCTTCACCCCTTTGTCAGTTGAGTTCGATCGGGATCTTAAACATGAACGTTTAAAAAAGAAAATGCAAATTTAGAGTTTTTACTTTTTCTCGATCACTTATTCGAATGAAAATATTTCCATCGATTCCAGCTATTTTCGCGTTTTTCGATCAAAAGGTAAACAAAGGAATAAATACAGAACTCTATCAGTGAACCAGCACGTGACCAATTTTACTTGAAAAACCAATACATCTATCAAAAAAGGAAATGAGTTTTCTCTCTCGGGGAAATCATTAAGCTAATGGTGCGCACTCACTATTGTATTCAGTACGATTAGTCCTCTAAGAATAATGCAAAATTCGAGAAAAAGCGTTCGTAAATACAGCTTTGTAAACTATTTTGATATTATTTGAAAAGTCAGCGTTCGTTTTTCTTGAATAGTATGCTCATAACTTTTATAAAGGGGAGGTAGTCATGACAACGTATATAAAAAAGACTTAAATAACTGATTGAACGAAATGCACCCTGTGTAATCTGACTTATAATATTTATAATACATGCTTTTTGAAATTTATTTTAATATATGAAGTTGTTGAATAAACGCTCTTTTTTAAAAATTTATTTATTAAGCTACGTCGGACATAGAATTATAGGTAAAATATTAAATAAATGGATGCTATGTGTATAAAATATTCATTATGATACAAATAAAATCGACAGTAAAGGCAAAATAGCAATTCTGCAACATAAATACTCAGCGCCTTTAAACATTGACTTGGACGTTTTAACAAAAGTGATTTACGAACGCGGTAGTGATGTATGTCTACGCATTTATCGTTAAAAATATTTGAATGACTTTAATAATTGATTAGAAATATATACTTTATGTCATCTGATTAATATCGAGTATGATGTTTACCTTTTAAAATAATGTTTTGGTAAATAGTTTTTAATGCAAAGTTGTGGGTAAAAGTTTGTGCCGAGGAAAATAAAAAAATTATTGAAAAAAAAAAAAAAAAAAAAAAAAAAAAAATGCTAAAAAGTTTAAAAGAAAAAATTGGCATGAAGCCTTAGTATTTAGAACTAAGCATAGCGATCGATTGTAAAAAATGCAAAGGTTTTACTGAAGGTTCGGCAGAAATATTAATAGAAAAACATTATTTAAGTAATAAAATTCATTACTCACCCATTATTAAAAGAACAAGCATAATTTAAAAAACATACGCTAAAATATATGGCAAACATAATTAAAAAATAATTAATTTAACAAAAATGTACCATATTAAAGTAACATAATTAAATTAGTGACATTCGTTTCAAACTAATTGAAGATTGTATTTTAATTTGCCAAAGTTAAATATAGCAAAATATATTTGTTATAAAGCAAATATTTCGTATGTGGTATATACAATACCACAATGCTTTTCTTAAATAAAAATAAGAACGAATTAATGGTTAAACAGACATCAATATACCTGCGATAACATGTCCTATAACATGTAAATATAAATATATAAAATAAAATAAAAGACGATAGGAGAAAAATAAAAATTTTGAGCTATGAGAAATTGGGGAACTTTTTTATTTCTCCTTATTTGTGAAAGCTTATCTGCTGAATTCTTTCATTGAAATGTAAAATGGACGAAACAGTGAAACGGCGTTTATGTTTACGATATATCTGATATTAATTTAATAAACTTATTACTCTTAAAACTGAATATTGCTCTATTTTAACAAAAAAGATGTTTTTTAAAATGTTCGTAACGTATACATATTTAAAAAAAAATGAGAAAATATCTGGAAAATTATTTTGAGTGATCAAAATATTAATTTATTTTTTTAACACTGAAAATATACATTATTATTTCCGTTATGTGTATGATTATGATTTTATAATTCATCTTTGAACAAGTGATTAATTTTCTAATTACATCACTTAATTAAATATTCCCATTTAACTGATGCTCTTACCATTAAATCTATTTATAAATTAAAATTAAAGCTAAATATGTCTCTATTAGTTTTAAAAATAATACTTAGTAAAAATTTAATAAATGTAGAGTTACATGAAACTGGTATGTGACACCTTTCAATTAATGACATTGATTTCATCTTTTTCGCTTCTTCTATTGATTAATGTAAATAAATATTTCCATTAAATAATGCTCGTACGATATTAATCTTCATCGATATTAATACATTTTTCCAAAGAATAACACTTTGCGAGAAGAGATCGTTATGTCATTACACGTTCGAAAAGTTGATTGGTCGCTTACGAAACACTAGACAAGTATAAAAATGGAAAGTGAGGGTAAGCGAAAAACCTCATCTAAGATTAAATATTCATTATTAGTGTTGCCGTTAATTTAATAGGGCCTTGCGGTTAATTTGCACTGCTACCGAATCTCCCTGAAGTTAAGGAATGCGGTTTAATGTAAATGTCGTACCGTTACCTACAACCGTGACCGTGGAGGCTGAAAAGAATGGGAGGTGGGGGAGTTTACGTCGTTCTTGTTGTAATGGCCCGATTCGGGAATGACATGTGTAGGAGTGCGTGGGTGGTTGAGGGGGTTAATAACGCGAAAATTCTTATCACGCTTTTGGTTGTGTGTTTTCGCCTTTTTTTTATTATTTTTTGCTTCTTTTTTCTTCTGTTTTGGGTAATGCCGGGCTGAGTATGCAAATATTGCAGTAGAAGATGGAATTTCCCTTCCTGCAAAATGAATTCTAAATCACAATATTTGTGACATACAGTACAGGTTACTTTTTTTTTTATTCTTTTTTTTTTTTTTTTTTGGTGTATTGTATTTGTAAAAATTCTAGAACCTTTTGTAGTTTCTTATAAATTTTCTGTGAAATAAAGTATCTTTTAAAATGAAGGGGAAAAAAAAAAAAAAAAAAACTCAGTTTGCTTATCGAAATTAGTAACGTAAATTTATCTACACTCATTAATATATAGTAGTGTTTTTAAGAAATTTTTCTCCTACGAAAATAAAAAAGCCACAGTTTAACTGCCTTAAACGCTATGCAAATCTGTAATATATATAAATACATACCAACTTACCGTAATGAGTTATCTGGACTTTAAAACAGACAAGTAGCGTAAACATTAAATAAATAAATAAAAAACGAATACGGATTTTTTTACGAATTTTCCAGAATTTTTTTTTTTTTTTTTTTAAATTTTGATTTCTAGTTTTCCATAAATCTAAATTACTGTGTAATACCTAGCACTTGAAACAGAGTTGTAATTTTAAACTATTTATACCATCTCTCCAGAAGTATGCTTGAAGCAAAGCTTGGATTTTATGTCAAATATTTAATTTGTATTTTCTTGACATTTTTTTTTTTGTACTTAACAAACTTTTGATGATAAAGTAATATTAGGCAGCGTAATAATTTTCAAAAAAAAAAATAAATAAATAAATAAAAAACGAATACGGATTTTTTTACGAATTTTCCAGAATTTTTTTTTTTTTTTTTAAATTTTGATTTCTAGTTTTCCATAAATCTAAATTACTGTGTAATACCTAGCACTTGAAACAGAGTTGTAATTTTAAACTATTTATACCATCTCTCCAGAAGTATGCTTGAAGCAAAGCTTGGATTTTATGTCAAATATTTAATTTGTATTTTCTTGACATTTTTTTTTGTACTTAACAAACTTTTGATGATAAAGTAATATTAGGCAGCGTAATAATTTTCAAAAAAAATTAATAAATAAATAAATAAAAAACGAATACGGATTTTTTTACGAATTTTCCAGAATTTTTTTTTTTTTTTTAAATTTTGATTTCTAGTTTTCCATAAATCTAAATTACTGTGTAATACCTAGCACTTGAAACAGAGTTGTAATTTTAAACTATTTATACCATCTCTCCAGAAGTATGCTTGAAGCAAAGCTTGGATTTTATGTCAAATATTTAATTTGTATTTTCTTGACATTTTTTTTTTGTACTTAACAAACTTTTGATGATAAAGTAATATTAGGCAGCGTAATAATTTTCAAAAAAAAAAAAAAATAAATAAATAAATAAAAAACGAATACGGATTTTTTTACGAATTTTCCAGAATTTTTTTTTTTTTTTAAATTTTGATTTCTAGTTTTCCATAAATCTAAATTACTGTGTAATACCTAGCACTTGAAACAGAGTTGTAATTTTAAACTATTTATACCATCTCTCCAGAAGTATGCTTGAAGCAAAGCTTGGATTTTATGTCAAATATTTAATTTGTATTTTCTTGACATTTTTTTTTGTACTTAACAAACTTTTGATGATAAAGTAATATTAGGCAGCGTAATAATTTTCAAAAAAAAAAATAAATAAATAAATAAATAAAAAACGAATACGGATTTTTTTACGAATTTTCCAGAATTTTTTTTTTTTTTTTAAATTTTGATTTCTAGTTTTCCATAAATCTAAATTACTGTGTAATACCTAGCACTTGAAACAGAGTTGTAATTTTAAACTATTTATACCATCTCTCCAGAAGTATGCTTGAAGCAAAGCTTGGATTTTATGTCAAATATTTAATTTGTATTTTCTTGACATTTTTTTTTTGTACTTAACAAACTTTTGATGATAAAGTAATATTAGGCAGCGTAATAATTTTCAAAAAAAATAAATAAATAAATAAATAAAAATCGAATACGGATTTTTTTACGAATTTTCCAGATTTTTTTTTTTTTTTTTAAATTTTGATTTCTAGTTTTCCATAAATCTAAATTACTGTGTAATACCTAGCACTTGAAACAGAGTTGTAATTTTAAACTATTTATACCATCTCTCCAGAAGTATGCTTGAAGCAAAGCTTGGATTTTATGTCAAATATTTAATTTGTATTTTCTTGACATTTTTTTTTTGTACTTAACAAACTTTTGATGATAAAGTAATATTAGGCAGCGTAATAATTTTCAAAAAAAATAAATAAATAAATAAATAAAAATCGAATACGGATTTTTTTACGAATTTTCCAGATTTTTTTTTTTTTTTTTTAAATTTTGATTTCTAGTTTTCCATAAATCTAAATTACTGTGTAATACCTAGCACTTGAAACAGAGTTGTAATTTTAAACTATTTATACCATCTCTCCAGAAGTATGCTTGAAGCAAAGCTTGGATTTTATGTCAAATATTTAATTTGTATTTTCTTGACATTTTTTTTTTGTACTTAACAAACTTTTGATGATAAAGTAATATTAGGCAGCGTAATAATTTTCAAAAAAAATAAATAAATAAAAAACGAATACGGATTTTTTTACGAATTTTCCAGAATTTTTTTTTTTTTTTAAATTTTGATTTCTAGTTTTCCATGAATCTAAATTACTGTGTAATACCTAGCACTTGAAACAGAGTTGTAATTTTAAACTATTTATACCATCTCTCCAGAAGTATGCTTGAAGCAAAGCTTGGATTTTATGTCAAATATTTAATTTGTATTTTCTTGACAATTTTTTTTTGTACTTAACAAACTTTTGATGATAAAGTAATATTAGGCAGCGTAATAATTTTCAAAAAAAAAAAAAAAAAAAAAAAAAAAACGAATACGGATTTTTTTTACGAATTTTCCAGAATTTTTTTTTTTTTTTTTTTAAATTTTGATTTCTAGTTTTCCATAAATCTAAATTACTGTGTAATACCTAGCACTTGAAACAGAGTTGTAATTTTAAACTATTTATACCATCTCTCCAGAAGTATGCTTGAAGCAAAGCTTGGATTTTATGTCAAATATTTAATTTGTATTTTCTTGACATTTTTTTTTGTACTTAACAAACTTTTGATGATAAAGTAATATTAGGCAGCGTAATAATTTTCAAAAAAAATTAATAAATAAATAAATAAAAAACGAATACGGATTTTTTTACGAATTTTCCAGAATTTTTTTTTTTTTTTAAATTTTGATTTCTAGTTTTCCATAAATCTAAATTACTGTGTAATACCTAGCACTTGAAACAGAGTTGTAATTTTAAACTATTTATACCATCTCTCCAGAAGTATGCTTGAAGCAAAGCTTGGATTTTATGTCAAATATTTAATTTGTATTTTCTTGACATTTTTTTTTGTACTTAACAAACTTTTGATGATAAAGTAATATTAGGCAGCGTAATAATTTTCAAAAAAAAAAATAAATAAATAAATAAATAAAAAACGAATACGGATTTTTTTACGAATTTTCCAGAATTTTTTTTTTTTTTTTAAATTTTGATTTCTAGTTTTCCATAAATCTAAATTACTGTGTAATACCTAGCACTTGAAACAGAGTTGTAATTTTAAACTATTTATACCATCTCTCCAGAAGTATGCTTGAAGCAAAGCTTGGATTTTATGTCAAATATTTAATTTGTATTTTCTTGACATTTTTTTTTTGTACTTAACAAACTTTTGATGATAAAGTAATATTAGGCAGCGTAATAATTTTCAAAAAAAATAAATAAATAAATAAATAAAAATCGAATACGGATTTTTTTACGAATTTTCCAGATTTTTTTTTTTTTTTTTTAAATTTTGATTTCTAGTTTTCCATAAATCTAAATTACTGTGTAATACCTAGCACTTGAAACAGAGTTGTAATTTTAAACTATTTATACCATCTCTCCAGAAGTATGCTTGAAGCAAAGCTTGGATTTTATGTCAAATATTTAATTTGTATTTTCTTGACATTTTTTTTTTGTACTTAACAAACTTTTGATGATAAAGTAATATTAGGCAGCGTAATAATTTTCAAAAAAAATAAATAAATAAATAAATAAAAATCGAATACGGATATTTTTACCATGTATCGAAAGATACTGCCAAATAAAATAAATATCATCATTTTATTTGTGAAAATTAAATATAGAGGCAATTCAGTTAGTTCGGGATACGGAGGGCCTCCTAGCGGAGTGAACGCACAAAAGATTTTCTGATCAAAATTCATAAAAAATGTATCAGTGGTGTGAATATGAGAAAAAATTGAAGTATAAATACAAATTTGTCCTAGAGCTGCTTAAAATCTTTAAGCTTTCCATAAAATAAGACTCAAATTTTTACTCCAAGGCAAATAAGTTTTTTGATCGAATAAAAAACAGGATATATTTCACCCAAATTTTCCCTTCAAACCAGAACGTTCGAAGCTTAAAAAGTAGCAAACATATAAATATCTCTTCTCTATCCTGGCAGCGTAAGATTTCCTGAAATTTTAAAGAGAGTAGACCAAAAACTCTACTTCCCCCCCCCCTGATAAATAATCGTGTTGGCTGAAATGCGCTGACATGAATAATGCAATACATGAAACGCAAAATCTAACACTTTTAAGAAAGATACCTACCACAAAACCGAAATCGGATATGTACTTTAAAACACTTTTATTTATTTTTTACACCAGAGCTTACCTCCCGTCTAAAATCGCTTTCCCCAGGATACCATTAACTTTGAAAAAAAATCAAAGACCACCCTAGTACAGCTCTAGGTTACCTTGACAACGCAACAGAATTCCTTCACCCCCTCAATATCACCCGCACACCCTCCAAATCGTCCCCTCAACAATGAACTCCACAGAAAATCACTACTTCCTCCCCCCTTTACGAAATAATAAAAAAAAAATCGTGGTATGGAGAGTTTATGGTAGCATCCACACTGATTTGTGGAGAGGGTTCTAAAAAAAGAAAATTCTTAAATCTTCTCCATGGAATCGCTTGCAATTTGTCCATGGGGTGGGAAAATTTAAAAGAAAAGAAAAGAGACCTGTACCTGAAATAAGAATTTGATTTTTTCCCCCATAGAATATGCCCCTTGCTTCATAGGAAAAGGCACATGAGTCCAACCCCCCTCCATTTATTGCTTTTCTGTTCTTTTTTTATTTGCTTTTAAGGGAGATGAGGTCCCTTAACACCAGTAAAAGCTCATGAAGACGTCATTATGATTGACAGGAAAGGTTTATGTGTGCTTTGTTCGTCGGTATTTTGAGTTCACTGTTTCCTGCCTGAATTGTTTTACCCGTCTCTATGGGAAAGATGATGAAGGTGTTATGTTTCAGATACTTTTTATATTGCTTGAATATTGAGCATCTGAAATGCATAAAGAATATTGCCAATAACTCTCTTTAAGTGAGTTACAGCGCAAATACAAATAAGAAAGATCGGAAATAGGAAAATTCTGTTAGTGAGTGATAAGGTTTTATGTTTCAGTTACTTTTTGCATTGTTTGAATATTGAGCATCCGAAATGCATAAAGAATATTACCAATTGAGTTAAAACTCTCTTCAAGTGAGTTACAGCACAAATACAAATATGAAATGTCGGAAATAGGAGAATTCTCTTCAAGTGAGTTACAGCACAAATACAAATATGAAATGTCGGAAATAGGAGAATTCTCTTCAAGTGAGTAACAGCACAAATTCAAATAGGAAATGTTGGGAACAGGAGAATTCGGATAAGGTATTATGTTTCAGTTACTTTTTGCATTGTCTGAATATTGAGCGTCTGAAATGAATAAAGAATATTGCCAATAACTATCTTTAAGTGAGTTACAGCACCAACACAAATAAGAAAGATCGGAAATAGGAAAATTCTGTTAGTGAGTGATAAGGTTTTATGTTTCAGTTACTTTTTGCATTGTTTGAATATTGAGCATCCAAAATGCATAAAGAATATTACCAATTGAGTTAAAACTCTCTTCAAGTGAGTTACAGCACCAATACAAATATGAAATGTCGGAAATAGGAGAATTCTCTTCAAGTGAGTTACAGCACAAATACAAATAGGAAATGTTGGGAACACGAGAATTCGGATAAGGTAATATGTTTCAGTTACTTTTTGCATTGTCTGAATGTTGAGCGTCTGAAATGCATAAAGAATATTGCCAATAACTCTCTTTAAGTGAGTTACAGCACCAACACAAATAAGAAAGATCGGAAATAGGAAAATTCTGTTAGTGAGTGATAAGGTTTTTTGTTTCAGTTACTTTTTGCATTGTTTGAATATTGAGCATCCGAAATGCCTAAAGAATATTGCTAATTGAGTTATAACTCTCTTCAAGTGAGTTACAGCACAAATACAAATAGGAAAGAAGTTTTTATGTTTCAGTTACTTTATGTACTGTTTAAATGTTGATCATCCGAAATGCATAAAGAATATTTCTGAATGAGATGTAACTTAGTGTGTGATAAGGCGTCATGTTTCAGTTACTTTTTACATTGTTTGATTATTTAGTATGAAACATGCATAAAAAATATTGTGTTATAACTCTCAAGTTATAATACAATCGTTATAATCGTTAGAAATAAGAGGATCTTGTTAGTGAGTGATTAGGTGTTATGTTGCAGATACTTTTTGCATTGTTATTTGTTAATAGAGCATGTGAGGTACATAAACACCTGACTGGCGGAATTCTTTAAAAAATCTTTTTAGTAAAAAATAAGAGGTTATCAAAATTAGTTTTTGCATTTTTATTCGAATAATGAACATGTCAGATACGTAAAGAATCTTGTCGATTTGTGGTGTAACTCTTTTCTAAGAAATTGTTCTTGAGATAATTATGTGAGATGTTATATTTCAGTTATTTTTGTTTAAATATTCAGTATATGAGTGAAGATATCTTGATTATTAACTGATAAGGTGATAAATTTTATTCATTTTTTTATTTTTATTATTGTTATAGAGCATGAAAGATATATATAGAATTGATCACGATATAATATTCTTCTTAGGTTTCTGTTAGAATTATATAGGTGATTAAGTAGAAGTAGCAGTGATTAAATAGGCAATATTTGACCGAATAATTTGTTAACAGAAAATACAGATTGTTTATCAAAATGTCCAATGATAAAACATCCCATTTTAACATGCTGTACAGTAATTACATTACGAGTATTACAAATAGCATTCCTCATCATTTATCATAATAACTTGGCGCAGTTAATAATAATTATTCAACTTCTGTCTCAGCCAAGTAAAGCCAGCATTTAATTCATTAACGAAAGTAAGGGGCCTTAGGAGGTAGAGTAAGCTAGAAGAATAAATTTATAAGCCTTTCTGAAAATCATTTCGAACCCTCCAGTAATAAAATATTTTGTTTAAATAAGCACAAACATCCGGGCATGTCTCAAATATTATTTCCCTTCAAATTTAACGGAGCGATAGATAATTGACGGCAGTTGGCTCGATTTGAAAAGTTTGCCCAATTCTAAAACTAAATAGATGTCTTACTACTTCAAATCCGGGTAGTCTTCTCGGATATTTAATCCCGAGGTTTGCAATTCTTTTTTAAAATTGAAGCCGACGATCTGGAAAAATCTCTTCAGTGCGAGCTGAAAGAATTGTTTCAAAGGGAAATTGAGATCAAAAATCGTAGTTTTCCGGTTGTTTGTTCTAGAACTAGAGTTTCAATCTATATTTACAAGTGTTTATTTAATTATGAGTCATCGAACCTTAAAATCGTTTGAGGATTGGTATTATGAACGCTTTAATTTTTAGAAAGAAAAAAAAAAAAACGAGAAATGGATTTGAAAAGTTATCCAAAATTCATCGTTTGCAAATGTTTATTAAGATTGCATTTTCTCACAGAGTTTATCGCGATTTCGTTAAATATTTAATTAGATTTCATGAATAATGAATGAATTTATATGGAATTTGAAAAGTTAATTTCCGAACCATTGTTTGTTTTGTTACGGATTTCGTCCGGTAGCCGAAACATGCTATAACGGTAATGGGTGCTGTGGTTTATTTCAGCATCTAAGTTTTCTTTTTACATTTAAAAAGCAAACAAATAAATGAGGGGAAATTTCTGAAACTCCTTTTTAAATCATCTCTTAACTTGTTTCGAATGAAAATTTAAAAAAAAAAAAAACGAATTTGGAGGACACCGCAAGGAATAAAAAGTACCGGTATTTTTCTTTCTGTTACTTGATTGTAGGTTTAACTACATAGGAATTTATTTATTTATTTATTTTTTTTTTAATACGTTTTTTTTCCCCAAGTAAGGAGTCGTTTGAATATAAAAACCAAATCGAAAGAAAATTTTCAAGAAGCAAATTTATTTTCAGATTCTTTATACGTTTCTCTTCTACACATTCTACATACGTTCAGCGTAGTTGCCAAGTTTGTTTAAACACTTACAATAACTTACAGCAATATTTAGAATACCCCCTTTCATACAAACTTGCCGCGTGCTTTGTTAACCAAGAGGTCACTGCCTTTTTCACGTATTCGACATCATTGGAGTGATTGTCGCCAAAATGATATTTGAAATATCGGAAAAGATGAAAATCAATCAGCGCAAGTTCTGGGAAGTAGGGAGGGGTGGTCCAAAACTTCCTAACCGAAAGAGTCCAATAAAGCTGATATCTGAGCTTCGGAGAGAGTCATTGTCATAGAGGAGCAAAATTCCCTGTCAGCAAGGCTGGAAATTCTGTTTCTTCACAAATCTGTCTGTGAATGTATGCAACAGACAGGTTTTTTACAGACTAAAAACGAATCACTGACCGTATGTCGTACGTGCCGAATCATTTGTTAAATTTCAACATTTTAAAGACACAGAACTAACCGGACAGTTTCAATACGCAGCTGCAACTGAGCACAGCTGTTCTTAAAGATTGCGGGACACGACACAAGAACTCGTTGCGACGCACGCGTCATTTATTAGTGTAGTGAAAAATTCGGCTAAAATTTAAACATGTTTTTATGTACAATTTTGAAGATTTTATTACATGTTTAAAGGATTAAGGTGAATTTTTTCATAATACTAATCTTTGTTTGACTGTAGCGGACAAATTTAGATTTATGAAGAGAGCTGCAGATTTACTCCGTAAATTCTTCAGATTTACTTCCGTAATTTACTGCAACGTTAATTTGATTTGAGCTAGAAGAATATAAAATTAAGCAAAGAAATTAAAGTACTTGGAGTTTTGGTTAAATGCTTTTGTCATTTTATGTTATAAAGCGTTTCCACTCATTGAACTTATAGCGTGGTAAAATGGCAACACGGACCAAACGATTTCAGCGCCATGCTACGACAAAAAGCTTTACTTCTAGTTAAATTGAGGAATTGATCGTTTTATTTTTTTTTTAAAAATTATTGAATTTTTGATGTTCTTTGTAATCGTTTGGTTATTTGTTTTATTTTAGTCCTTTGAATTATTTAGATGTTAATTCTGTAAGAATGTTAATGAAAACAAAAGTACATCGTGTAAAGTAAATTACGATTTATTTTAAATATTTTATTTTCTCACCATTTTTATTGCTCCTAAATTTATTTCAATATTTACTAAAATAAGTATTTATATGGATGACATGCACAATTAAGCTAAAGAAAAATTTCCAAAAAGTGTTAATAATACCAATTTCTTCTTTTCTCTGTTTATAGTAGAATTTAATGCGGAAAAGAATTAAATAAACAAAAGTAAATAAAAAAATATGACATAAATACTTTTTACGTATTTATGTCATATTTTTTCATATTTATTGGAACTAAAATCTAAAATGAAAGATTCGAAACTGATAAGAAAAATTAATTTTTCTACATAAATGCACTGTATGGAATAATTTCGAAACAATAACATAAATTCTTGCAACCCAGCTTTATTTAATAATTTTTTTTGAAATGAAGGGGGTGAAGACTTAACTTTCGAGCTAATCACATTCGAAAATTTATTTAATTCCTTCATTCTATAAATATAATCATCGTTCTTGATATAATCGTATAGAAATTAGTAGAAATATGACAGAGATGCTGAATTATAACAGTAAGTAGTTAACTATAAAAAGTAACTGTATCATCTAATCGTTTCCTTCTAGTGTTGTTAGTGGGGCAAGAGGCCCATCGGACCAGAAGAAACTCTTAGAAAAGCGTCGTGGTGACATTTAAGACGTGAAGAAATGTCCATAAGTATTATAAGTTTAAGGTTACATCATTGAATAAATCATTTATTAAGAAAAAAAAAGGAAAAAAAACGTATTCGTGCACTAATAGTTTGAAAGTAAACAATGAAAGCAGCTTTCAGAATGCATAATATTTTTATATTAATTTTAATTCGTAAAAAATTTTTTGTAAAAAAATGGAAAGTTTGATTTCATTTTAACATTTTAGGAAAAAACATTAAAACAGTTTATTTTGTGACTCTACTGTTCAGTTAGGTTATGTAAGCATTCATGAAGTGACATCCTCACGTGACATAAAGATATTCTGTATAGAAAGATAACATTTTTAAAAAGAAAACGATCTATTTCAACAAACGATTATTTTAGTCTGTCAAACGATTTTTTTTTTTAAAATCTATAAATGAACGAGTAATTTACATATCCATATATGATACATCTATGTATGAACGATTATTTTGTTTAAGGAATTTGTTTTAGTTAATATATAAAAAAAAACATTTTGAGTCGAGAGAAAAACGATTATGTTAGTTATTATAGAATAAGGAAACAAAAAAAAAAAAATTAAAAAAAAAAAAAATTATAATTTAACTTATTATTTTTTTAAAAAATGATTCTATTATTCGATATGGGAACAATTATTTCATTTTATATTTAAAAAAAATGTTATTTTAGTCTATGTTGGAACGATTCTTATATTTCCAATTTACCTTCGCCAAACGACATCTCAAAAGAATCCATCAAAGCAGATGACCACAAATGATTTTCTCCCCGCAGTGTTGCCACCCTCAGAATAGAAAGAAAGAAAAAAATATATATTCGATCAGAAAGTGAAAGGAAAAAGAGCACGAGAGGTTCTCTTTATCTCATATCAAAGCAGTCCTTCCACCATGCAATCATATTCTCATCACGGACTAAAATATAGATGTTTTCAACTCCGTTTGTTTTCGTTTTGGGAACAGGTAGAATGAAATACGCAAGGAAAAAACTTCGATATCTGTAATGTAGAGAAGGTAGAAAAACTGCTCTCCTAAATCTAGGGGAAAATCCCGAAGGATTTAGGTTTTCCAGAAAATATATAACCGGAACCGATGTTTTGACAAAAACACGATTGGGAAACGAACTGAAAAATTCCTTGTGTCATATTAATGTGTTTATTCGAAGTAAAACCTCAGTGAACGTAATAGAAAAATAAAATAGATAAGAAATTAAAGGAAAAAGAGGATAGAGTAAAAAAGGAGGATTTTATTCTTGCTATCACTTGTTGTATTATTTCCGTATTTTAACTGTAGAAATGCAGCGTTTGAAATAATAATTTGAGATAATAATTGAAATTAAAAAAAGAGAATATGAGAATAAAACAGAAATATTTATTTATTATATTGTGAAACCTAAACCTATTTGAAATTAAATCTGTGATTAAATGTTTAAAAAAAATACTAAATAAAAATATTTAAAAAAAAAAGAATGAAAAAATAATTCTAAAAAAGAGAAGTTCTGTTCACCAACAATCATTTTTACGATTACCGTATTTTAACCTGGGCAGTTATGTTTAAATGTAGCGATGGTGTTGATTTGATATTTAAGTAAAACATTTGTCGCCAGCGTTGGAAATTAAATGTGAGATAACAATTAAAGACTAAAATTAAAAAAAGGAAGATGCAATTTAGAAACAAACAAAAATATTTATTTATTATGAAACATATAAGTGCGTGTGTAATTTGTACGTAAAATTTTATTGATTGTTTAAAAAAAAAAAATTTAAAGAAATAGAAAGAAAAGGATTATCTAAAAAAGAGAAATTCTGTCTAACAACTATTATTTTTATGATTGCCGTATTTTAGTTAGAGTAGTAATATTTAAATGTAATAATGGAGTTGGATTTGATAGATAAGTAAAGCATTTTACCTCTAAATTTGAGAAAATATTTGAAAACAAATAAAAAATATTTATAGTATCCCGCGAATATGCTTAGTCTTCTTAAGAAAATTTCAGTGACTGTTTATAAAATAATATAATTAATAAAAAAATTTTAAAAAAATTATTAAAAAGATAATTTATCCTGTTCATTACTTTATAATAACTATTTCAAATCGCAGTATTTTAAATGGATTGGTAATGTTTAAATACTGCGATAGAGTTCGATTTGATATTTACGTTCAAAATTTGTCTCATTTTTTTCAAATATTTGAAATTAAATTAATAAATTAATAATAATTAAAGACCAAAATTTAAAACATAAGGATATAAGTGCTATTTTTTTAATGTTTATTTTTCTAATGTTTGCTTAATAGTTCCATCATTTCATTTAATAATTAATAATTTTAATCTTCAAAAATTTCCTCTTTAACACTGCATCATTTCATTTAAGAATTAAAGCATATAAAACCCGTTGCATTTTTATTTTGTTTTTTTTTTAAACCATTGTAAAGTGGCAACACTTGACCGGTTTCAGCGCCTCGTTTCGGTAAAAAGTTTAAATAGTTAGACCAGTTAATCGTTTTCTTTTATTATTTTTAATTCTCAATTTATTATTTTTAATTCTTAATTTATTCTTTGTAATCGTTTGGTTGTTTATTCATTTTAATTCTATAAAGAAAACTTAGATGGAATTTCCTAACAGATATCGTGTGTTAATAAAGACTAAAGTACATTTTGCAAAGTAAATTACGATTTATTCAAATTTCTTAACCTTTTTTCTATTTCTTAAAATTATTTCAATGTTGAATAAAATACATATTTATATGGATGATATGCACCATAAAACCTTTTAATCTAAAGAATAAATTGTTTAAAGCGTTATTAATGTAGAACTTTTTTCTTTTCTCTGTTAATTATAGAATTTATAATATGACATAATGAAATAAATAGGAATAAGGGAAATATGACTGAAACACTTTTTACGTGTAAGGGAATTAAAATATATGAAAAAAAATTTAAATGATAAGAAATTTTTTTGTTCTAAGCGCACAATGAGAAGAAATTTCAAAACACTAACACATATTTACACAATCCTATTTTTATTCATTTTTTTTTATTGGAATGAAGCAAGAAAAAATACAACTTAAAAACTAAACACTCAGATAATCACATATAATCTTACAGAAGTAAACAAAAATATGACAAAAACACTACATTATAAATCATAGATTGTAAACTAATTCCATTTAGTATTACTAAAGTTACGAAGAGGAACTTTAAAATGAACGTCTTGGTGATATCAGAGTGAATCGTCTTTAGGTATTTACGTGCAGAAAAACTATTTATTGAATTAAATTGACAGATCACATAATATCCATTTCCCACAAATAATTAAATCAAATAAAAAATTTAAAGTTGTATCGACACAGTAAGAAAAAAATTTTTTAATCACTCTTTACTAACTTTATAAACAATTTGATAACTTTGAAACGTTCTAAATTATTATTTTTTATCATCAATTTAATTAATAAAACTATTCTTGAAAACTCCCAACAGTAAAAAAAGCAGTTAAAAACTAAATCTTAACTTGATAAAGCAGACGATTCGTTTTATTTAAAATGGGGAAATACTAATTTAAAAAAAATAAAAACTTAAGAATAAGTCGATTAATTATTCAAAGGAAAGCCACTTCACAATTAAATAAAAACTTTTAAATAAAAAAAGAACGTCATTTCGCAGTTCAGTGAATCGTTTACGGCTTCATATTGTAGCAATTACTACTTTTAATTTAGAAAAGAAGAAAAAATGGATTTTTTTTTTTTCCCCTCTTCTTTTTCATCAAAAGTATACTCTCGAACCACATCAATTACGTACTTGCCACGTGATCGTTAATGAGGTAACATAAATTCGTACCGAAACGAAATTTACAGCATTAATTTATTTTATTGCTGTTATTTCTTCTTTACGGTTCCTTTTTTAGCGTTTTTTACACCCCTTTTTAATTCTTTTCAGTTAACGGAACAAAAAAGAAGTTTCGAAAGTGGAAATTTTTTCTTTCTAAGTATTTTTCCGGATGTTAGCAGTGCATTGAAAGATTAGCGTTTAAATTTAGCGTTGCCGCAAAGAGAATTCTATTTTTTTACTTTTTCCTGTTATTTTTGTCGATTTTTTTCTCCGCTTTTTTTGTTTTTTAAGCAGCAGAACGGTAGCACGAAACAGAAACTTAATATTTTTTTTTTTCTTCAGAAAATGTTTTTTTACTCATCTTTCTAAACTTTAAGTGTTCGCCTTTGCTTACGCCGAAACAAATCGATATGTTTTTGTTAGCACTTGGAGTGTGAAGCTTGCAAGGGGTTAAACGTAATGAAAGGAAGACACATTATTTTACTTCTCACCTTTTAAAAAAAAAGTTAGTTAAAAAAAAAATACTTACACGGAAATTGAACTAAAGGAAAAAAAAAAACCTCGAAATTTACCGGATGTTTTCAGAAAAGGAAAATGCACTTGATGGTGTTCCATAACTTATCAATTCTTCGTCTGCTGACTGACGTTGTTGACGATAAAATGTTTTTGCAACAAGTGCATACTTAGGTTTGTATAATGCCGTGGTTTTAAATTTTACATCCGAGTAATTACCCATTATTTATTAAATGTTTTCGTCATTTTTAAAAAATTATTTAATTAAAATGCTTAAAAGCAAAATTCTAATCTCAATATATTGAATGAATAATAAAAAAAACACATTTATAAAAAAGTTTTTTTTTTTTTTTTTTTTTTTTTTTAAAAAACCCCCTTAACGCGCAGATTTTTGAAGGAAAAGAAAAACCGGCCAAAAAATAAATTTTTTTTTTAAATGTAAAAGAACACACTTAACATTGTCTTTTCTTCTGGTGGACAACTTTGATATACTGCGCTTTTGTTCCATGGAAAAAGGCTATATTCAGAAATACCAACCGCTCCGGACCCGGCAAAATAATTATTAAAAAAAAAAAAAAAAAAAAACGGTAAATAACTACAAAGGAAATTTTTAAAATATTTGACTATTTTTGTTTGCTTTTTAAAAGGCTTAGCATGATATAAGTACTATAAAGTGATGAATTATATAAGCCTACGAATTATTTAGAAAAAGTGGTGGATAAAAATATACTAAATTGAATTTATTAAAGCAAGAATCACAATTGATAAACTTTAAAATATATATTTGCTGTCCGGAGCAAGTTGGCATCTCTGAATATTTTATTCTTGAATAAATAAATGTTATAGCTTACAATCCTATGTAAATGATAAATATCAATAAAACGATTTTTTTTCTCTTAGCTTTCGCATTATTATTTTCAATTCTCGATTATATTCGAGTGTGAAAAATTATAGCAGCATAAAATACAACGCCACTCGAATTATCTTGAGTGTGCACAGTTTGACCCGCTTAGCGCGCTCGAATTAACTCGAGCGCACAAGTTAAGAGGTTAAGCAACAGAACGGTAGCACGAATTAGAAACTTTATACTTTTTTTCAGTTTTGTTCTCTTAATGTGTTTTGTTTTACTTATCAATCTAAACTTTAAGTGTTTGCCTTGGCTTACGCCGAAACAATTCGATATGGTTTTTTTTTTTTTTTTTTTTTTTTTTTTTTTTAAGCCCTTGGAGTGTGAATTTGGCACATTTAATTGATATTACTTTATTAAAAACTCCGTTCCCTTCAAAAATATACTAAATGGAAAAAACAGTCGACATGTTTCGAGCACTCAAAAAAAGGCGACCGTTTTCAAGACTTGGCTAGAAGTGAATAACAAAACACAAAAGTGATTCGAAATACAAAACTTAAAAATGACCAACTAAAAAGGATGAAACAATGGTGAAGAACAAAATTGGAAATTAATTTTTAAATAAATTTAAAAAATGCGTAGCTCTTAAGAAAAATAATAAAATAACACGCAGGGTGATATTTTTAATTAAACAAGAACTCCCACTGTCTTAAATTTGATACGACAGGAAAGCAGTCACCGGATCATTTTATTACCTAAGAGGTGAACAAAGCAATTACTACTTCTACAGCCTTCAACAAATTCAATCACAAAGAGGAGAAACCGGAGAAGTTCCCAAATAAAGGAGAAAAGCAAGGAGAATAATAAAAGCAAGAATTAAAAAAAAAACTACTGACCAGTGTTACGCTACACTTCAATCATACTTTAGTCCAACGCGATAATAAATACAATAATAGAAAACAAAATTGTGTAGGGGGGGGGCGGGGCTCTTCAAGGAGAAGAAAGAAGGGGGGCAGAAAACGGGAAAATGAAAGGTAGAATAAATAAAAAAAAGACGATAAAAAAGAAATAGTTAATGAATAGGATGAAGAACTCGGCGCTTAACGTTGATTGGGAGGCCCTATAAGTAAGAACAGGATAAAAGAGGAAAAACCGGAAAAAAAAGAGGAGTACTGTCACGGAATACCCGGGCACAAAGGTTGCACGCGAATTCGGGTAGGAGCAACAACAAAAGGAAAGTACTTTC